>OY757907.1:23368713-23443713 GCA_963585895.1 Sepioteuthis lessoniana
TTCGAAGGGGACTAGAGTTTCATGTGTGTACTATCAATAAACGTGCCCATACGAAAAATGTCTGGAAACTTATTTAACGATCCTCGTATATATATATATATATATATATATATATATATATATATATATATATACATATTCTTTCTTTGTTTAATGGCATATCAACCTTTTTAATTTACTTAATGCCAAAGCCATTCTCCTAGAAGAACAATAATGGTACTATTTAACCCATAGCTGGGAGGATAAGGGGGTTCATACTTTTCCCAAGGGTATTTGCCCGAAAGTGAACGTAATAGCGCGACTGGAGTACGAACTCGCAGTACATCGCTTTAACCATTACACCACCAGGACACCCCCTATATACATATATATATAAAATGTAATTAAAGTTTTGTCCATAAAATCTTACACACTTCACGATATTTTATAATAGTATGATTTTCTTTTATAGCAAAGTTTCCAGGATTTTATAATTTCTTGTGGAATATTATACAATCAAAACTCATTATTAGGTATGATTTATTGTCACACTTTACGATATTGAACCTCCGTAATTAAAAGTAAAATTGCAACATACCTGTAACCAAAAATAAATTTGCATAGATATATAAAAAAATATGCACTTATTTCTTGACTGCTACATATTAATATTTTTGGACGAGAGTGTATCTCTCCCTCTCTTTCTCTCTCTCTCTCTCTCTATATATATATATATATATATATATATATATATATGCACGCACCCATATAATATGTATCTATCACGTAACATAAACTCACTTTAGACTAATAAGAAATTGTGTAGCATGAAACATTTCTCCACGTCGCTCTAAGAGAATATGTCTCGTATTAGTATACCGATAGATAATTTATCAGTGTCCTATGTTAGAATATATATATATATGTGTGTGTCTGTGTCTCTGTGTGTGTGTGTGTGCGTGTGCTATGATAAAAATACTTAATCTCTCCTTTTATCCACTGATTCAAACGATATCGCATTAATCAAATTTAAAGCATTACTTTTATATCTTCTCACCATTTATTTATCTATTGAACCTCTACGTAAAGTAAAGAGATAAAAGGACACTGAGAGAGAGAGAGAGAGAGAGAGAGAGAGAGAGAGAGAGAGAGAGAGAGAACATGTAAAAAGATTTTTCTTATTAGGACTAATGTTAATTGGGATAGTGGATAAAGAGGAAGGAGAATGAAATAACTTGCAGGAGAATGAAATTAAGATTAGCGTTCTATACTTGATGAGTAGGCTGCTGATATTGAATTTTCAAAGCAATGGCAACCAGGTTTCGTGTACTTGTTTTAAAGCCTTTTTACCAGATGAAATCAGTAGGTCAATGAAATACTAATCTCAAACGGGAGATCATTCCTTAATCCATTTGTACGATTGACCCTCGTCTTAATTTGACAGTGACAATCCCAGTAGTGCAATTGTAGATGAATAATAACAAGCATATAGGTACCAGTACTAACACTGCAAAACAGGAATCTATAGAAATTAATTCTGAGCTAAAAGACTCGACCTAATCGTTGATAACAAACCAAAGATATGACAAGTGGTAAATATAATTATATCACACGAGTCTTTTGTCAATATCTCGGTATTTCTAGCTTTAAATCTAGTTATAAGTGAAATGGTGGCGGGGACACTTATAGTGCATCGGTTATCATCGAAAGAAATGGACTCACTTACCTGAGTTCAAATCCTGAACGAGGCAGTGTTTTTATTTCACATAATTAATAACACAGGGAAAAGTATGAATCCAGCTATTCACCTTCTACCTGCAAATAAATAGTTAGACTGGGCTTGGTATGCCAACTGGTCTAGGAGAAGGAAAGCTCCGGTGAGGAATGGGCTCCGCTAAACTCTTCCTGTCCTAGTTTTCTCGTTAATGTGATAAAAAAGGTAATACTGAAATGAAATAAATAAAACAGTAAAACGAATAAGAGGAGGTTGAATTGAAACAGACGTTTTCTTGAAACAGATGTCTTTTGATGTATTATTCATACATCAAAAATATATACAAAAGATGTATCAAATTTTGTTTGCGTTCAGTGTTTTAGAATTCGTTTTGCACGTCATTTCTGAATTCCTTAAAGGATAAAACGTCGGTCTTCTTTGACTGCAGGACGGCAACTGACTAGTTCTGGGGATTAGGTAAATTCAGACACACTAGCTTTTTGGCGGCAAAATAGGGAAAAGTTATTTTTCGAAATTAAAACATGCGTTGGTCTTTTTCTGTTTTTAGATTTGGAAGACATGGCCAGTTTTAAATGAGGCCACATAAACGTACGTTTGAATCAGGATAAAGTGGTGTTATCTTCGTGATTCGTTTCATGAAAGCGTCAGTCTACTCCAACTCTCTACTTATATACAATGAGGAGGTATCGGTCCGAGTTCCGGAGTAAGAGACCCCAGAACCAAGCTGCTTTGCTTTTTGCCAAGTCCTGCCCAATGACAAGAAAACGACGGTGAGTTCTACCCAGAGACGATAATACAGCTGAAAAAGAGGAAGGGTAACTACACTCTAATTCTAACCGAAAGGCCTGGTAAAATTTATTTGATAAAAAGGCTTGGTAAAAATTTATTTATAAAAGGCCTGGTAAAAGTTATTTGATGCTTTTTGACAAAATAAAAGGAGCTTGGTTCATAGCATAAACAAATAAATTTGTCGATGTTTTATAACATTGGATATCATATAATCAAAACAGATATTATTAACTAGTATTTATTACCAAACTCTACGGCAATTGACACTCGGTAATTAGAAATATGAATAAGTCTTATAGTAAGGAAAGAATTTCGATTAATTACTCATAACGGAAAATCTCGTTATAGGCCAGTAATATAAGTAATATTTCCAGAAATGGCTCAACTTTAAATAATAGTTTTATCCACTTTGTCTAACCGGTTAATAACATTTACTTACTTAGCCAATTAAACTACTTAGCGTAAAAAGCTTCCCATCACAAGTTCTCACATTCATGAGAAGAAGCTATGATTGAAAGCCAGGACAGAAGATAATGTAAATCTAATTATCAATATCGATAAAAACTAATTGTTGATGAAGGCGCCTTTGGTGGTGTAATGAAAAAGGCGCCTTTGGTGGTGTAATGGTTAGCAAGCTCGACTAGCAAACCAACACGAATGAGTTCGAGTCTCATTGGGTGCCCCTTTCATATGGCCTTGAGCCACATCTAAGCAAAAAGCTTAGTAAATTACAACTAATGGTTGATGAATAGATAAAATGCTGGTATAGCTCAGTAGTTACTGAATCGAACTGATCCTTGAAAGATTTTTTTACCTACCTGTTAGTGGAGCTTAGAATACGCTGACTGTATATACCCTGCAGAGGGGCAAGATATCACCCGAAAAGGTGTCGGGTGTATGATACTCAGCTGCATTTGCTAGAGAAGCTTCAGTTCTACAGATATGGACGGTGTAGAGTACCGTTTCACTGCCATTACTCACAGGTTCACTCTGACTCGAAGTGGTTAGTACCTGTTAGGGTTCCATCTATGGATCAAATAGATCTGTTTATGAATTATATTACATATCAATGGATCAAACAGATCTGTTTATAGATTATATTACATATCTATGGATCAAATAGATTTGTTTATAAATTATATGACATATCTATGGATCAAATAGATTTGTTTATAAATTATATGACATATCTATGGATCAAATTGATCTGTTTATAGATTATATGACATATCTATGGATCAAATAGATTTGTTTATAAATTATATGACATACCTATGGATCAAAATTGATCTGTTTATAGATTATATTACATATCTATGGGTCAAATAGATCTATTTATAAATTATATTACTTATAATAGTGAGCAAAACCTATTAAGAAACCGAACAAAACATACAAATATAAACGTACCCAATTCCCAAACCTCTAGGTATAGAATGGTCCCAGACGAGTTGACATGCCGTTAAAATCAATCACTTAACAGAAAACACTTATATAAACAATTGAACAATTGAATTCAAATAAAAACCAAAAGCTTACTACCCAGTTTTACCGATAGGATCATAAGGGAAACTCTGCTTGAAAGATTATTCGGACAAACGAATAAATATATACCAGAACAATGTAGAATTATCATAGAGGAGAGAACAAAAACAATTGATGGAGAGGTCGTGATTAAGCAGCCATTTATAAATTGGTTTGAATATCTAATCCGAAAATGAATCAGTTAAATAGCCTGTGCAGTGTTTCTTTTTTTTTTTTTTTAGGTATTACGTCTCTTTTTTGGGGTGCTATTTTCGAAAATAATAAGACCATAATTCAGGTAAAGGTAGACATTGCTAGAGGTCTATCATTGTATTAATATTATACGACAATAGACAATCCACCATGTCACACATCTCGAACCAGTCAAATGACCCCATCGGCCTAACTTAATTACTTTCTGTCCCCTTCTTAATCCATATCTCATTGTTGTAGTTTAATAAAGTATGATAAAGTCAAATAAAGTACTGGCTATATGATAGATTTGATATGGGATTAGATGTCTAAACCAATTTAAAAATCGTTGACTTTTTGGATATTTCTTTGAACCTGCATGATGGTACTGAGTTTGCGTTTTAAAAACCCAACCAAAAACCTTGTTATATCAACACAGCATCGAATCACCCCGAACAGATGTTTAAACAAATCCCCAACGGTATAATCACCAGATTATCCAGTAATTCTACTTATATTATCATCTTCACCAAGAAGGGAGGCGAATATGAAAAAAGCTCTTAAGAATAGTGAATAAAGAACCAGTTTTATATACAACACAAACGGTGAACAAACTAACTCTATTGAAAAGAAAAAAGAAAGAATAGAATGAGAAATATTGTGTGGTTGGCGCCCTTCTTTCATATGACAGTAAAAATAAATTTGGAAGTGACTTTCTCAAAATATGAATGAAGCTTTTTCCAAGCACTAACGAATTGTATAAAATCTTTGAGAAAAATAGCATCTATCTAAACATGTCTGGGATATTAAAGACAAATATGGTGTCAACCCTATATCGAAATGAGAAATTATCAAAAGAGCCTCTAACTATAAAGCGGGTGATAAATTTTGTTTTCTCTGCATAGAAGAAAAATTGGCTATTGCCACTTACTACTGTGCTGAAAAATTACTACATCAAAGATCTGAGATACTGACCAGATGTAGGCACGAAAATAAATGTCTGCTTAATTGTTAACTGACTATTTGTTTTGTTCCTCCCTCAATGCTAAGTATGTGTGTGTGTGTGTGTGTGAGAGAGAGAGAGAGAGAGAAAGAGAGAGAGAGTTGTTTGTCAGAAAGTAACTCTTTGAAAATTCTTCAGGCTCAAAAAAGTAACGTAGCATTTACTGTTTAGTAATCAATGACCTGTGGGCGAAGCTTAGAATACGATGACTTTATCTCTTTCAGGGGGTAAGACCCTTTCCCCCCCTCTCTCTCTGAAAAGACAAAAAAACGAAAAAAAACTGTATGTTACTAAACTGCATCTTATAATGCAGCTCTAGTCCTGGATATCTGGGTTGTGTGGAGTTTTGTTGCATATTGATCCTTGACTGATGTAAATTAGCGGAAACAGTCACATGATCTATCGAAAGTTGTGGGTGTTATGAAATAATATATGCAGATGCCTGCTTGGTAGTTGGGTAAGTTGGAGTCAGTGATGGACTGAGTCAGAGCCAGCTTGCAGTTACGGAGAGCGCCCCTCTGTGGGCGGTGGCCCGCAGAGCCTCCGGTTGAGTACTATCGACCGAGAAGTTGAAGAAGTGATAAGTCGAGTCTTGAAAATGACACAACATGCTATGGTTAAGAGAAGAACTTATGTCAATACAGCAGTCTGTCTTCGTCTCCTTGCCTCCGTTTGTCACTTACACAATACAGAAGCTTTGACTCCAAGAAGAATAGAGAGAGATATTCTTATGACCAAGTGTTGTCCTTCATCCCTCATTTTGTAATAGTATTTCTTCATTGCCATTACTCCAAGTTCTACTCTGTCTCCAGAAAGGTTGTGTCCGTTAGGGTCCCATGTATGTGTCAAATAGATCTCTTAGAAAATTATTCGTATTTAGTAAGATTTATCTGTTAATCATAACGTCAAAATATCAATCATATTTATGAACTAATCAGTATCAATCAAATTTATAAACCATTTATAATAGTATCAATTATATTTGTGAAGAAGAAACGATCATAAACATCGAAGTCCTTAATAACCAGACATGTCATCAATCAAGATCTTTGAGAACTTAAAGTAATTGTGCCAAATTATACATTGATTCCTAAAGTCGAACGAAGCACAGTTCTGGTTCTTGTTACCCTCACAAAAAGTCCATAAATCCGTAAGAAAACATATTATCAAGAAATCAAAACCGGCTACGGAATTGATGAAAATTATATTTATATCAAGCGGAATCATAACAATTTATTCAATTTATAATACAAGAAACTGAACTACAAGTAACGAAGTCGACTGATTTTTATTTATTTATTTATTTATTTTACTTAAGCCTTTTCAGCAGTTAATAGGTGTTCTCATTGATATTGAGCGGATTAAAAAGAGGTAAGTAGAAAAAATATAGCAAAGCTTGGATTGCCTTCAAAATGGAGGAAAAGCCATAATGATAAACTCTTTCGACAATTTCATATAACGAACGAACATAGAACAGCAAGTAAAATGAACTGATGGTATAATCTTAACTTAGCATAAAAAATACGTGACAATGTTGACATGCCTTATTTAAAAATTGATTACTCATCGCTACATTCAGTGTTAAATTTTAATATCAATATATATATATATATATATATATATATATATATATATATATATATATATGTAGCCCTTTATTAAAGCCTCTACAATGCTTGATAAATATTGATTAACAATTGTAAAAGAATGCAATTTAGTATATACAGTGACATCTAGAAATAAGTACACCCCACAAACTTCTAATTTTACCGCCTCTTTCTCATTTTATTATTATTTAAAACACTCAAATATCACTTCTTAAATAGTGACAAACACACACATACACACACGCACGCAGAGAGAGAGAGAGAGAGAGAGAGAGAGAGAGAGAGAGAGAGAGAGAAGTACGTAAACAAAATACATGTAAGTGTACATGTGAAGATACATATCTATATAATACTAAAATTCTTATTATGTTTGTATGTATGCAGTATAACCTATGAACATGTATAAGCCTTAACGATTAAAGAAAAATAACTTCAATTTCTTTTAAACCAAAAATAACAAAATTTTATTATTTTTACTGAAACATTATACAATAAAAAAGATATCATTAGGTTTTATTTATTTCCACACTCTGCAACATTGAAACTTTGTAAAGCAAAATAAAATTGTATCACTGTAATTTGTTTACAGAGTTCA
This sequence comes from Sepioteuthis lessoniana, assembly GCA_963585895.1. Taxonomy (NCBI): domain Eukaryota; kingdom Metazoa; phylum Mollusca; class Cephalopoda; order Myopsida; family Loliginidae; genus Sepioteuthis; species Sepioteuthis lessoniana. Next base: position 23,376,138 of record OY757907.1, read on the forward strand.
ATGCAGTTGAGTTTGGTAATAAATAATAGCTAATAATATCAGTTTTGATTGTATGATATCTCCCAAGAAATACTAGGGTATCTTAAAGTTTGGAATATTTTGGGACGTGCTGGTCTGTGGTGACCTGAGCAGTTCAAGCTGTCGTAGGTACCTGCTGTGGTTGTTAGTATCGTGGTAGTTGGTGCGCTGATATGTTGTTCCGAGATTCACCTCACGTAAGACTTGAAAGCCGCACTGACGAATATGAAACATAGTCTAATTTGAGTACTTATTATTTATGAGTTGGAACTGAGCCATAACACGGCAAAAATAACCAAAAACATTTGTTTCGCGAAAGGTTAAGATACAGTTAGTCATAGCACAGTAACAAGATGGTTCTAGAAATTTCGTTCAGGTTGAAGGAACTTCAGGGATCAGACAAGGTCAGGTAGGCCTAAAACCGTGGATTCCGAGGCTGTGCTCCAAGCGAGTGGTACTTGGAGAGTATGAGGCAAGTTCGGCATCACACAGTCAAGTGTGGTTAGTCACCTTCATGACCTCAGCAAAAGCATTTGGAACTTGCTAAACTGTATCCCCTCCCCCGTTACAAATGTATTGCAAAATTTTTGACTCACCATAGTAATAAAATCCTGGTATCTTTTGTTCAGAAAAAAATTTCTTATAAAAAAATGTAAGGAGTCTACTCATTCATAAAACATACTGTATTCAAAAAGCTTAGTCTGGCGCATAGTAACTTATTTATGAGTGATTAGACCAACCCATTGGCATAATGGTTAGAGTGTTCGCCAATGGCCCGGTAGACCTGAGTTCAATCCCAGGTCTAGTCATACCAAAGATTAAAAAAATGGTATTTGATGCCCCCTTGCTTAACACTCAGCATTATAAGGTACAGATCAAAGGTAAAGTGGAGCAATCTAGGGATAGGAGTAATGCCCTCCCCTACGCCTTGGTGTTGTAGCTATTAAAAAGGGAGCCTTCGGGTCACCCTCGACTAAGGTCGCCAACCTTACTTTACTTGGTCTATTGCCCCAGAGGACCGGGGTTCGATCCTGGGGCGAATCATACCAAAGACTCAAAAAATAGTACTTGCCACTTCCTTGCTTAACACTCAGCGTTATAAGGTACGGATCAAGGGTGAAGTGGTGCAGTCTTGGGAAAGAAGTAGTGCCCTTCCCTACACTTCGGTGTAGTAGCGATTGAAAAAGAAGCCTTCGTGTCGCCCTCGACTACGGACGCCAACTTTACTTTTTACTTAATGTTTTTAAATTTAGTATTTAAATCTTAAGAGCTAATCACGATTTCAGTCTCCCGTTAACACAAAATTTTAGCACACACACACACACACACACACACACACACACACACACACACACATATATATATATATATATATATATATATATATATAAGAAAAACCTTTAAAAATTTGTCATATTTTTGTAATAATATTTATTTCAGCAGACCCAATATTTTTTAAGTGTTAGATTTGCATCTTCAGACAAAGAAATAATGCAGATCTAACATTTTAAGTTTTTTTTTATATGGAATTATTTGTTCAGTACTTTATTATTTTACATGTTTTGGGTTTGGAATTACATCGACATTGTAGAAAGAAAATCTGAAAATACAATCGTTCCTACCATCGGCTGACATGGCTTTGGATAATATATATATATATGATATTGTGTATCTTATGTCTGTACAGAGCTTAGCTGGCACGTTTATGTACAGGAGTTCATATGGGAACATTGCTTTTGAATTCATCCTTGCTTCTTAAGCAGCACCCCATACGTCTTGCTCGTTTTATTTGAATAGTTAGTGAGATGAGAGACATGAGGACGTAAAGCTTCTGTTTTGTGGGGTGTTGTTCAAGACATTGCGCAGTAAGCACCCTAGAAGACCTGCCAGAAGTGATGGATGATATGAATCAGGGAATTCTGTGTAGTCAGAGTGATTTGTTTATCAAGTACTTCTTGCAAATACACTTGCTCATGCCAAATCTTTGCTTCACAGCCTAGGTCAGTCAGCAAGAGGCATTAGTTTCTACGTGAACAGAGTTCATGTGTTTAAATCAAAATAGTTCCTACTCTTCATTAAATAGCAAGTCGCTGAAATTAGTAGACCAGTTAACATACCTCAGTAGTAATATCTCATCAACTGAAAGCGAATGCAACCTACACAGGTACTATTTACCAACCCCTCCGCTCGGGCAGGATATGACACAAGGTCAGTTTTTAAGCGGAGTTTAACAGGTTTGAATTCAGAGTTTTCCTTCTCCTAGACTAGTTGCCTCACCAAGGCTGAACCTACACAGGTAAAGTGTGGACTGTTATTGACAGGTTAGCGACCATCTGATTTCTTTGAAAAAATAAAAATGGAAATCTTACAAGCCGGAGTCGTATCATTACTATTGTATGGTTACACCACTTGGAATTTAAGTGACATTCTCCTGCAGACTCCTACACATGGACACACATGAGTTAGCTGAACGGCAAAAAATTTACATTCGTCAGTTCTCTGTGGACACTGGATGCTGTCTAGAGGACTTACTAAGAGGGATGGTCATTAGGGAGTGAGAGAGAGAGAGAGAGAGAGAGAGAGAGAGAGAGAGTCTGTGAGATCAGCATGCTTTGATGATGATGATGATGATGATGATATATATGCGCATATACACATATTTTTGTATACATGTATATTCGGCAATGACCCGGTAGACTAACGTTTATTCCCAGGTCGAATCATACCAAAAGACTAAAAAAATGGTACTTGATGCCATCTTTCTTAACACTCAGTATTATAAGGTACGTATCAAGGGTAAAGTGGAGCAATCCAGCGAAAGGAGTAACACCCTCCCCTACACTTCAATGTAGTAGCTATTGCAAAGGAAAACTTTGAGTCGCCCTTGACTACGGTCGCCAACTTTACTTACTTTACTTAAATACATATATTTTTGTATATACATATATATATTTTGTATATATACAGTTTCTCAGATAAAGAATCTTCTTTCAACAAAATTGACATAGCCTAATTGGCCGCGGCTCCAGAATACCGCATCTTTGTCGAGGAGTAAGACCCAACTCGACGAATGTCCTGTTTATGACAATAAACTTCATCAAATGGTGAGGTTCCAGTTCTGGAGCTTTGGGGAATTCAGAGTATACCTTTATTGCCATTACTCCCAGGTTCACTCTGACCCAGACTGGTAGTATCAATGGGTCAAATAGAACTATTTAATCATTTACAATACTTGAAACAATTTAACTGTGCGTAAACAAATGAATTCTGGCTCGCTTAAAAATGTTACCTTCAATTTGCTTATCATATATAAATAGAATTTAGCATTAAATAACCCACAATGGTTGATATGCTATAAAACATCACCAACCAAATAATGGACCAACAAATCAACACAAAACTGACAAATATCTTCTATTGACCATTGAATAATTGTGAAGTTTTATTTATCGTTTACATAAGATAAAGGTCTGTTTTACACCACAAGAAGTATTAATGACATAATCTCTATTTTATGGAGTAAACTCTTCTAGCGGCATATAAAAATGTTTCACCATATATATATATAGTTTTGAGTTCTTCGTTGTCATTTTGCTTGATTACTTGCCCATTAGTTTAAGAGAATAGATGGATTCATACATTTTATTAAGGGGATTAGTGCGAGGTGAATAGAAATAGCCCCAACCAGGTTTTGAACTTGGTTCGCTGATACCACTTTCCGTGTCAAAAATTTAAGGCTACACACATTTTTTTATTAACAGTAAAAACTTGGGAATGCTTAAAATGAAAAAAATATTCCTATTCAAATTAGACTTTTAAAACTTTTCATGTGTGAACCGGCTCGTCGGTCTAGTGGGTAGAATGTTCGCCAATGGCCCGCGAGTTCAATCCCAATTGAATCATACCAAAGACTCAAAAAATTGTATGTCTTACTTCCTTGCTTAACACTCAGCACTATAAGGTAGGGATCAAAGGTAAAGTTGAACAATCCAGGGAAAGGAGTAACGCCTTCTCCTACACCTCTGTGTTGTAGCTATTGAAAAGGGAGCCTCCGAGTTGCCCTCGACTCTGGTCGCAAAAAGAAAAAACAACCTTTTATTTTAGACGGCATCTGATTAGTTATAAAATACATTTAGTTCTTTCCGCATATATGTCTCCTCCACCTCCTTCTAACTCTTTATATCGACTTCATTCTATTTTGTTCTCTCCACTGTTTCTCTCTCTCTTCCTTTCTCTTTCTTTCTCTCTCCACACCGCTTCTTCCGCATTCTTACTCCCTCCCCTTCTCTCTCACTCTCACTCTCACTCTCTCTCTCTCCCAACAGGAACCGGATATTATTCATGATGCATGCATCGCTACCATTCGTAGAGTCACTGTGCACGTAATGCTCAGATGACACTAAATGATATAATTCGGTGAGTTTTAAATGTTTCTATTGTCATATGTCTTTTCTGGTTGTCAATTACGTAATAAAAAGAGACTATCAAATTTTTTATCCTGAAATTTCTTTTGTATTTTTTCATTTGGTTAAAAAAATAGGAAAGAAACGTATTGGATATTTTTTAATCAGTACAATATTAATTATCTGTCTGAGAATTTACGAATTAGACTCTTCTTTTCTTCTGCAAATTGGGAATTTAATTATTCGGTGTGGTGGAAAGAAAAAGATGACGTGTTTATTTTAATACTTGTAAAATTTTAAAGTGAATCAGGCTAATTAGAAAGCCTTTTTCTAAATCTATAACATTTGCATACAATTGTCAAAGCCCCTTTTTCGTATGTGTGTTTGTGCGCGTAAATCTGAGCTTGTGTTAATATCTAAGCATGAATCTGGATTAAATAAATACTTGACATTTTGTCACATGGACAACTATTGACCGGAAATCTGTGATCTCTAATATGATAAAAAAAAATATCTTCCAAGATATTGCCATGTTAGTATTTCTCTATGGTTGTACCACTTGAACATTAACGAAACACTTGGAGAAAAGGCTTGATGATAACTACGCAAGGATGCTGTGAGCTGTTTTGAATAAATCCAGGAAGCAGTACCCCGCAAAGCAACAACTGTACTGCTAGTTATCTTCCATCTCACCAACCATCGAGTGGGACGAGCAAAACATGCGGGTCACAGCTGGAGAAGTAAGGACGGAAACTCAAGGGACATTCTCCTTTGGATTTTTACACATGGACACACCAGTGTAGACCAACCAGCAAAAACTCATATTAATCAGCTCTGCGCAAACACTAGATGTCATCAATAGGACTTGGCAAGAGCGATGGAGTTAAGTATATCTTGATGATAATGATAAGTTCTTCTGCTCCTGGGTGTAAATATTTAGGTGCAAAAATGATTATACGTGTAGGTGCGACCATGTCTATATAGGATCATTAAATAAGTTTCCAGACTTTGTTCGTATGGGCACTTTCATTGATAGTACACACATGAAACTTTAGTCCCCTTCGAAGTAATCTCCTCCGACTGTAATGTACTTATAAGAAATGTCACCTGCGATAGTTAGGAATCAGCGCCCAACACCATTTTTGCGAAGTGTCATACGCCCTACTTCCCATCGAGATAAACTCGAGAAGAAAATAGAGACACGAGTATCCTTGAAATTTATTCTTTTTTTCCCCTTTTTTTTTTTTGTTGAGTTGACTCGCTGCATGCACGGTTTTGCCATCGACTAATCTTGTCTTAAAAGAATCTGGACAACGTAAGGTTGAGTCGTTCTGCTGGTAAAATTGTGCTGGCTCTGAAGAAAGATTGTTCCAAATATAATCAAATTTTTCCGCCAACATTTTATTTACAGATCTAGGACTTCTTGAACAACAAGTATAAAACAAGTAAGTAAAAAGTAAAGTTGGCGACCGTTGTTGAGGGCGACCAGAAGGCTCCCTTTTCAATAGCTACCACATCAAGGTGTAAGAGAGGGCGCAACTCCTTTCCCTGGATTGCTCCACTTTACCCTTGATCGTACCTTATATTGCTGAGTGTTAAGTAAGGAGGTATCAAGTGCCATTTTAAAAGTCTTTGGTATGACGCGACCTGGGATTGAACCCAGGTCTCACGAACCATTGGCGAACACTCTACCCACTAGGCCAGTTTATTACCGCTAAAAGAGATATCAGATTAAGGTAAGATTGTCCTCACACCTAGGCACATACAATTCAAACATCTCCTATAATACCAACGTTTTTTGTTTGTTTTTGCTTTGTTTTGATTTTTTTGCAATCAAAGGCTTATAAATACATATATTTTCAAGGAAGGATATTATTTAAAAAAATATGAATATCAATTGTGCAAAATTATTGATTTTCATCATTAGACAACAGACTTTGATGTACGTGCTTATAGTAGCGCTCGAGGCGCAATGATTATCGTCGTAGGAAATGTACTTGGTTACCATACTTACAAATGCTGTTTGCAAATCATCATCATCATCATCATCATCATGTCGCACTGTTAGCACGGATCTCCCTGACCTCTCGCCTCCTGTCTCTATCGTCCATCGCTTCCGGGAGGTCTTCCAGGTTACATCCTATATCGGCACAGAGCCGTTGTATATAGGTTCTAGCTGGTCGTACAACCTTTGCTCGTCCATGTAAAGGCGTCCACCGGAGTACATCGTTCGGCCTTACTTCTCCAGCAGTGTCTCGCATGTCTGGTTAGTCTAATTTGGATAGTTTTCGTGAGGGGTGGTAGGTGGCCATACAGCTGCTTTTTTGTTGAGTGTTGCCTCCAAGACTTGTTCAATACAGCTCGCAGTATCCTTATGTAGTTGCCATCAAGCTTTTTCTCCACACGTTTTGTTAGCGTCCATATGGTGCATCCATGTCACAGTATTGACACGACCGCTGCTTGGAAAAAACTGGGTTTTATTTTATTGGTCAGGCCAGACTTCCATATGATCGATAGCTGTCCATGCCTTTGCTAGTCACGTGTTGATTTCTGACTCGGTTAATGAGACGCTGCTTCCGAGGTAGGTGAATTTGTCCAGTAGTTTCAGAGGACCACCCTTTAGTGTGGAGATGTCACCTCTGATTAAAGCAAATGTATTTTGTTTTGTCTTCGTTGACATGGAGGCCTATGCCACCTGTTGTCTATTCCAGCCTATGTAGCAGGGATTCGGCTTAGGCGGATAAATTTACTAGAAGTGCTATGTCATCGGCGTTGTCCGCGTCCTTAATAGTTTACGTGGGGTATCTTCTGCTTCTTTCCTTTGCCAGCTTGAAACATTTTTCTTACATTAGATCTATAGACGTTCTAAGCACGTAGTCAAGGCAGATAATATGCAAGTATGAGGCTAATGTGCCTCCTTGAAACACACCTGCTACAATGTCGTCGAAGTAGTCTGTGTCTCCATCTTGTGAGCGGGCTTTTACTTTCGTGTTTTTATATAGCATCATTATGGCTGCGACGGTTTCTTTGGGAAGGCCATAGGCGAGAAGTATTTGCTCCATCTTCCCTCTGTGTATGGAGTAAAATTCATCGGAGAAGTCGACGAATAATAGTGTTGCCTCGAGGTTTTTTGCATGAACACCTTCTAGAATTCGGCAGATAGTCAAAATTTGTGATGTCGTGGATCAATTTCTCCGAAAGTCATTTTGGTTCTTCCTAAGTATTTTTTCAATTTTAGGTTCTGTGCAGATTCGTTGTAGAGAATTGAATATCTTGGACGCTATGGATGTAAGGATTATACCCCGGTAGATCTTGGCTATTCCGATGTCACCCTTGTTTGTCCATCTGTCTATTGTGTTCTGGTTATATACGGCGTTACAGTATCGGAGCAGTATGTCGTCGAATTCCCTTGTCTTCCATACTTTGGGGGGTATTTCCTCAAGCCCTGCTGTTTAACTATTTTTAATTTTTCTTACTACTGAGTCGAGTTCTTCTTGCATAAACTGTTCTAGTTTGATGTCTAGTTGATTTGTAATATTTTTGTGATTGGTTCATCCATAACTTTCGGAGGTTTTCCGAGTAAATTCTCGACATGTTTCCACGGGTGTGTTTGCTCTTCTTGGCTGGCAGCTTTGAATTTAGATCTCGCAGTACTCTTCCTTCAGCTCACTTTGTTTACCGTCTTCCATGCTATCCTAGATTGTCTATCTTCAGCCGGGTCCCTAATCATATTGATCTGATTTTGGATGTATTCTGTTTGTTCTTTTAGGTATACGTTAGTTAGTTAATTTTATGCCTTCTTAAGTTTCTGAGCATTGTTATTGGTTGGGTTCCTCCTATTGTATAGGGAAGCAGTTTTTACGTCTGCACGCTTTTTTATTACCGCTAATGTCTCCCATGAGACTCTAGGTTTAGCTCTTTGTTTAGTTGGTATGCATTTTGCTACCGCTTCTAAGTGGGCATTGACAAAGTTCTCATATTCTTCATTCGGACTGGGTGTTTTTGATGTCTTCTGAAGTGCATCGAATTTATTTCTTAGTCTTAACGTATATTTATCCCTGTTGTTAAGCGGGGAGCAGTCATAGTGCACGGTTGTGGTTATTCGGGTCACATTCCTTTGTAGGCTCAGTTATATCTTTGCCATGACAATTTCTTGATTGGAGGACACACCCTCGAAAGAGGAATATGCCTCGCAATTCAATGCGCTATTATTCGATTTCTTATTTATGAGGACGTAGTCCAACTGTGCTTTAGCGTTATTTGCGTAGGTGTAGGTCCATAGTTTTCCCTTTCTTTTTTGAAATTTAGAATTAAGGCATGTTAATCTATTTTGGGCGTGAAATCTGTTAGCTGTTCCCCATTTCTGTTTGATGAGTACCTATTTAGGCATTCATGTCTCCACCGATGATGAGAACATTGTGTTTCTGGATGCTACGAACAAAGGAGGATAGCTCGTTATAGAAGGCGATGCGGTCAGTTTCGTCACTAACATTGGTAGGGATGTAGCAGGAGATGATTGTTGTGCTGGGGTTGCCGCTAAACGTAGCTACCATCATTCTCGGTTGTATTTTCTCGATACTGTTTAATGATTTTAGGGCCCGTGGTCCGATAAGCATATCTACACCACTTATCGCCGCATTGACAGAGTTTTTTCATCTAGATGCCGAGACAAACGTCCATCCATTGCCAGTATCGTAGTATTTTTTATCTTCGCTATGAAGGTATGCTGTATAGTCACAACCAACTATACACATATACATGTAGAAACATAACGACGACACAATAAAGACGAGTGGACACAGTTCTTTAGAAAAATATACCTCTCTCTTTATTGAAAGGGTTGTGTGTGAGAGGTGAGTTGGAGACTGAACAGAACGGCAACATTTTGACCCCCCCCAACTCTTCTAGCCATAACAGCATTTCTTTCCCGTTCTCCTGGGCTGCTCAACCGGAGGCCTGGGGGGCGGGGGCAGCCTCTGCTGGGACATGGTTCTCATTCCAGCATCTTCCCTCCAACTGATCTGAACTTCCTGTCGCCGGGGTTATATATATTTGACGTCCACCTACTTCTTGCGAGCGTCACAATTCACACTCAATTCAACCCGTCGACAGTCAAGGTTATCCCCCGATATATTCGACCGGATGCACTTGTCATTTACACAGGTGCATTTCTCATCTGACAGCTCGGCCGGGTCGGAGGTCAATATGCAACAGGTATCTATGTTCTTAAATGAACAAAAAAAAAAAAAAAAAAAAAAGAAAATAAAGTAAAACGCTCGAAAACGCGTGTATATTTCTATAAAAACGAAAAATTTAGAGCTTCCCCATGTTGTATAGCCACATAATACATATACATCTGCATGCAGAATCATAACGACGACATAATAATAAACGAGCGACATAGTCTTTTAGAAAAATATACCTCTCAATTTATTGAAAGGGTTGTGTGTGAGAGGGAGTTGGAGACGGAACAGAACTGCAACATATTGACCCCCCACTCTTATGATCATTAGCGTTTCTTTCCCGTTCTCCTGGGCTGCTCAACCGGGGGCCTGGGGCCCAGCCTCTCTGCGTGCTGGTTTTCTCTACCGCATCTTACCTCTAACTTGTCTGATCCCCAACTGTTCAGTCGGGGGTCTGAGGGCTCCCCCTGCTGGGTGCTGGCTTTCTCTACCGCATCTTATCTCCAACTGGTCTGGTCTCCAAACTAACTGATTTCCTGTCTTCACCGAGTTATATAATAGTTCAACGCCAACCTTCTTGTGGACGTCACAATCGCACTCATTCAACCCGTCCACGGTCAAGGTTATTTTCTGATATTCCTGGAGCGGATGCACCTGTTATCTATATAGGTGCATTTCCTATTTTGACAGTCCGGCCGGGTCGTAGGTCAATATACAACACCCATTCCACCTTAGAATTGACTCGCATTACTCGAGGAAACCCAGAAGAAAAACAAAATCTGTTGCTTCCTTTTGAACTGGTCAACTAACCGGTTAGTTATCCTTAGTCTTTTAACTATACTGTCATTTTAAATGCATGAAAGATTTTATTATGTGTAAAATTATTGCTGAATATCATCTATGTTTTATATGTAAAAAAACTATTAATGTAAAGCCAAGTTACAGCTTAACCAAGAAAAACAAGGTTTGCAATTCACATAGAACTAAAACTATCGGGGTAGGCATGAATTCAACTATTCTTCCTCCTGTGGTGTGTAAATAGTATAGCAGACTGAGCTCTTTAACTTTGGTATGGCTTATAGTCTAAGAAAAGGAAAATCGCGAATACAAACCAGTTGTAGACCTGGAGAGGGATGAGCTCCATCAGACTATTCATGTCCGAGACATGCTACACGAATAGTACCCCCACAATTAAAACCAAGTCACGGGACCAGTGAGAAATATATGAAGTATACATCTACAACTGCCGTATTTTGATAAAAAGCAGTTACTTAATACATACATTTTACATTCTTGTATGTACGTTTTTGTATATATATTTTTGTATATATATATATAGTCAACATCAAGGCGTGCCGACAACACCGAATAATTTGAGTCTCTCTTGCCATCCATCTCTATTGGTTATTGTTCTTAGAAAGTTCTCTAGACGGCATGTAGTGTCCACAAAGAGTTAATGAATTGGTTGTTTTTGCTGGTCTTCCGACACTGGTGTGTCCATGTGTAGGAGTCCATTGGAGAACTTAACTTATGAATTATTTCTCACGTCTCCGGCAGTGTCCAGTATGCTTCGCTCGTCTTACTTGGATTGTTTGGGGGATGGAAGATAAGTGGCCGGGCAGCTGCTCCTATGTTGGTTGCTATATATATATATATATATATATATATATCAATAATATAGATTGCAATATTTATAGAAAAAGAGCGCTCAATGTCGCTGATAGAGCATATATATCTGTATTTGGATAGCTCAGACACAGTCAACGGCGCTTGGTAACTGTCAGTTTCCCGCCTATGTGATCATCGAACCATTGATCATATCAGTGATAAAAAGACTGTTACCAAGTGCCGTTGACTCTGTGTCAACGCTATCCTTATCCCTACCCCATATATATATATATATATATATATGTGTGTGTGTGTGTGTGTGTGTGTGTGTGTTTATTTAATAGGGGGAAGAGTATAGGCAGTAAGCGTGTCCACAAAGAAACCAAACTTTTTAAAACTAATTCTCGCCTTCTTCAATAAAAACCTGTCCATTTTTGAACCTTGAATTTATTTTCATTTTTGAAATGGCTCCTAGATGCGTTTACCTCGTGTGCAGGGTAGATTTCAACGATTGGAGAAAAAATGTGCCGAAATCTTGAAAAAAAAAGTTGATGAATAAATAAAAAGAAAAAAGAAAAACGACAAACGTTGCGTGTTGCAGTTTTTTTATGCAAAAATTCTAGATCGCTCTTAGCCAGAATTTTACTCTAGAAAAAAATTCAGTGAACGTCTATTTTTATTATATATACATGCAGACCCAAGCCTAGGGAGCAAAATGAATTCAATTGAATCATTACCAGGTAATTTGATCCAGGCATCAACCAATCGAAACGATTCTCGCGTGATATTAATCTTGCTATAGTTTCTGTTCATTGATTAATATTAGCTAATAACGAAACTATTTATATTTTCAATTGAGGTTTTTCTTTGATGTGGTCAACAATATCTGAGCTTCTCCAGTCAATTTAACGTAATCATCTTAGATAGGAAAACGGACAATGGTCAAAGAACACATGATTTTCTGTTTTTTCTTCGTTTTTTCCTTCTTTCTTGCTGATTATATATAATATAAACTTACATCCTTATGAATATTTGATTGAAAAAATATTGGATGCACATTCCATAGAATTTCATATCAGATGAATTTGTGACAACGAGTGCGCAACTTATTCTTTCAGGTATGCCCTGTCGGTGGTACTTAACAAACGCTGACTGTATTCCCTGCAGAGGGTAATCCCCCCCCCCACAAAAATAGGGTTCTAAGTACAACGCTAAATTGCATCAGGTGGAGAGGCTGCAGTTCTGGAGATCTGGAGATTGTGTAGTGTACCTTCATTGCTATTATTCCCAGGTCCACTCTGACTCGGAGTTATAGTACCTGTTAGGGTCCAATGTATGGGTCAAATCGACCTGAGAGAGAGTGAGTGAGTGTGTGTGTGTGTGTGTGTGTGTGTCTCTGTTTGCGTGTGTGCGAGTGCGTGTATGTGTTTGTGTGTGTATGTGAGAGTATGTGTGTTTGTGTGCATGTTTATGTGTGAGAGTGTCTATGTGTGTGTGAGTGAGTGTATGTGTGTGCGTGAGAGTGTTAGAGCGTATGTGAGAAAGACTGTGTGTGTATGAGAGAGAGAGAGAGAGAGAGAGTGTGTGTGTGTGTGTGTATGCGTATGTGAAAGTGTCTGTGTAAGTGAGAGAGAGAGTGTTTGTGTGTGTTTGAGAGAGTCTTTGTGTGTGTGAAAGTGTTTATGTGTGTATGAGAGAGAGTGTCTTTGTGTGAGTGTTTTAGACAGAGTCAAAGAGACAGAGTTGTTGTTTTTGTGTGTGAGAGTATTTGTGTATGTGTGTGCGTGTGTGTGTGTGTGTGTTTTCTACCTCCAAATTCAGTTTATGACACCAGTATAAGTGTCTTAACAAGAAACAAGACATTGGGGTGCCAGACTTCCTGAAAATAGCATGACCTGCTTTTATTTGAAAGTTGCTCAAGTAATTCTGTGAACTTGCCAGGAGGACGTAGCATAGAACACATCTCGTGATAGAACAGACTTTTTATGCGGACTAACAAATGCAAAAAGTGAATTATGAGTGGCTAGGTATAGACATGTAGACTCTCTTTTCAATAGCTATTATACCGAGGTGTGAGGAAGGGCGCTACTCTTGTCCTTCAATTGGTCTACTTTACCCATGATACGTACCTTATAGTGCTGAGTGTTAAGCAAAGAGGTATCAAGTACCATTTCTTTTAGTCTTTGATATGACTCGACCTGGAATCGAACCCTGATCTCTTTGGCGAGCACTCTAACCACTAGGCCAATGGGCCGGTATATGTGTATACATATAAATCACTATTTTGAATATATATATATATATATATATATATATATATATATAGCATTTGGGAATACTTGGCTGTACTCGGGAAAAATATGGCGCCTTCTTAAATTAATTCATAATAGAAGTCAAATGACTAATACAAATACTTGAACGGATTAACAATAAAATGAGCAGAAACGAAGTAACTGTCCTATTTAATTAAACGTGTTGAATATATATATATATATATATATATATATATATATATATATATTGAATATATATATATATATATATTGAATATATATATATATATATATATATATATATATATATATATCAAATCATCAAGTCACGCTGGCGTACGGGTTTGTCTGACTCCCTACCTCCTCTCTCTTCTAGGCTGCACCTTGTGTCCCCACAGAATTGATATAAGTCTTTGCTGGTTGGTCAACACTGGCACGTCCATAAGTTCGTCCTTGCTTCTCCAGCAGTGAACGCATATCCTGTTCGTCTTACTCGAATGGTTTTTGAGATGAGAGGTTAGAGGCTGTACAGCTGCTTTTTGGGTTGTCTCTTCCAAGATTTGTTTAAGACAGTGCGTAGCATTCTTGTGTAGTTTTCATCTAACTTTTTCTCGATTCGTTTTGTCTGCGTCAATGTGGTGTATCTATATAGTAGTACTGATACAGCTACTGCATTCCATATCTTCTCTAGGCGTATGCTGACATCACTTTCAATCGATGAGATGTTACTGCCGAGATACGTGAACTGGTCTACTAATTTTAGAAACTTGCTACTTTGGGGGTTTTATTTGTATTCACGTAGAGGCCAATGACTCTCGCTGTTTGTTCTGATTGTTTATCGTCTATTTTGTTGGTTGGTTGGTTTGTTATGTTTGACGGCATATCAATCCCCCTCGGATCATTATTAAGTCATTTTCATAAAAGTTTCTAACAATTGAGATTAGCATAAGTACAGTTTTGTTTACACACAGTTAAATTTCCCAACGTTTCTATCTCAAACAATTCAGTTTCGCATAAGTATATAGTTTTTTTGTTTACACGTAGTTAAATGGAAAAACAGTTAATTTCAAACGATTCAGTTTAACTTAATTACAATTCAATTCATGTTCTACCATGTTGGACCTGTGAGCGATGATAATGAAGCAGTACTCCACATTCCCCAAAGCTCTAGCATTACTGAAACCTCACCATCTGATTGCTTAGTGTCATATCCAGAGCACTCGTTGGGAAACTCTTACCCCTCTGTAGAGATGCAGTCGGTGTATTCTGTAGCCTCAGCCGATAAGGCTATCTATCATCTAGAGAATTTCTAATTTTATCTATTTGACCTTGAATGTATTCTGATTGTTCTTTTTAATGTATGTTGATTAATTCTTTCTAGGTTTTCCTCAGTTTCTGCGCATTGGCATATCTTAAGCTTCTTTTATTGAGTAAGGATGTTTTTTTAAAGTCATCTCATTTTTCTAACTACTTATGACTCCCATAGAATTCTACATATGGTTCTTAGTTTAGTTAGTATGCACTCTGTTGCTGCTTCCATGTGGGCAGTGACGAAATTTTCATATTTGTCATTCGGACTATGTCTTTCAGATATCTCCTAAAGAGTATCGAACGTTTTCTTATAGTTACCGGAATATTTATTAGTAGTAAAGTTTCGCTTTTTAAAATCATCTTCAGGGCGATGTTAAAATGTGATATTATGTCTTATCCGAAAAATTAATCTAAAAAATTTGAAAAAATCAAATATATTTATATATAAATATATATTTATATATAGATATATACATCCTCTTGTGTTTTCATATTTTATTTTGCATACCGTCAGATTTATTTCTAATTCTCTATCATATATATATATATATATATATATATATATACGAGGATCATTAAATAGTTTTCGAGACTTTTTTGTATGGGCACTTTTATTGATAGTACACGCATGAAATTTTAGTCCCCTTCGAAGTAATCTCCTCCGGCTGCAATGCACTTGTTGTACCGTTCCAACAACTTCTGAAAGGCCCCATGGAAGTCCTTTTGTGTGAGCGTGTCAATGACCTTCGTAACAGCCTCTTTCATCTCCTCAAGTGTCTCCTAACGATAGCCTCTGAGCATAGGGAAAAAGCAAAAGTCACAGGGAGCAAGGTCTGGACTATAGGGAGGGTGAGGAACTGTCTTGATGCTCATCTTGCTCAAATAGTCCGTGACAAGGATGGAGTTGTGGACTGGTGCATTGTCCTGGTGGAAATGCCTCTGACACGATTTGAAGAGTGCTGGCCTCTTCCGACGGAACCTTGTCCTGAACTCCATTAAAACCTCAACATAGTAACCCTAACCCTAACCCTTTGGCCAATCAACTCTAATGTATTGACTTCCTTACTCCTCCCACACCTCTCATTATCCTTTGCAAACTCCCTGCCTTCCTTGAATCTCTTATGCCACTCAAAAACTGATGCTTGATTCATGCATGATGCTCCAAAAGCAGTCTGGAGCATTCCATACGTTTATATGGCATTTTTCCAAGTTTAAAACAGAATTTTATTGCATATCGTTCTTTTAAAGTGTCAGATTGCATTTTTGAACTTCACCAGCAGTGACAATCAGGCTTTAGTAGGGTGTGTTCCAATTGTTGCTGTAGCTGTTCCTTTGAACGAGAAATCATAAAAATTGGTCAGTCATCTCATAAGATGTATAGCAAAAACATATTGAATTCTCAAGAGTCTGCGACAATTTTAAATGCCTCTATAAAAAGTCTGGAAACTTATTGAAGGCACCATGTATATATTTGACAAAGGTGTATTTAGGTAGCATCTTTTCATTTAAATCGAATCCTTGGAGTTTTGTTTTTTTTCTTTCAAGAGTTCCTATGTTTGTTTTGATTTTACAATTTAAATTTTTTTTTGATGGAGCTATTTGTGTCATACCGAGTACTTTCGGTTCTCGTCAGAACCACGATCAAGGTAATTTATATGCTATTTTTTACATCAAAGTTGTTTAGTATTTAAACTAAATCATTATTTTATTTTCGTTTTTATTACTAAAGTGAGGCTTGTTTTTATCGCCCAGTTGATCTTCCCCACTCCGGCGGTTGAGCACTCTGTCGAGGTAATTAACGGCTGCCACTCGCGCAATGCAAAGCTCTTCGTAAGAATTGAGCACTCTGGTATCCAGTAAAGCAAAATATAAACAAGCGAAAGCTACTACATAATGCATTATTATTCCCAAGCTGACGTATATCGACTGATGGCTGGGCGGTATGATACTTAGTCTAATGTAAAGTTGGGTGGATTTTAATCCCAGTTTAAAGCGTCCTGTGTGTCTAGCCACACTGATGAGTTGGGATACAACGAAACAGCCTGTCTATGGATGACAATATATATATATATATATATATATATATATATATATATATATATATACTAGGTTTAATGAGAGAACTGAACACCTGGAATAGATCCAATATAAACTTCAGAATATGGTATTGATCGATTATGAAGAAAACCTGAAATTAGTTGCAATATCAGTTTCTTAGTCGAAGAAAGGCATCACGTTGAGTCTATAAATGTACCTGCTATTTCACATATTCAGCTTGCAAATTAACACACTGGGATTATAGTTTTTTAAACCCTTTATTTGATGTGCTGATTAAATATCAAGGAGTTCAGCTCCCAAGGCAGCAACTGCACCCACACTTAAGAGAGAGAGAGAGAGAGAGAGAGAGAGAGAGAGAGAGAGAGAGAGAGAGAGAGAGAGAATGGATAATGTACTAAAAGTTTTCGCTTTCAAGGGTATTACAAACCCAGATATCAAACATAAACAGCTTATAAAGTTAGAAATCCTTATTTTCTTTTCGACCTTTATTTCAACGCAAAGTCGACAGTTTTTCATTTGCTTGTGAAAGAATTAATATCATCATAATCATCATCATGTCGTGCCGTTACCACGGATATCCCTGAGCCTCTCTCGCCACTTCTCCCTATAGTTCATCGCCTCTGGCAGGTCTTCAGGGCTACATCCCGTATCCTCACATAGCTGCTGCATGTATATTCGAGCTGGTCGTCTTGCTTTTGCTCGGTCATATGTGGGGGTCCATAGGAGTACATCACTTAGCACAAGAAAAGAATCAATATTCAACTTGCCCTTTCTTTATCAAGAAATCTCGCGATTAGACTAACCTGTTCACTCAAAGAATATTAGTGTTCATGATACACTGAAATAGTGAACTTGAAAACTGAAAATTAATTAAGTCTCCATGGATCTCAAATCAAGTTTATACAGCCGAGACGTTAGTTTTTAATCCAGTCTTTGTGGTTGCTGAATTGATATGAAACTTTTAAGGATCTTATGTCTTTAACTTTTATACTCAAGATAAAAAAAAAGAATCTACCGATGTCAAGTCTCGTAATAGATTAAGCTTACTGTATCCCTAGTAAAAAGTGTGGCCCCCGCAGAGGGATTGTACTGGATATGACACTTAACGGTATCTGATGGTGAGGCTCCAGTTCTTGTGATCTTGGGAGTGTGGAGTACTCATTCACTGTCATTACTCCTAAATCCACTCTGATCTGCAGTGGTAGTACCTGTTAAGGTCCCATCTGTGTTCAAACAGATCAGTATAAAAAATATCCATAATCGATAGCACCATGTGAAAATCCATAATCGATAGTATCATGTGAAAAAAAAATCAATTACACAAAAATGTAAATATGAATGTACAATGAACGCGCGTTCCTAACTACAGTTAGGACGCTAACAGCTTCTACCACTCCGAGTGAAAGTGGACCTGGGAGTAATGGCAATGAAAGAATACCCCACACACTCACGTCTCCAGGACTAGAACTTCACTATTAAATGCAGTTTAGTATCTTGCCCAGCTTTTTGGTGTTTTACTCCTCTGCAGGGGATACAGTCAATGTATTCTTTGCTCCGTCGACATGGCGAAGAAAGACACCATTTGAAAAAAAAAATGGGTTAACTTAAAAGGTGAAATGGATAATGAACCGAATGTTGGATGTAAAAACGAAAGACAAAGGAAAATGAAAGAGAAACAAAATGTTTGAAGTAATAAAAGGTAAAAGATTCCGTGCTAAAGAAAATATCTCGATGCCGGTGAGATAGACATGGCCGGACGCCGGTTGACAGAAAAGATCGGTTTAAATTGTGGTTGCTTAGATACACTAATATATATATATATATATATATATATATATATGTGTGTGTGTGTGTGTGTGTATGTATGTGTGTATGTGTGTGTGTGTGTGTGTATCGATTTCTGTTGGAGAGTTGAAATCGTAGACAGAACTAGCCGAATATAAACGAGTCTGTTCGGACTAACATGTTAGCTGTTAGGTCAACTGAAACAAAGAAAAAGAGAAAGAAGAATAAAAGAGAAAAGTGGGAGATATTTAAAGAAAAAAAAAAATCGCTGTTAGAGAACACAAGGAAGTTCAAGAAGCAATGAATTCAATTGGAAAAATCAACTTAATATTCAGAAGAAAGTAATTGATAAATTTGTTCAGATTAATGAAAATATTTTTGATGGGGTGGAGGTGGGGGCGAAGAAATAGAAAGTATAAATAACAAAAATAAAAAAAAAAGAAATGAAAGAAATAATGAAGAAAAGAGGCTTTGTTAAAATACGGTAGGGAAAATGAGAGGGAAAGAAAACAAGGTAAAAACAAAAACTAAGAAATAATTTAAAAAAGAAATGAATAAATCGAAAACGTAAATGAAAAGAAGGTGAAAAGCGAATGAAAAGTGAAAGAAGAAGGAAAAGATTGCCAAGAAAATTTGAATGAAGGACGGCCATAATCAGTTGGGAGTTCTAAGAATGGAAGAGTATTGGTGGAAGATAATTTAAGGCAGCGAAAAGTATTACAAATATACTGAGATGAAAGACTTATGAAAAAAAAGAAAAAAAAGAAAGAAAGTATAATGCAAAAATATGTAAAGACAATATCAAGCATTATGTGAACAAATATTTGCAGAAAAAAAATCAATATACTTACAAAATATGTACTAAATATTTATGACTGGGTACAAGCATGAAGAATGAGAATACTTCTATTTTTATAAGTCGAACGTAGTATGTGAACATTTCCAATATAATCCACTCTGTCGCCAGTGGGGATTATATATTAACTGTATCCTCTTCAGAGAGGTAACACCTCGTATCTTCCTCCCGCCAAAAAAAGGTGTTTTGGCTATGGCACTAAACCGGATCTGTTGCTGAGGCACCGGTTTTTGGAGATCTGGGAAGTGTTGGGTACCATTTCATTGCCCTTACTCTCAGGTTTACTCAGAGGCTCAGTATGAGTACATATTAGGGTCTCATCTATGAGTCAAATAGATCTGTTTAAAAATCATTTCTATTCGACTGAGCCATGTGTGAAACAAAACCCCTTAAGTAACATTTACGCAGAAAATATAAATATAAAGGTAGAATAGACACGTTTCCAGATACTCCAGGAACAGAATAGGCCTAGACGGGTTGATATGCCATTAAAATCAATCAAGCAATCAATCAATAGTAGTATGGTTCGAATCAAAGAAAAGTTCCTTTAGGTTATTGCGGAATCTCGTGTGAAGAGAAGGTACAAGAATTTATCAAGCTGATTAGACTTCATACACACACACACACACACACACACACACTCATATATATATATATATATATATATATATATTAGAATAGATAAATCGTTCAAATTTTTTTTAATATCAGAAAAGGGCTCAATACTGACCTGTTGTGCAGGATAACATTTAAAATAAAAACCTTATGACAGTCTCATTACAACTAGTTTCATGTATCTTTCAAGAAAAATACTATCATCTGACAAGAATCAGATGGATTATGTCTCATCAATACATGAAACTAGTTGTAATGAGACTGTCATAAAGTATGTAAAAGTAGAGTTGGCGACCGTAGTCGAGGGCGACCAGAAGGCTCCCTTTTCAATTGCTACTACACCAAGGTGTAGGGGAAGGCGCTACTCCTTTCCCTGGATTACTCCACTTTACCCTTGATACGTACTTTATATTGCTGAGTATTTAGAAAGGTAACATCAAGTACCATTTTTTGAGTCTTTGGTATGACGTGACCTGGGATTGAACCCAGGTCTCCAGGACCATTGGCAAACACTGTACCCGAGGTTATATATATATATATATATATATGTGTGTGTGTGTGTGTGTGTGTGTGTGTGTGCGAAAACTTATATCAAACGCCATGTGTATGCTTGTGGTACAAGACCTACTCGACATCACTCGAAGCAATCACCCGTTTAGTTAGCAACTAAAAGTGGTAATTAAAAAAGTCTACATACGTAAATACATCTTGATATGGTATTCAGTTTTTTTGGGTGGGGGGTTGATTTAGCTTCCTTGTTTAATAGCATATCAACCTGCATGGGTTATTTAATAACAAAGCGATCAATGTTTAAGAACAGTAATGGTACTTTTTCCCTCCTAACTGGAGGGGAGATAAGTAGGTTCATTGGCCTTTCTCAAGGCTATTTGATCGAAAATGAACAAAATAGCGCAACTGGAGTTCGAACTCGCTTACTACGATGTCGCAGTTTAGAATGTTAAACACTACACCACACACACACACACACACACATACACACGCTCACACACACACAATGCCATAGTGGGTAGAGTGTTCGCCTGTGGTTTAGGAGACAGAGGTTCAATCTCAGAACAAGTCATGCCAATGACTCAAAAAATGGTACTTGATACCTCCTTGCTTAACACTCAACATTATAAGGTACAGATCAAGGGTAAGGGGAGAAATCGAGGGACTCGAGTAGCGACCCCCAACACTTATGTTGTAGCTATTGAAAACGGAGCCTTTGGGTCGCCCTCGCCTACAATCGGCGAACTTATATATTTATATATATATATATATGTATATATATAATGTGTTGATTGATTGATTGATTTTAACGGATTGTAGATCTATTTAGGGTTATTTTATGACTAGAAGTTAGATAATTTTTCGTAATTGTACATTAATATTTACATTTTTTGTATGGTCGTTTCTTAAGAAGTTTTTTCTTGGCAGTGTCACGTGATGGCTCACGGAGACGAGGAGGTGGGAATGATACTCTCCCCCCGTTGAACTAAAATTATCTAGCAGTCAAAAAGTGACCGTTAGAAATGAATGTGGGTCACACAGATGTTCGCACTTAAGTGACCTTGGGTCGCCGGACATCGGAAGGGGAAGGAGAAAATGAAGCCAAATGATTGGCGGGGGGACCCCAAACGGAAGTGGGGTTCCCTTCCCCTCAACGGAAGTAAATACAAAAAAGGGTAGTTTTTGGGCAAGTCTCGTGGCAGACGGACGATAGCCATTTTACTCCGGGCTAAAGACAAAAAGACTGAGACACGAAGAACTCCAAAATCCTTCAAGCCAGCATTAAAAACAGTACAAAGTCTATTAGCCCGTGAAAGAAGAGAAATTCTCCAGTGGAACCCCGTCAAAAAAATAAGATAAGTAACTTTGGGACATTTTTCCGTTACACCCAAATTTTGTTACCACTCTCTCTCTCTCAATTTGGAAAAAGGATAAAAGCCAGGAAAAGACATTTATATTCATGGACTATCCTATTATATATCTTTGACATTTTGAACGTATATATATATATAACCGTAGTAAAGAACCTATGTATTTTCATTTTACCATGTGGTCTATGTTATTATTCCATGCTTTCCTTTCAGCTTCTATTCGCCTTACATTATCTTGCTTAGAACTGTCCTATTAATTCCTAAAGTATCACACGGGAAACCGGAGTTGCCGACTGTAGCAATATTAATATTATTACAACTAAGACCTATAGGCCCGTATTCTTCTATTATCTAAGGGGAAGAAGTTTAGCGGCCTGGTGGGTGTGTGATAGTGTGAAATTTTGGACCCCTTTGCCAGCGGTGGCCAGTCTGGCCCTAAATTATTCCCTCACGTAATATGCCAGTTCTTATCTGCCTGAGAAAAGAACTCTGAACAGGACTTATTTCGGTAGGGGATCAAGTGCCAACCTGCCCCGTCTTCACACGTGCGAAAATAAAGTCCCGTTTAGGGATTTTAATCAATTTCCCCGTCACAGCAGACAGTCCAATGGAATAGGAATAATTTTTAACAGATTATTCGATTCGTAGATAGGACTATAAAAGCTACTACCACTCAGAATCAAAAAGAACCTGGGAGTAATAGTAATGTAAGGGTACTCCACACTCCTCACATCTCTAGAAATTGAGCCTTACCATCAGATGCAATTTAGTTTCATATCCAGGATACTTCTTTTGGCGATGAGCCTTACCCATCTGCAGGAAATACAGTCAGCGTATTCTAAACCCTACTGATACGGCATAAAAAATGTGTACTTATCAGTTGGATGTACAAGTCATTTGCAATGTTCAACATAAAATTCTTAAGTCGCAGGTACATTTATTCGTGCCTGTATACATAGACGTCCTTCTAGCGTGTGCATGTATGTGTTTTCGTTGTAAATGAATATGGTGGGAAGTGACGGAGACTAAGAAGAGAGATGGTGGGAAATGACGGAGACCAAGAAGAAAATCCAAGAGAAAAAGATTGGTGAAAACTTGAATCATGCAGACATAACGCAGGTGAAACCGGTTGGGCCGCGAACAAATAAATCGAACTGGTACTTGTATTTCAGATAAAGTACCTCAGGTAAGGTAAGAACCAAACCGTTGGGTGACCGTGAGGGGATGGGAAATAGAGCTATACGCTAATCCTTACGGCCTGTGAGTGGCTTGAGGTGGAGGAGATGAACAAAATGCGCCCCAAAGAAGATCAGGATAAGTAAAAAACGGGGAAGTAGTAAATATATAGTGGATTAATCAATAAGCAGGTGTTAGGGATAAAAAAAAGAGGACATGTAACGTTGGCCGAGAGTTTGATCCAAGGTGAATACTGAAGGAATAGATGAATGAATGGTTCATCGGTTTCTTTTTGTTGCCAGTAAGTATTAATACTTTTTAGCTGCTGTTGCTGTAGTTGTTATATTGATAAAGATAATCATCATCATCATCATCTGAGTATAAGGATACTCGTCATCATTCACTTATTTTCATCATCAAGATACTTATCATCATCATCTAGTATAAAAATATTCCTTATCATCATCGATATACTTGTTATGATCATATTGTATAAAAGTACTCATTATTATCAATATACTCATCATCATCAGCTGGTATGAAATACTCAATACTATTATCAATATGCCCATCACCATCATATTGCATAAAAGTACTCATTATCATCATCATCATCACCCAGTATAAAGATACTCCTTATCATGATTAATATACTCATCACCATCATCTAGTATAAAAATACTCATTATCATCAATATACTCATCATCATCATCATCATCCAGTATAAAGATACTCTTTATCATCATCAATATACTCATCATGATCATCATATAGTATAAAAATACTCATTATCATTATCGATATACTCATCATCTTCCTCCTCCTCATCATCATCATCGATATATTAAGATACTTATCATCATCATCATCATCGATATACAAAGATACTCATTACCATCATCAAGATACTCATCATCATCCTATAGTGTAAAGATATTATTACATCCAGATACTCATCATCAACAAATAGTATAAAGATACTCATTATCATCACCAAGATACTCATCATCATCATTATCATCATCTCATATAAAGATCATCATCATCATCATCTGGTAACTCCTTTCAAGTTTTTACTCATACAGTAGTACTGACACGGCTACAGCTTGGAAGAATTCCCATTTTATTTTACTACAGAGATCAGATTTCCATCATTGCCGATGACCTATTATTAGCAGTCTATGCTTTACATATGCTTATGTTCACATCGTTTTTAGTTGATGAGATATTGCTCACGAGGTACATGAACTAGTCTATCGATTTCAGAGGATTTTCATTTAATGATAAGAATGCACGATTTTGATTAAAACTGTTTCATCTGAGTTTACCATGCTTTTTGCTGCTTCCTCCTGGATTCGCTGATAACAGAATATACTAATAAGCATGAAAGATTGTGTTATGTAAAAGGTAGTGCCCGTGGTGAAATGGTTACCGTTGCAGGAAATGGACACGGCGACACGAGTTCAAATCCTGGACGAGACTGATTGCATTTCACGTAGCACTAATACCCTTGAGAAAAGTATGAATCCCATTATTCTCCCTCCAGCGATGGGTAAATCGTAGGACAGACTGGGTTCTTCAGGCTTGGTGAGACAATTAGGAAAACTGAATTCAAACCTATTAAACTCTGCTTAAAAATTGACCTTGTGTCATATCATACCCGAGCGGAGGGGTTGGGTAAATAGGATTAAAGATTGTGTCATGTAAAAGGCGACATCGGCATACGATCGAGTAATGGTAGACTGATTGTGATAAAGAGGAACTGGTCTGTAAAACTGATAAAATTTATCAATGAGAAAGCTTTAATATAATCTGCATAAAATAGGAAATTAAAACAACCTTATAGAGACGGCAGTTGACAAACTAAGGAATTGTATATGTAGGGACATAGATAAGTTCAAGTTGAGGACACTTGAAAAGAGAAACGGGTTTTCTATTAATAAAACCCCAAAGGAAATTGTGTTATAACAAGTATTCATAGACTTCTCCTGTGTACACACACATACACACACATACTCACACATACACACATACACACACGCAGGCACACGCTCACACACACATACACAGACATTCTCTCTCTCTCACACACATACACACACATGTGTGAAACCGTAACACCGCAAAAATGGCCTATTATAACGAGATTTTTATTTAAACTATACTCATAAAATTCTCTAAATTAAAGAATAAAACAATTTCCAGTTCAATTTGCAAAATAACTAGGATGTGTCTGTGTCCTTTTTTAAATCATTTATTTATTGGAGATAGCTAGAGCTTTATATATCCTCTCTCCCCCTCTATCGGGGACTCTCTCTCTCTTTCTCTCGGTGACTCTCTCTCTCTAAACCCCTGGAGCAGTTTTAAATTTCAATAACTTTTTACTTTTATAACAAAAAATTTATAAGCCTGACATGACTTGATGTTTTTCAAAAGATTTATAATTATTTTGGGATTTTTTTAAATAATTAAAACTCTTCTTATTTTCAGCTTCACTTAAGAAAAGAAACTGTTTCTTGATGACTAGAGTCTTTCACCGCTGTCCACAGCTGTTTTTGAATCCATTACAATAAAAACGTTCAGAAAACAGAACGTCCAAATGTAAATGAGGAAAATGCAGCATCCTTTTCCGACAGTCTGAAGAAAATTCTTTAGGGCTGAGTTTTCCATATTTGGTCATACATATCAGATGTAAATATTCTCCAACTTTTGAATCATTGAGGAGTGATGTCGTGTAATGGTTGTCGTCTTAGGAAATGGACGTGGTGACCCAAGTTCAAGTCATGACTGCATCACTTTGCACTGATGCTTTTGTAAAAAAGCACGAATCCGTCGCTTCTTCTTCCAATAATAAGAGAGGTAACAGATCCCGTTTTGTGTATTTTAAATTGAATAATGCTTCTTCATTATAACCTCAATCTAAAAAAGCTGTCATATATTTTTTCCAAATTATTTTGTTCGATAAAGTTACAACACCCATTAAACCCAGGGATTACATAAATAATATGATGTATGTATTTACTTAACCCCTTAACTGCGAGAAGGATGCGACACAAGGTCCTTTTCTAAGAGGAAAAGAATTGGTTTGAGTTTTTCTTCTGGACAGGTTATTTTAGCAAAGCTCAAAAAAAAAAAAATCTGTCCTATTATTTACCCATTGCTGGTGGGATTAGAGCGAAGTGAATCACAAACAACTTAATCCAGGATTTGAACTCAGGTCGACGGCATCATTTCCCCACAACGATAACCGTCACACTAAATAGTAGATGTTTATATATTGATTTGGTTTGGTTTCTTTATTTAATTGCATATCAACCTTCGTGGGTCATTTAATGCTAAATCCATCCTTGCAGAAAAACAATAGGGGTACTATTTAACCCATAGTTGGGGGATAGAGAATTCATAACTTCCCCTAGGGTATTAATCCAAAAGTGAATGTAATAGCACGACCAGGGTTCGAACTCGCTTACTACGATGTCACAGTCTCGTACTATACCACTATTTCAAGGGGTCTCCCCGTTTATATATGTATGTGTCCGTCGGTGTTTATCTTCTGAGACATGTTTCTAGCCTCGCAAAATCGACCTTAATGGACAAACTAAGTCATGTGGTTTAAGTATCTTATCTAACACGATGACTGCTTCCAGTCTATATATCATTAAAACGTTACATAAAAACTAGTGTTATTAGGCAAGTGAACTACTTTGAAGATTATGGTGAAAACTAGGTGTCAGGGTGATTGTTTCATGGTTAAATTTCTCGAGATTTTGGTTGATGTTGCGTCTCCCAAATTTAGAATTCCGGCTGCACAGGTACCAGTTGCACTGAGCCAATGAAAGATGTCTTTGAGGAGTAGCAGCTATGCTATTTCAGATGCCATCATGACGTAGAATGGTAAGCATCGTGTATTTATGATTGAAATCTATTTAATGAATGGTGACCCCACCATTGCAACGTGATAACACCCCATGACTAGTTCAGTCACCAAATCACCTTCTGATTTTTTCCTCTGTGGATACTTGCAGACTCAATTCTTTAAACCCAGGCCGCAGCCAATGGACGAACTGAAAGATTTTCAGTGGTCATAAAATTGCAGTAATACCAGAGAGAATGACTTGATGAGGACTGCAGAATGTCAGGGTGAGGCTTCAAGAGTTTATGGATGGGGAGGACAAATATTCGGACACTATAATCTTTAAAACAAAATGATGACAATAACAAAAAAAATGATAAATATTGTTCTTTTTTATGGTAAAATTATATTTTCAATAGGATCTATGCTTTTTTTAATTTCCATTCCACCCAGAGAGATCATTCTGCTAAATCCATAAAAATGATATCTTAAAAATTTTATTATTTTGATAGAATTAATCTATGAAAATGATAGGTGAAAGGATTTTTTCACTTTACTTTTAAAAGGTTTTGTTGCTCAAATTCAGTATGCACATGATTATTAATAAGATTCATGGATAGAATACGTAACAAGGTCAATTATAAAGCAGGGTAAAATTGTTTTGAATCAAGAGTTTTTCTTCTCGACTGGTTGCCAAACAAAGGCAAAAAAAAAACTCAGTTTACTCTTCAATCTGGGGAAAGACGAGATAGAGAAGAGTATGTAAATATGTTTTTATGTACATACCCTCTGCACGCGTAGCATGCGACACAAGGTCAATTTTTAGGGGAGTACGTGGTGCCTTCAATAAGTTTCCAGACCTTTTTGTACAGGCATTTGAAATTGTCGTAAACTCTTGAAAATGCAGTATCTTATTGCTATACATCTTATGAGATGACTGACCAATTTTAATGATTTCAGATTCAAATGAACAGCTACAGCAGGAATCGGAATACACCCTACTAAAGTCTGATTGTCACAGCTGGTGAATTTCAAAAGTGCAATCTGGACGTGAGGACACTTTAGAAGAACGATATGCAATAAATTCTGTTTTAAACTTTTAAAAAATGTCAGAGAAACGTTTGGAATGCTTCAGGCTGCTTTTCGATCATCTTGCATGAATCGAGCATCAATTTTTGAGTGGCATAAGAGATTCAAGAAAGGCAGGGAGTCTGCGAGGGATGATGAGAAGTGTGAGAGGAGTAAGGAAGTCAATACACCACAGTTGATTGGCCAAACGGTTAGGGTTACTATGTTGAGGTTTTAAGGGAGTTCAGGACAAGATTCCGTCGGAAGAGGGTAGCACTCTTCAAATCGTGTCAGAGGCATTTCCACGAGGACAATGCAACAGTCCACAACTCCATCCTTGTCACAGACTATTTGACCAATATGGGCATCAAGACAGTTCCTCACCCTCTCTATAGTCCAGACCTTGCTCCCTGTGACTTTTGCTTATTCCCTAGGCTCAGAGGCTGTCGTTATGAGACAATTGAGGAGATAAAAGAGGCTTTAACGAAAGTCATTGACACGCTCACACAGGA
The DNA here is from genome assembly GCA_963585895.1 of Sepioteuthis lessoniana. NCBI lineage: Eukaryota > Metazoa > Mollusca > Cephalopoda > Myopsida > Loliginidae > Sepioteuthis > Sepioteuthis lessoniana. The sequence goes on from OY757907.1 coordinate 23,404,738, forward strand.
GAACTTCCATGGGGCATTCGAGAAGTTGTTGGAACGGTACAACAAGTACACTGCAGCCGTAGGAGGTTACTTTGAAGGGGACTAGAGTTTCGTGTGTGTACTATCAATAAAATTGCCTATACGAAAAAAGTCTGGAAACTTATTTAATGATCCTCGTATAACAAGTTTGAATTCAGGGTTTTTCCTATTAAACAGATTGTTATACCGAGATTGTAGAGCCCAGTTTGCTCTCCTATTTATCCAAAACTGGAAGGAGAATAGTTGGATGCATATATTGGGAAATGTATGCATTCAACTATTCCCCTTCACCTATATGAAATGCGACCTGTATCGTATTGGATTTGAACTTGGGTCGCCTACTCTATTGTTATATTTTGACCTTCGCCCCGGCCCAAAAATGCTATTCCAAGGTGATCCACCGGAAGGAAGTGACACATTCTAATGGCCAGTAATCAAAAGATATCGCGTGGGCGGATTAAGGCTTATAATATGGGACAAGGTAAAGGTCCCACGGTGCCACTACAGTGATGCACCGGAAGAGAGTGACCTGTGAACTGCAAGACAGTTATTTCCGCTTGATGACGATTAAACATTCGATTTCAAAGATCCAGTGGGCGATCGTGTGGGCGTTGAATTATTATTTAACTCAGTTGAGTTCGGGGTGCCAAAGCAGTTGCCAGCAGACTTCCAGAGAGTTATAGACGAGATGTGGTAAGGAAAGCCACACCAGGCCGATGGGGCTTGAAGCCCTGATGAGCTGGGGTCCAGAGAAGATGCTGATAAGATGCCATAAAGAAAACCAGCATCCAGCAGAGTGAGCCCTAGGCCTCCGGTTGAACATCAAGAGAACAAGAAAGACACAACGTGACGGTCATAACAGTGGGGTCAAAATATGAAGCTTATGTTCGGTCTCCAGCAACCTCTCACATGCAAACCTTGAACAACCCTTTCGAACCCTTGCAATAAAGAGAGAGGTAAATATATTTGTAAAGAAGTCTTCCTGCGTCCTTTATTCTTGCGTCTGTTATTATTGCGTCGGTATGTATCCAATATATATATGTATATTTCTGCATGAATCAGCAGATGAGTATACAGCACTATTTCCTATGACTGTAATCATAACACCACGAAAACCTCAGAGTATGCAAATATGTATGTGCACGCAAATAGAACCTGCTGTACATTTGCACTACTTGGTACAAAATAAAAAAAAAACTATGGCTAACAGAATGTGTTCGAGACAACTTTTGAAAGCCATTTTTAGCGATTGGCTCGTTGACTTATTTATTATTTTTCAGTCTGTTGACTGCAGAAACATGAAAATTTCTCGTCCTCTCAAAGGCCGACTTTTGAAAGCAATTAATAAATAAACAGAGGAAAATATATCTAAAAAAAGGACTGAAAGATGTTGAGACAACAAATCAATTTTTTCCCATAAAATCTATATGGTGAGGAAAATCTTTTAGGGGCTATTTTATTTTCGACATCAAATAGGGGAAAATAATTATGAGAACAGCAACCACAACAATATACTCTAATATAACAACGGGTATATTTGTTCTTTTTGTCAGTAACAGTTAATGGAAATAACTATTAAATATTACTTATATAGAATAGCTTCTCTTCTTTCTTTTTTGTCTTCGCGAATATGTGTGGACCAATGGTTCACTGAGTTATTCTCATCATCAAAGCTGAAACCTGAAACTTGTTATTAGTAATTACCCAACTCCTCCGCATCGAGCAGATTGTGATACAAGGTCAATTTTTAAACGGAGTTTAAGAGGTTTGAATTCAGAGTTTTCGTTATAGATCGTTTGCCATACCAAGGTTAAAAAGGCCAGTCATACCTACAATTTACTCATACTTGGAGAGAGAATAGTTGGTTTCATGACTTTCCCAAGGATATTAGCTCAATATGAAATGCAAACGGCCTCTTCCAGTATTTGAACTCGGGTCACCGTGTCTGTTTCCTACGACAATAACCATGACATTATGAATGACTCCTGAAACTTGGTTGGTTTGGTTTGGTTTGTTGGGTTTTATGGCATATCAACCTTTGTAGGTTTTTTATCACCAAATCCATTTTTATGTGAATAATCTGTTCTATTTAAAACAATTCAGTTTAGCATAAGAACACAGTTTGTCAAAAACATTTCTATTTCAAACTATTCAAGCAGTTATATGTAACAATTCAGTTAAGTGTAAATACAGTTTTAATGTCGAAAAACAGTTCTATTTCAAATAATTCAGTTAAGCATATGCACGCAGTTTAAATGTAAGTACGGTTTAATTGTCAAAACATTTCAACTTCAAGCTATTCAGTTTACTCAAGCATTTCAGTTTGGCATAAGTATGCTGTTAGTCCTATTTAACCCATAGATAGGGCCCTCTCCGGTGCTACCACGCCGGGCCAGAGTGGACCTGGGAGCAATACACAGAGTTAAATGTCAAACAGTTTTATTTCAGATAATTCAGTTCAGCATTACACAGTTTAGACGTCAAAACAGTTTTATTTCAAACAATTCAGTTTAGCATAAATACGCAGTTTAAATGCAAAAATCAGTATAGTGAAAGAAGCACAGTTTAGTTCTATTTAACCCATAGATAGGACCCTTATCAGGTGCTACCACTCTGGGCCAGAGTGGACCTGATAGCGATGGCAATGAAGGGGTACTCCGCATTCCCTAAAGCTCCAGCATTGCTGGAACCCCACCACCAGATTGTTTAGTGTCATATCCAGGACACTCGTTGGAGGGGTTTTACCCCTCTGCAGAGAAGCAGTCGGTGTATTCTACAGCCCCAGCCGACTGGGCAACTGAAATTTGGATTGTGTGTGAAATTCTACCGTTGTATTTTTTTCAATGTCCTCCACCTTTTTAATTAAACCATTGAGAAGACTTTTCGGTTTAGAAAAAATGAAGCTATAAATAGTAAAGATAAAGAGTTCTTCTTTTGGATCATACAATTTTTTGCCTAAATATGAGGATCAAAATGTACTGAGATTGGTTTCATAATTTCTTTTCAAATTGACACTGACTCATTTAGATGAAGTCTAGATATCTAAATAGTAATCGATTAATTGGCTTTGATTAATTTATAGATTTTAACGACATGTCCACCTGTCTAGGAAGATTTTATGTCTAGAAATTAGGAAATCGCGTTCATATTTACGTTTTTTGTATTGTTGTTTCTTCATCTTTTTTTTTGCACACGGTCCAATCAAATACGAATAATTTTTAAATAGATCAAATTGACCCATAAATAGGACCCCAACTGGTAGAACCACATGAGGTTAGAGTTTACTTGGAATGAACTATCCTACATACCCCCAGATCTCAAGATCTGAAGACATCTTTTTGGGGGTTGGGGGACATACTCTAAAGGGGAAACAGCAATTTCTATATGATTATCACTTTTGTAAGTTGCTCAGATGTGCACTTTTCTTCATTTAAATTATATATATATATATATATGTATGTATGTATGTATATAAAATGTAACGCTTCAGTTTCTGTATTTTTCTATTATTATACTTCGTGTTTTAAAGTAAAATTTCTTCTAAAATGTCCTGAATATCCGATCGTATCGGAGTAGATATTTTCTGCTCAAACAACAAAAACAGAAGTAAATATATATATGTATGTATGTATGTATATAAAATGTAACGCTTCAGTTTCTGTATTTTTCTATTATTATACTTCGTGTTTTAAAGTAAAATTTCTTCTAAAATGTCCTGAATATCCGATCGTATCGGAGTAGATATTTTCTGCTCAAACAACAAAAACAGAAGTAAACAAATAATTTTGCAATACAAGCGGCATATTTAAACAGACACCAACTAAATACGCTCACTTCCTGAAACTAACTTTACACATACATGAATTTAAGGCTCCCTTAAATGTGTTTGAAAACAAAAAAGATTTTCCAATGGAATGAAATCGCAAATCTCAACATTTTCGGGAGCCCTTAGCTTTGAACTGTTATAGGAAGGTTCAAAATTTTAATAACCTGTTTATTTCAACAATTATATTGTATTGGATAAGACTATATTATTATCATTATTATTTCCAAAACACAGTGTCTCATACAGTTGACCCAAACTTTTAAGTAATGTTGCGGGAGAAAAAACGTCTGAGATCACTGCGGGGTCCCGGATACTTGAGATTTTTCTGGATTTGATAGTCTTACTTTGAGTTTTTTATTTGATCATTGCCGGACCAAGAAGTTCATGTTCAATCTATTACTTTTTCAAAATTCCATATGTTTTCAGTATAGAGACATGGTTATAGTTAGTTTCTCTCTTATTTACTCTGTCTCTTTCTTTTTCTGTCTGTCTCTATAAATATTTCTTTCTTTATATATATATATATATATATATATATATATATATATATATATATATATATTCTTCACTTACACTGAAAACAACGAGACGTAACAAAGAACACTTCAAAAGAGAAAGGGATTCTCAATTAAAAGTTTTTTGTTTTAACAATTATTTCTAGACGACATATTCTGCACATGAACACACACACACACACACACACACATATATATATGTATATATATATATATATATATATATATATATGGCATGTATCTGAAAAATAATGGTACAAGGGTCACAAGCAATTTATTTCAATTCCAAACAACAAACTACTTGGTTTCCTCTTTCAATTAATTCCCCTTTCCTATCTATTTCTGCCACGCACTACCGGAAAAATTCTTATGTCGTTATGGCCTTTTTGATGGCTTCCAAGCCTTCAAAACAGACCCCTTAATAATCCCCTTGAGCTTGAGGAAGATCAGATGAATAGGAATGTTGCCCCTGTTCGGTGATGTTCCTCTCAGACAGGAACTGCCAGATGCTCAGAGCGTTGTGAGCAAGTGTATTGTCGTGGTGAAGCAGCCACGATTTGTCCTGTCACAACCATCGTCTCTTCTCGCGCACTGAGCAAAGCATTCATGACAGGATCTTTTTTTAGACTTTCTGATTGATCATCTACACCTATAGCAAGAACTTGCTGTGGAAGAACGTAATCAACATGTCTTTGAATTTTAACTTTGTCCTGCTTTTTTCGGCCTCGGCGATGTTAGAGATTTCCACTGACAGCTCTGGCGCATGGTTTCCGGATTGTACTCAAAAATCATGTCACAACACTGTACGAGTCAAGTTGGAAGACGCACAGTGATGTCCTGATATACCTACATGCAGAGCTCCGTCTGATCATTATTCAATAATCTTGGGACCATTTTTGCGCCGACTTACCACATATCCAAATTTTCGGCGATAATCTTTCAAACACTGCTCTTTTTCATGTTCAGCCTACTTGCGATCATTCGAACAGTCAAGTGACGATCGCCATACACCACCTGGCTTACCTACTTAACCTTGACCTCAGTCCAGCTTGCTGAAGGCTTCCCACAACTGGACATATCTTTCGCCTCATCGCACCACTCTTTGAACCTCTTGAGCCACCTAAACATACATGTGCGCAACTTAGTGTTATCTCCATACACTCGGTAAATCATTTCAAGTGCTTGTGAAGGAATTTTCCCAAACCGGAACAAATTATATGGACAAATAACAAAGTTTATTATTTGCTCGGTGTTCATCGTTCGTTCGTCAGTGCTCCGAGCTGAACGACGTAAAAAATAAGAAGAGTAAAAAAAAGCATGTGGACAGAAACGCAATTGTCGCAGAAAGCTAAGAATATATTGGGAGGATATAAATTTAATTTAAGCTAAATTTGAAATATATATATATATATATATATATATATTAATTCTACACATAAGGACAAGTTACCTATCTTTAAACAAAGTATGTTAATATATAGATTTGTATGCCAATGTAGTTCGACATATATAGGCAGAAATTGTCAGCGCCTCGAAGTGAGAATTAGACAGCATATACCCAGAGTTATTCAATCAAAAGGCCGACAAACATCCGGGCATTCTCAGGCAATTGATTCGGCTATTGGAGAGCATTTGCTTACCATAAATAGTTGTAGGACTAGCTATGAAGATAACTGCTTCTCTGTTCTGCACTGAGTCAGAGACAAAATTCACCTTAAAGTCTTGGAGGCGATTTATATTGCTCTGTGTAGACAATTAAGCACTCATATTTTGAATATTTTTGGGGAACTGTTGGAGACTGGAGTGACTTGATTTTTTTCCACCTCGTCTCCTTAATCCTCTTAATTAATTCAAACCCCGTTTTTAAAAATTTTTCCGGTAACTAGCTTGACAAGTGCCGGACGAATGGGCCCTCGCTATTTTATTATTTTAGAGTAGATCCCCCTCTTTTTACCAATTATTTCATTATTCATTTCTTTATATATATATAAATATATATACGCCAGGTATTCCTTAAAAGTTACAGACCTGAATGTGCTGTGTGAGTTGTTGGTGAAAGTGTGATGAGCGGATTGTGTTATCGTCTAACTTATATATATAATTCAAATTTACCACTAAAACACAGCGGAACATCTATTTTTTTTTCTTACCAAAATCCTCTTTATATATATATATATATATATATATATATATATCAGTAATATCCAGTCAGCGTCCGAAGACAATGAGTGTGAATTATTCGCGTAAAGAGTAAACAGAAAAATATATGAAGATGATAGTTTAGTTTACATGTTTACATAATTCATAAAATTCCACCTGCTACGAAAAATCAAGCATATATTCAAATAAGGATGGGTTGATTGACAGGAACACCTTTTTCATATTTATCAACCCCTCCGCTCGGGCAGGATATGACACAAGGTCAATTTTTAAGCGGAGTTTAACAGGTTTGAATTCAGAGTTTTCCTTCTCCTAGACTAGTAGCCTAACCAAGGCTGAAGAACCTAGTCTGCTCTAGTTGTCTAAATTTCTGAGACGAAGCTTGTTGATTTTTATCATTAAGGTTTTTTGGACTATTGTCTTCATCTTTATTGTTATTTCCACAACGTTTCGGGCGATATGTCCTCCGGCCTTCTTCATGTGTTTGTCGAACTCGGGAACCTTCACGGAACTTCGAACTACGTCCTTTATTGAAACCACGGGGGTTGCCTGTTCTGATTCCGTTTGCCATGACCGGGTACAAGTGTTAAGTATTCCTGTATATTACTCGCCTGTAGTGCGGATTGAACCTGCAACCTTCAAATGATTGTCTTCTTAGTAGCTCAGGGAACCAACGCTTATAACCGTTACGCCATGTGTCCTGCTAGTCTGCTCTACTATTTACCCCTGGAGGGAGAATAATCGGATTCATACATTTCCCAAAGGTATTAGTGCTATGTGAAATCCAATCAGTCAGGTCCATATCCTGCGACGATAACCATTACACCACGGGCACCTTTTTCCTGGTTTCTTGATTTTTCTAATACTTCATCGTTTTACCTTCACCTGAGAATTTAAATTTATCTGTTGTTTTTTTTTTTTTTTGTTAGCTTTCTTTGTCGTTTATACACATATATTGACTGTAACGCATATTTGCTATTTTTCAGCCTCAAATTAAACGTGTGAAGTCATCTTATGAAACGAAGAGTATAATGATATACTTCGCCGAAATAAATTTCTAATGACAATTTAACCAGGTTTGAGCTTTCTTCTAATTGCATTATATATATATATATATATATATATATATATATATATTGCCTCCAATTAGCACAATAATTTTGTGGCGTCTGTGGCAGCAATTTTTAATCATAATTGAAATGCAAATTAAAATCTTTCATTTCGTAGTTCTCCTTGTAAGGAGAAGCAAAAGGATTCATACGTCGTCTCGTATATATATGTATATATATATGTGTGTGTATCTGTGTGTGTCTGTGACTGTTATGCAAGAATATATATATATATATATATATATATATATATATATATATATATATATATATATATATATATATATATCAGAATGAGTGTGGTGGTTATTTGTATGTGTGTAAGAAAAATATGACGTTAAACCCAATTAAGTGAGAAATTTATTAACTTATAACGTTTCAACGTCAATTAGATTTCGTAATTCGTCACATATTAGTTTGAAACAGGCAACTATTTTAGTTTGAAACATATCCACCATTTCTATCAAAATTACCGAATGTATATCAAATCAAAATAAAACAAAATTTCTCACAATTTGACAGAGATTAGAATAACGTAAACTTATCCCCAATATTCACTTATTTTAATACGCTTTGGTTATTATTGTTTTTATTAAGAATATTTCATTTGACACAAAACAGTAATATTTTATAATACTTTAATTCATAAAAGTCAAGAGAATAATTTCGACGTTTTTTTTTTTTAAATTTGTTCCTACATTTGAATTTTTTTTTACCAATCGAGTTCCTCGATATGTTAATCTCGGTGACAGATTGAGTGTTTCCATCATTTCTTTCTTGAAATTAAAAATTTCCACTGATTATCTGATGAAAAAATGGATGTCATTATTAATAAATAAATGCACCACACAATTTCTTTTCCCACTGGACACACACACACCTATATATATATATATATATAGGTGTGAACGTATGTATATTTGTATCTATGTTTCAAACTTGATATATTTACATATATGCACTACATGCAGAATAATATGCTAAGGAGAATGTCCTTACGAGTATTGATATATATATATATATATATGGGGGTGCTGAGCCGTATATTGGAGTAAGCGAGTTTGGATTCCAGTTGCACTCTTATATTCACCTTTGGAGTTATAAGTTATACCCCAAGGAGAGGTAAGAACACCTTCAGTTCCTACTATCTATGGGTCAAATAGTATCACTACTATTCTTCTACAAGAATGGCTTTTTCATTAAATAACCCTCGAAGATTAATATGCCATTTGACAAGGAAACCAAATCAAATCATATATATATATATATATATAGAGAGAGAGAGAGAGATAGAATTAAAATGGTATAAAAACGAGAATTAAGTATTTGAACTCCAAGTAAAACTCGCTAAAAATGCATGACTCACTTTGAGACATTTACAATGGTTTCTAGGAAAGCAGATCCTCACCAAATAAGGCCAGAAAGAAACTATCGATCAATTTGAGTCGATGACTAACGACTAAAGCAAACGACTGTACACCACGAATTCATGCAAATGATATTCAGCTTTGATTGTAGTCTCGAACAAGTTTATCTTAGATTTATTGTACTCCGTCACAATTATTTCAAGGTTTCTACACTTTCTCACTCTCTTTTTTCCTGGCACAGTTTATCTGTCATTAATCGAGAAAAATATTACTCGTCAGTTTTCGGTAAGATGGCTGAATTTGTAACCTCATACGTCTTGAAAATCCAACTCTGACGGAAATCAACTGCCGAGCTCATATATAATCGTCATGGAATCAACATCAAAACTCAATTTAATAGTTTATAAAAATAAACGGAATAGTTGGAGTATTTCTTCACATCTGGAGAAAGATGATCTCATATCTGAATGACCTCCCACGACAACAGACGACGATCACTTTCAACATGTCTTCCTTAAATCATTGCATCCTTCGGATTTGGCACTTGCTATCGTTCTTTCTTTCTTTCTTTCTTTTATTTATTTATTTGTTCCAAATGCTGAAATCCATCCTAATTTCTATCAGATCATAAAAATAAAAAAGTGCTCCAAAATCAGTTTTCTATCTCTCGAAACCAACCACTAACAACTCCAAAACAAGCATACACACACACACACACACACACACACACACACACACACACACACACACACACACACACACACACACACACACACACACATGTGAGTGAGTTTTTTGCTGCGTATGAGTGTTATGAGTACTTATATCTTAACACGTGATTTAGAAAAAGATTGGAGGAATTGAAAATCAGAGAAAGAATAAGGACCGTCCAGACAACAGCATTGTTAAAAATCGGCTAGAATATTGAAACGAGTCCTGTAGACCTAAGGAAACTTGCTGTTACTCAGACTCGCAAGTAGTCAAATAATAATAATAATAATAATAATAATAATAATAATGATAATGATAATAATAATAATGATAATATACGAACATGAAGGTGACAATTATACCAATTGTGATTGGTGCTTTTGACACGGTAACTAAAGGATTATTAAAGGGCCTGGAGGATTTGGAAGTTGGCGGCCGAGTGGAGACCATCCAAACAACTGCATTATTAAAAACAGCCAGAATACTGAGAAGAGTCCTGGAAACTTGAGGAGACATGCTGCCACTAAATCTCCAGTGAAATGATATCTGCTTACGCTGATGTGAAAAACTCAAATGAATGAATAATAATAATAATAATGTTACAGTATAAATAACAAGGTATTTTTGGTTTAGAAAACAACTTTTTATCCAACAAAAATTGCAGGATCTACGCATTCATAGGTGATACTCTATTTTTAGATATGTGTTGGTACACGTATACGTGTGTATGTGTGAACGTGTATATATTTATGTTTCTATGAGTGAGTATGGTAATATTAGTTAATTGTTTTAAAGTCTGTCCAAACCGAAGTGCCCAAAATTTACCGGTCATTCTGAATCAATTCTGTGACTCATGACAATAGAAAAAGGACCAGGCGGTGAAAAATGGATGACTTATACAAAGCCAGTTGAATGCAGAGAATGAGGCCAAAAAGAAAAAAAGAAAAATAAATTATATATATTCACGTGACTGAGCCATCTGCTGAGCCTGCATCTAATTCTTTCCCTCCATCCTTTACACTCTCTGTGGATATTGTATGAATCATTTAGCCTTTCAGATGGAATGGGGAAAAAATGAATAAAAAATGTGCAAGTTGTTTGAAAATGTGCGACTAAAAAAAAAAAAAGAAGTGAAAATAAAATATAGAATCAACAAAATTAGTAAATAGATAAGTCTTTTTTATAATCTGATTGAGATTATATATAAAAATCTGGTCAAAATTATGATTTTACGCGGGTTCATAAGCTGATCAAGATACTCTCGTAGAATAGGACCAAATATGGTTTATTTTATTTTTTAACATACTTCCCCTTGTGGTTCACGCATTTCTTGCAGTGCCTGGAATTCATTAGTCAAAAAATCATCAAAAGCAAATATGGCGTCATCATATGAACTTTTCAACCACTGACCTTTTCAACCTATGACCTTTTAGCCTACTCTCAAATTATGAAGATTTAATTAAACTAGCGGACTTACCTGTATCACATATTGGTCTTAATCTTTTAGTAGGCAGATAAAACAACACAAATGTTACTCTACCTGCAAAAGGGTTAAGATGAGCATTGATGTTTATCAGCTTCATAGTATGACTCTTTCTGGACCAAGAGAAACATGTAAACATAAATCTCTTAAGACAATAAACGCATAAAATATTTCTCAGCAAATCTTATGATTGGTTTTTCACAGAAATATATAAATTTCATTGAATGAAAAATCAAGTTCTGAATTCAAAAATGTTGAGTTTTGACATTTTTTGACGTCTCATTTAATTAAAAATTTATGGGAAAATAGTTGGGTTGATTGGGCTCTTTAACCAGTTTAGGAAACGGAAAGCTCTTAATTCATCCTAGTTGTATTCTGCTGACAAATTGACCTTTTGGTGAAGGGGTTGGGTAAATATATAGTAAGTTGTAAGTTGGCGACCGTAGTCGAGGGCGACCAGAAGGCCCCTTTTCAATAGCTACTACACCGAGGTGTAGGGGAGGGCGCTACTCCCTTTCCTGGATTGTTCCCCTTTACGCTTGATACGTACCTTATATTGTTGCGTGTTAAGCAAGGTAGCATCAAGTAACATTTTTTGAGTCGTTGATATGACTCGACCTGGGATTGAACCCAGGTCTTCTGGGACCATAGGCGAACACTCTAACCATTGCCAAAAAAGAAAGAGACCTCTTTCCATTCGAGCAGTACACAATGCCGGAGAACTGATTATGGTTGGTTTCTTTGTTTAATGGCATATCAACCTTTGTAGGTTATTTAATACCAAAGCTATTCTCCCTGAAGAACAGCAGTAGCTCTATTTAACCCATTGCTGGGAGGATGAGGGGCTTCATACCTTTCCCAAGGGTATTTGTCCGAAAGTGAACGTGATAGCTCAACTAGAGTTCGAACTCGCTTACTACGATTCCGCAGTCCATCGCTTTAACCATTACACCACGAGGACACCCCCGAGAACTGATTGGCCTAAACATTAGGGTACATATTAGTATTTTTTAAGCTTACAACATCTGACATTTGTAAGAAGAACCTTTTTACAAACCTTATTTTTCTAATAACTTTTTTCTGTTCACCGAAAAATCAAGTTTTAAAATATTGTGTTATTGCAGTTGAACTTTAGATACAAGAAATGACCACTAAAATAATATTTCGATTGATATTTTATCAAATATTCTTCCTCTGCAAGATAATCATTGGCTTTTATTAGCTCTATAGGTGGGGCTAAGAATATGCTGACTCTATCCCCGACAGAGTAGTAATATGCCCCCCCCCCGAATGATTTTCTCGTGGGAAAACTAAACTGTATCTGATGGTAAAAGTACAGTTTTGGACATCAGGCGAGAGTGGAATAACTCTTCATTGTCAGTACTCCCATCTCCACTCTGAAGAGACGTGGTAGTGCCTATTACGGTTCTGTCTATTGGTTAAATATATCTGTTTTAAAATTATTCTTATTCGATAGGATTGTGTATATAAAAAAATCATAAGGAATAACAACACAAATTATAAATATTGAACGTATAATGATTCTTGAACCTATTGGCATAAAATCAATCAATCAATCAATCATATTGGCACTTACTGAGTTTATATTAATTTGGCACGAAATCATTTGTATCAAATTCCCGATGAGGATTGAGCTCAATACGAGAGTAATGGCTGGCGAGATTAGCTTGCTAACTTTTGGTCCATGTCGTGGCGTTCAAAGTGACGTCACTAGGAGCTCAGATAGATAGCAAACGCTCTCCAAGAAGCTGTGAGCAAGAAAAAAAAAGACTATAAATAAAATAAACTATAAGAACTCTAGCTATGAACTGCTATTGATTGGTTATCGACCATATGGAAATTGTATGTATTTAGTAACCACTCCGCACGAGCAGGATGTGACACAAAGTTAATTTTTAATGCGGAGTTTAACAGGTTTGAATTTACCAAGGCTAGAGAGCCTAGTCTGCCCTACTATATATCTATAAATGGAGGGAGAATAGTTGGATTCATACCTTTTCCAAGGATATTTGCGCTAAGTTAAATGCTAACAGACTCGTCCAGGATTTGAATTCGGGTCGCTTTGTCTATTTCCTACGATTGTAACGATTACACTACGGGCACCTTCTTATGAAAATTATATGGTAGCATCACTTGGCTTTTAATGAAACACATGGAGAAAAAGGTTGAAGGGAACTTAAAGGATGCTGCGTGCTGTTTTGAACAATTCCTGGAAGTATCATCCCAAAACACCGCAGCTGTACAGCCACTTGCCACTCATCTCATAAACCTTCAAGTAAGATGAGCAAGACATGCTGGGCTCAGCTAAGGTAGTAAAGACCAATACATGTAACGTTTTCCTGTGAACATCTACATATGGGCACACTAATGTAGACCGAACAGCATAAGCTCTGTGGACACTAGATGCCGTCTAGAAGACATGACAAAAGCGCTAAAAGATCGGGGCAGATTGAGAGAGAGCAAGTGAGTGAGCGAGCGAGCGAGAGAGAGAGAGAGAGAGAGAGAGAGAGAGAGAGAGAGAGTGTGTGAGTGTGTGTGTGTGTGTGAGAGAGAGAGAGAGAGAGAGAGAGAGACGTAAGTTTGTGACCTTAGTCGAGGGGTGACCCGAAGGCTTCCTTTTCAATAGCTACTACACCAAGGTGAAAGGGGGGGACTACTCCGTTTCCTGGATTGCTTCACTTTATCCTTGATCCTTACCTTATAATGCTGAGTGTTAAGAAGGCAGCATCAGGTACCATTTTTTGAGTCTGGGAGTGAACCCCGGTCTCCCGGACTATTGGCGAAAACTCTACTCATGAGGCCGATGGCCCGGTTAAACATAGAATAGATTTGGTAAATTAGCATTCAAAGATGCAAAATAAATCAGAAATAGCGTCTTAGAAATAATTTCGATTCCAATCAAGGATCAATTTTCATCATCATCATCATCAGTCCTCTTTTTTAGAATCGTCGAGAAAAGAAAAACGGTAACATCATTAACTGCATATTTGTTTGTGTGTTTGTTTTTTACAATCTCCTTCCTTAAATCCCCCACCCCGTTTCATGGCCAGTGCATCTCTCACTGTTGTTAGTTCCATACTTCCAAGTTTTGTCCTTTTTTTTCTATCATCTTTTTGTGCTTGCCACCAAATCACTTGGGAGTCAATTATGCTATGCGAAACGTGACCAAAACCATACCAACATTTTCGTCTTCTTGCTATTGGCTCCAGGGCAGAAAGAGTGTGATGGAGTTCCCGGTCGATCAGTCACAGATATAACCATGTTGGGTACAAAGACATTTGATCAAACTCGGAAGCACTTTGAACGTTCTTAAATATCGGTCAAACAGAACAAAAGACTTATTATTACTGTACGTATGAATATAGACAAAAACTATTGTAGCCGAAAGATCTGTTATTATCGTTCACCACCAAGATGTTAACAACATCCCAACTGATCAAAGGTATCTCAAACACGTCACTGAAAAAGTCCTATAATTGTAATCAAAATGTGTTAGTTGGGATAAAATATAAAATATGAGGCTTAAAATTATTCACGATTTCACATGAAAAATAAAATGACTCTTAAATAGAATGATTCTTGTGACGCATAAATAGAGAAGCTGCCAAAATGTCAATACGAAATGAAAGACATGATTAACAATAATTTTGTGTGAATGAAATCAACAGAAAATTGATTTTTTAAGAAACAAAGAGAAATAAGAATCGCTTAAGAAAACCAACTTTTTTTTGTTTTTGTAAACAGCACCAAATCAACGCATTATCAATATATTTTAATGGTTTCAAATCTAAAGTCTTCCCAAAATTTAGACTTTTTTAATCTGATGTTTTATATTAATTAAACAGTTAACTTCAACCACAGAAATGAGTTTTGTAGATATTTACCCAATCCTTCCACCATGAGCTGGAGGCGACACAAATTAAATTTTTTTAATGGAGTACAATTGGTTTGAGTTTAGCGCTTTCATTTTTCCAAACCGGTTGCCTAACCAAGGCTAGAGAATCCAGTCTTTCCTACTATTCTCCTATAGGTTGGGAAAAAGAGAAGGATTCATGTCTTTTCAAAGGGCATTAGCACAAAAGTGAAACTCAAACAGTCTCGGCCAGGATTTGAATTCTGGTCGCTAATTTTATTGGGATAGAGTGTTTTCTATGTATAAGCCTAAATGTATAAGAAGATCGCCTTTCAGATTAAGGTAGAAAGAGTGTCTCCTTACAAGATAATCTTTTCAAGTAACACCAAATCAACGTACAATTAGATTTAAATCTAGGTTTACAGGTGCAGAATAATGTCTGAAAACTTGATGTTCGTCTGTTATTTAATGGTATACCAACCTTTTCGGGTAATTTCAATGCCAAATCCATCGTTCTTTTTTTTAAAAGGACAGCTGTGGTACTATTTAACCCATACATGGGAGGATAAGAGGGTTCCTACCTTTCCCAAGGTATTTGTCCGAAAGTGAACGTAATAGCGCAACTGGTGTTCGGACTCATGTACTACGATCCTGCAGTCCAGCGCTTTAACCATTACACCACGGCGACACCCCTATGTTCGTCTGTTGATTTCTCCAAAACTTCGCCAATCACCTGAGTCAAATGCAGCTGAAAATGATGGATTTAAGTTTCTTTGTATAAATGAGGTCAAGTGAATTTCCACCTATCAAATCGATATTTCATGAAAAAAATTTGGTTGTTGTGAAACATCTCAGAATTTTCAGGTCAGTTCATAAACAGCTATACAAATCTATAAAAATCTATAACAATATCTATATAATTTCTAAATATATTTCACTATCAAGTTTAAAAGAATTTCAAGACCATCTTGTCTTTTATTATAGACAATGATTTTCAGTTTATTAGCAATTTCTCAGAAGTAAATACCACACACACACACACACACACACACAATCAGGGCTGAGTGTTATTTTACTATACACCATAAGCCTGATAGTTTAGGCTTATGGAGATCGTATCAAGGGCATATGAAAAAAAATGCTTTTCCAATATGTAAGCCGCTTTAAATGCATCAAACGAAGTCCACTTTTTTTTTATCAATGAGTCAGCCTCCAAATTCCACAAAAGAGGTATTTGTATTTATGCTCGGCTTTTTATTTTAATCAGTACAATTCATATTGAAAATTTAACAAAAATACTATTCGATTCAATTAAGAAGTATATGCATGTCCCTTTTTAGGGCAAATATCAAGTTGCAAAAATAAATGAATAAATAAATAAATAAATGAATGAATAAGTAAATTGAATAAAAATAAGTAAATAAAAAAGACAGTTTTATTACAACTAAAAAAACGCACACAAGACACAAATTCACGAGTAAAAATGTCTTGTCGGTGGGGCTTATATTACGCTGACTGTATCCTTTACAGAGCTGCAAGACCCCTCCCAAAAGAGTCTGGAGTATAACTAAACTGCATCTAATAATGAGACTTCAGTTCTAGGGAGTGTGAAGTAGCACTTTATTGCCATTACTCCCAAGCCCACTCTGCCCTAGAGTAATAGTGACTGTTAGCGTTCCATCTATGGGTCAAATAGAACTGTTCAATCATTTACTTTGGATTATTAAAATTAGTTACCAGGATCCATGCAATTAGGAAGAAATTATTTATATTAGATTGGAATACTTAATTTAACATAGCCGTGTGCAAAAAAAAAAAAAAATCTCTTAAACGACTTCACAAAAATGTTAATATGAATTCGATTCTCTAACTTCTAGGCATAAAATAAACACGGACGAATTAACATGCTATTAAAATCTATAAATCAATCAATCGTATAAAAATTTTGAATTAATAAATGAAATTTGTGTTTATTGCGAATAAGATGTATTTGACAAGACAATAGAAATTGATGAAAATAACCGAGGCAACTTTGATTATGTTAAGTTTTTTCTTATATATGTAGCAAAATGTCTCGCTGAAGAAGACAGTGAGAAAAAAGAAAAAAAAGAAAAAAAGAAAAAAAAAAAACTACCATGAAAGAAACAGAGGGAAAAAAATCCGGAGCTATCATTGAAAGAAGAAAGATAACATAAGCCAACAATAAAATTATCCAATAAATGTTCTTTAATATTTTCAAATTCGTGGCGCTGGTATCGAAAATTTTCATCCATCTCGCACGATTTATGTATGACAGAAATACTGATAAAATCAGAGCTATGATGAAATTATATTCAAGAGACATTCATGGCATTGTTCCTTCCGGATTATGCAATGAAATATGGAATGCCATTATCTAAAGTTCAGAATGAAAACAAGAGGACCATTTTTAGTGTACAAGATTTTCTGCTTTTACTTTGATTTGATGATTCATTGTTTTTTGCCGAATTATATATTTTTGTTTCATTTAATGATATTTCAGATGTGGCAAGGAATTTGTGTATTACTGAAACTTTTTTTGGAGTATGACAATGTAATACATATTATTTCAACATGAAAACCACCTTAAAAATACAGTATGTGGTTTATTAAAAGTTCTGGAATTTGTCAAAAACTTCTTGCCAAAATTTTTTTCTTACGCTTGATGGCTGAGCGGTATGATACTAAGTCTAACTTAAAGTTGAGCGGGTTTCGATCCCAGCTTCTAGCCACACTGAAGAGTTGTGATACAACGAAACAGTCTGTCTGTGGATAAAAATATGTATTGTTGCCTCCGATATTTCAAAGGTATAGTGACTTATTTAAATCTATTTACAAAATTTCAAAGACTAGTGAAATTTTCTTTGGTTATTGAATTGATTTTATAAATGAATGATGGATGGGAATGACGAGTTAAGTTTTTTTTTTAATGAATGCCCCACTGAGGAAGAACACATAAAAGAAAATTTCTAAAAAAATATGAATTTGAACCAAGTAGTTTTTGCCAGTTTTATCACTATCTTAATTTTGCAAAAAAATTAATTGTTTATTCTTCATGCTTTTAATAATTTGTGGTCTTGTAAACACGTTTAACCAGAGTTTCTTTCTGCAGAGTAAATAGCTTCTTTTATTTTTTAATATATCGTGGTTTCTGTTGCAAAACATCCTGAAGTGTTGGGCAAAAATGAATTTTTCTTCTTTTTTAAATCAGCACATCAAAATTGTTTGAAAAAAGTTAAGATATATCATGGAGCAAGACTTATTTTTTCTGTCAACTAGTGCTATCACTGTCGACATAATATATATATATATACATACATATATATATATATATATATATATATATATATATATATATATATATGTATAAAGCTCAACGTTTATGTGTCTGTGCATCTATAGGACGAAAGGGAATAGAAGATACATTGAAACAAAGTATGCATTCTTAGGTAGAATTTTACAAGAAGGACAAAGAACAATATGAAATTTACTTTCCAGTTCGATTAGGGCGGCTTGGAGGGGGCAAACACACCCGGTGAAAATTCAAATTCATCTGATTTCGATGAAAATAAAATTCAACAGCTAGGCACTACGCAAAGTCAATTTCCAAAATTTCCTCAAGAGCTGCTTTGAAAGTGTAAATACATCCAGTTTTCATGGAAGATATATAAAAACAAAGTAGGTATCTAATGTAAACCTTTATGAGAAAAACAATGAATTAAATGAAATTTACTTTTCTGTGTAATTACAGCGCTAAAATGGGGTAAACGCACCCGGTGAAAAGCCAAATAACACTGATTTTAATGTATATGTATTTTCGTAAGTATATATATATATATATATATATATATATATATATATATACGTGGTGCCTTCAATAAGTTTCCAGACTTTTTTGTACAGGCATTTAAAATTATCGCAGAATCTTGAGAATTCACTATGTTATTGCTATACATCTTATGAGATGACTGACCAATTTTTATGATTTCAGGTTTAAATAAACAGATACAGCAGGAATTGGAATACACCCTACTAAAGTCTGATTGTCACAGCTGGTGAATTTCAAAAATGCAATCTGGACGTGTGCACACTTGAGAAGAATGATATACAATAAAATTGTGTTTTAAACTTGGAAAAAATGCCTGCCACAGAAACGTATGGAATGCTTCAGACTGCTTTTCGACCATCTTGCATGAATCGAGCATCAGTTTTTGAGTGGCATAAGAGATTCAAGAAAGGCAGGGAGTCTGTGAGGGATGATGAGAGGTGTGGGAGGAGTAAGGAAGTCAATACACCAGGGTTGATTGGCCAAAGGGTTAGGGTTAGGGTTAGTATGTTGAGGTTTTAAGGGAGTTCAGGAAGAGATTCCTTGGGAAGAGGCGAGCACTCTTCAAATCGGGCCAGTGGCATTTCCACCAGGACAATGCACCCTCATGAGGGTTGAGCACTCTACCGAAGGAATGTATGGCTGCCGCTCGCATAATGCAAAGCTCTTAGAACGAATTGAGCACTCTTGTATCCGGTATGGTGTAAAATGTAAGCAAATGAACGCTGCTGCTGTTGTTCCTGTTGCTACTTAATATGCCTTATAATTCCCCAGCTGACGAGGTACGCTTGTTAACCGAGCGGTCTGATACTAAGTCTAACGTAAAGTTGGGTGGGTTTCGATCCCAGCTTCAAGTGTCCTACGTGTCTAGCCACACTGATAGTTGTGATATAACGAAACAGTTTGTCTTTAGATGACAATATGTATAACTATATGCATATATATCGACCTACATATATGTATATATATATTTGTATATATATATATGAGTGTATATTTCTATATATGAATATATATATATATATGAGAGTATATATAAGTGTGTATATATATGTATGAGTTTATACACGCATATACATATATATATATACATGTGTGTGTGTGTATGTGTGTGTACATATATGTACATATATGAATTTACGTGAGTATATATATATATATATATATATATATACATTACTTTAAAATGAATAGGCCTGCAAATGATTTAAAATTTGGTATTTAGGTTTTTATTAATTCACATAGTTGTATTTCCGTCTTGGTATCTTCTTTAGGAAATTTTGAATGGTTAAGTGTCGATTGTTGTTTTATAGTAACAATTGTTTTGAGGGGATAGGATCTTTTTTAATTCCTGGATTTGTGTCCCAGGATGTTCCATCGGTGTTATTTGCTCTGGTAATACCTTTAGTCTCTACAGATAATCTTTGCATGTATAAGTATCTATTTGTGCATGTGTGTGCGTGTGTGCGTGCGTACATATGTAAACATTAAAGTATATTCACGTATATATATATATATAATATATATATATATATATATATATATATATATATATATATATATATATGTTGGTTTAACCTCAACTACCCTGTCGAGGAGACTTACAATGAACCTTTCTGATACAAGTTCAATAGCTCAGCATTTAAAAAAACATTCATGCTCAACAACACGGAAAATTCTCACCGACAACACAACAATATTAGAATATCAAAATAATAAGCAAAAACTACAGATTCTCAAAGCACTACATATTAGAAACATGCAACCGACAATTAATAGAATTAATTTTCAAACCAGTGCTAATGTACTTCAATGTCTTTAGCTACTGACACTGATTATAGAATTCCATTTAAAAGCAAACGCCATAATCTTCAACGGTAAAGACGCTCTTACATAGTGGTAATACGCTAAAACAAAAGTTACATCACTTTTGTAATAGATCCTCCCCTGATGATGGCCCAAAGTCGGGCAGAAAGTACTAGGGATACATACAACTATGGACAATACATAAATCAATTTCCCCCCGAATACGATAAAAGTAATACGGGAATTCGAACGGATCCAGAAGAAAATATGTAGACATCAAATGTCTATTATGTTTAATGAAATTTGTATATATATGTATATATATATGTATATATATATATATATATATATATATTAGATAGGGTTTTTGGTCTTGTTTTTGGTCATAGTAAAATGTTCATTTGGATATAATCATCTGTGAAGACCTCTGGTTTATGTAAATCTTTTTTTAATATATAAGAATTAGAGCTCAATTTTGATATATATGAATTAGAGAATAATTTTTGAAGTCTCTTTTTTTTAACCCAGACAACGACGGGTAGTCTTGCTATTTACGAGAAGGACAATGAGCTAAATGAAATTTACATTCCAGTTTGATAAGGGGCTTTAAGGGGCAAACACCCCCGGTGAAAATTCAAATACCTCCGATTTAGATGAAAATAAAAACATTTCCAAAATTTCATCATCTTAAAATAGTATTTCACCCAGCTAATTAAGTTATATCTGGTTTTAAGGAGGCACCTCTTTTACACAAAATAAGCATTTCTTTCTTTTGAGTTAAAAAAATGGATATAGATTCATTATCTACATGATTGTTGACAATATATTAATTAGGATAAACGAATATTGAATTCAATAGTATATTAGACTATATTATATTTTGGCCAAAGTCTAGCAATAAGATGGTTGCTTGGTTGGGTTTTATGGCATATCAATCTTTGGAGGTTATTTAACGCCAAATCCATTTTTATGTGAATAATCGGTTCTATTTCAAACAATTCAGTTTAGCATGAGTACACAGTTTAATTGTCAAAAACATTTCTATTTCAAACTATTCAGTTTATTAAAACAGTTATATAAAACAATTCAGTTTAGTGTAAGTACAGTTTCAATGTCAAAAACGGCTCAATTTCGAACAATTCAGTTTGGCATAAGCACGCTGTTTAAATGTAAGTACAGTTTAATTGTGAAAAACATTTCAATTTCTAGCTATTCAGTTTAGTCAAGCAGTTCTAATTCAGCTAATTCAGTTGTGTATAAGTACAAATATTCTTTACTCACAGTTAAATGTCAAAACAGTTCTATGTTAAACAATTCAGTTTAGTGTAAATACTGTTATAATGTCAAAAAACAGTTCAATTTCAAATAATTCAGTTTAGCATAAGCACGCAGTTAAATGTAAGTACGGGTTAATTGTCAAAAACATTTCTATTTCAAGCTATTCAGCTTAATCAAACAATTCAGTTTAGGATATGTATGCCGTTGGTTTTATTTAACCCATAGATAGGGCCCTATCAGGTGCTACCACGCCGGGTCATAGTGGACCTGGTCAGAGTTGACCAATGAAGGGGTGCTCCGTATTTCCCAAAGATCCAGCATTACTGGGACCTCACCATCAGACTGTTTAGTGTCATATCCAGGAAACTCATTGAAGGAGGGGTCTTACCCCTCTGCAGAGGTGCAGTCAGTGTATTCTACTGCCCCAGCCGACTGGACAATGGCAATAAGAGATTGCGGATATTCTGCTCCGAAACATTCAATAATATCAAAGCAGAAACTTCCATAAATTAGAGTACAATTTTTGAAAGCTCTTTCTGAACCCAGCCAACGACAGGCTTTTCTGCTTATATATATATATATATATATATATATATATATATATATATATATATATATATATATATAAAATGGTCTAAAATAGAAATAGTTGAAAAATAAGACGGTGTCAAATAGGAAATAAAAAGAATTAAGTAACTGCATAAACGTCAGGTGAATAGTCAAAGAATATATGGTTAGGAATATCGAACTTATATAACTGTGCAAATAATGAGTCTGCGAACAACAGGAAAAGCACACAGCTGGTGTTCTATGAGTTTAACATGTTCAGTACAAAATGACATATCGAACAAGCATTTTGAGCTCAGCACGTTTGTTCGATATATCACCGGACAAAGTACAATTTTAAAATAATACCCTGCACGGTAGCCAAAGATGCCGGTGAATGCCAGGAATGGCAGTATTGCCTTAACCAGCGAAACTGTGGTATCAATCCTTGTTGGTGGCTGATGAGGATAGATTATCCTATTTACCAACCCCTCCGCTCAGGCAGGATATGACACAAGGTCAATTTTTAGGCGGAGTTTAACAGGTTTAAATTCAGAGTTTTCCTTCTCCTAGACTCGTTGCCTCACCAAAGCTGAAGAACCCAGTCTGTCCTACTATTTAACTATAGCTAGAGGAAGAATAATTGGATTCATACCTTTCCCAAGGGTATTAGTGCTATGTGAAATGTAATCAGGCTCGTTCAGGATAGATTATAGCCCGTGCAATCACACGCTTTATGTAAAAAATAGATTTTTGAACAAATATTCTGGGCTCAGCATTTTGTCTTTTTAATACTGTTATTACTCCGTGAGCTTAGGAGATTATTTGTCAAAAATATCAACATTAAAAAGAAAGAAGATTTGATAGCCTCTTAGTTAAAAATTCGAGCGTCGCTATACAAAAGGGGTGAACAGGATAGAACCTAAACAGAAATATCCTCAAACGAAACAAAACTATAAATTTACATCCTTTATCTCGACCAAACAGGCGACATTGCTTGGCCAAACAGTTACAAGCGATTATATAAAAATTCTGAAGAACTCCTACAGCTGAGGCAGAAAGTTTCAATTGCGAGGCGTCTATCAAGTTGCAAATCTATTAAACTTGAGCACTCGATGGTTCGAACAGACGGAAACACTTCCATAAATTAATAAATTAGTGCTATGTAACCTTTCAGAATATTTCATTATCGTCGGCGAATAAATCAATAAGATGTGTGGCACTAACAAGCCAATCTTGAGTTATACAGTAAACACAATGATAATATGGAATAAAAAATATTGGCATTGTAGAAGCGGTCTTCATTTTGTACAATTATAACATTTCTTTTCGTAAATCAGAAAGTTACAAGGGTGTTTCCGTTAATAGATAGATAGATAGATAGATACATACATACATACATACATAGTTTGATACATAGATGTATACAGGTCATTCAAAAAGTTCCAAGCCTCATTGTCTTTCCCGAAAAATTTTACATTAGAATACACACTTGGTTTTTATGTATTTTTTTTTATCGAAAATTGGATTTATTCGTAGTTTCAAATAAACTCTGCACCATCTTTAAAGCTTCATAGGGCCGGGGAGGTTCAATTCTATTGTAAGATGGTGAAATTTTGTTATTCGACGTTGCTTACTGCCTAGTATTTATACTTTTATTTTCATCGAAAATGGAAGCTATTTGAAATTTCACCGAGGGGGCGTCCCCACTTGAACCGGAAATAAATTTCATGTAGCTCATTGTCTTTCTCGTGATATTATACATAAAAATACATGCGTTGTTGTTTTTATGTATCTTCTTTTCCCTTTTCGTTCAATAGATGCACAGACACACACAGATAACAAGACACACACAAAGGCGTTGAGTTTTATTATATAGATTTATACATTTCTGTTCCGGACGTAATGGCCCTAACACCCTTTTACTTTATTTAGTTTTTATTTTTTAAATAATTTGTTCTCCCATACACATATGATTCCGATATCAGTTTGTTGATATATATATATATATATATATATATATATATATATACCTGAAGAAAGGGCCCTAACATCCTTTTATTTTATTTTATGTTATTTTTTAAATAATTTATTCTCCCATACACATATGATTCAGATATCAGTTTATATATATATATATACATATATATATAGTTAGAGGAACCAGGCACGCAGGACACTGCTGGAGGAGGAGCAGGGACGAGCTCATAAGTGATGTACTCCTATGGGCACCCACATATGGCCGAGCAAAAGCAGGACGACCAGCAAGAACATACATACAGCAGCTATGTGAAGATACGGGATGTAGCCCGGAAGACATGCCAGAAGCGATGAACGATAGGGAAAAGTGGCGAGAGAGGGTCAGGGATATCTGTTCTAGCGGCACGACATGATGATATATATATATATATATATATATATATATATATATATATATATATCAACTTAAAATTGAATTGATGAACAAACAGAGACCCATAACCAGCTCAGTCAGACAGAATTCAGAAACTATTCTCAACTTTAACTTTGATATATTCCAAAATATTATTAATATACATAACAAGAAACACAGAAAGATTGCTGAATCTAGCATTGTTTCTAATTGTAATTCTATCAAACAAAGAACCGGGTTTTTTTTAACTTATCTCCTTATTTATTTAAATTACTGGTGAAAAATTACAAGCCCCCTTATTTAAATTAGTTGGTTTTATTTAATTATTTCTCATTTAAACTCCCTTTTGATGTTTTTCAATAACTCTTCTAGTCATAATTCTTTCTAAATTGCAAACAGCTACACAAGCAAGTGGAGAAAAGTTAAAGAAAGTGAAGAAAAAAAGAAAAGAAAAAAATAGAGAGTGTTGAGTTGAGAAAAAGATATATTATTTATTTTCTCTTTTAATTTCAATCTTTATATTATTTTTTAGCAAATACGTTATGCTTTAAAAGAAATTTTGAACACTTACTACGTCACATATTTTTGAAACGCTACAAAAGGAAATAGAATGCTAAAATTTTTCACATTTTTTCGTTTCTTTTTAAAATTGAATGTTATTCGGAAGAAACAATATTACGTCCTGGCATTGCCCTGATGATGTTTTAATCTAAAAGCCGAAACGTTTAAAGTTAGCAAATATTTCAACTATATATAAAATCAACTTCTAAATAAAATATTTTTTCATATTTGTACACACACACACACACACACACACACACACACACACACACACACACACACACACACACACACACAGATAGATAGATAGATAGATATGAACAGAGTTAGATAGATAAATAAATAGACTACGGGGAAAATTCCTCACATTCAAAAGCGAACATATCCGGAAATGGAATATAGTTTCATACATGTACAAATGTATTATTCGGTTTCATGTTACTGGGCAAAGGGAAAAAAATGTAACATGTGCCTTAGTCACAAAAATGATGTTCTAGGAAATTTACCGAAATGAAATAAATAAATAAATAAATAAATAAAGACAATTATTCCGGTTTAATTTTCACGAGACTACAAGAGAAGAAAAAAAACATCATGTGCTTATTTCTTGTGACTAGTTTACATGTCTGTTGTAAAGATTAAATGTCATTCTTTGTATCACGATATGGCACCAATCATATTTGCTTCAACTATTCTGATGTCCAAGGTTCATTTGCGCTTAATGTCTTCTTTGCAAAGAGCTGTCCTCAGTAAAGTTATGTCGGAAAACGTGACTATAACAAACTTATACAAAGATATGGACGATTGTGTGTGTGTGTGTGTGTGTGTGTGTGTGTGTGTGTGTGTGTGTGTGTGTGTGTGTGTGTGTGTGCTTAGGAAGATAAATGCATTCACTTTCTAGTAAGAAAAGAAAAAAAAATTATCCTTTTCAATTAAATCTATATCAAAGAATCTATCTATCTATCTTTTTTATTCGCAGTTATCTCTGTATCAATATTTGTATGCACACACAGACACAGACACAGACTCTCACTCTCTCTTACACACACGTATATATATATATATATATATATATATATATATATATATATATGCACCTACAATTTTATCTATTTTTATATCTGAGTGTCTTGCGTGATATCATTGTTAGTGGAGTGTTACTGAGTTTGATTTCCAATGAGTGCACCATGCTTTTTTCTTTGTGCCAAGCCTAAATGATATCTATCTATCTATCTATCTATCTATCTATCTCATTGATATCATATAATATCATATCGTATATCATATCTATCTCTTTAACAATATATATCAGTTTCTTTCTATGTAGCTATCAAGCTGCCAAGCTATCAATTTTTTACCCTAAAACAGTCAATTAATGACTTATAAGTTTACATAGCAGTACTGCAACTTAGTTCAATGACAGTTATCAAACTATTCTACACACATACATGCATATAAAACTTCTATGAACGACCAAGTGGTTCTATGTACTAATCTTTCTTTTATTTGTGTATATGTGTGAATCAGTGAGTGAATGAAGAAGGGGGTGAAATTGGGAGCACATTTTTTTCCCTTATCATGTCCTTGGCCCTGTACTTTTTAACGTGTATACAGACGTACTGCACCTCCTCTTCCACTCATTTTTTCTATCTATCTATCTATCTATCTATCTATCTATCTATCTATCTCAAACAGTCCAAGACCTAATGAAAAAAAGATCATTTTACAAAACAAATATTTATTTTTCAACATATTGTCCTGTATGAAGATTTGGGTGTGGAGAATTTTTGAATATTTTTTCTTATAGAATTACGTAGTATTTTTTTTTTTTTTTTACTTGACATCTTTGATAACGTCATTGCAGGAAAATGAACTGAGTGGCAGATTTCCATCCTAAACAAAAATACTTGCGGAATCATTTCTGAAAACTACTCTTATATACTCAAACATTCCTTTAAAATCATAACTAGAACCATGATTAAAAATCTTTTTCTCTTCAATGCACTTTATTAGCTTATGAATATTGATAACATAAATTGAAAATTATACAATAAAAATTCTGATAAAAAAATCAGTTTGTATGTATCTACCTAAAATCACATTAGGATGTGACACAAGGTCAATCTCTAAACGCGGTGGGTTGGTGGCAGTTCAGAGGTTTCTTTCTCCTATGCTTGTATGTATCTATTTGTGTGTGTGTGTGTGTGTGTGTGTGTGTGTGTGTGTGTGTGTGTGTGTGTGTGTGTGTGTGTGTGTTTAAATTAATATATACATATATATATATATATATATATATATATATATATATACGTTAAAAATTAGTTACTCCTGCACTAGAAATATTTTTCAAATAATCAATAATCATAATAAAGCGATAATTAAGGAATTTCAGAACCGAACAAATAGTAATAATAATAATAATAATAATAATAGTAAACAAAACGAATGTAATTGTAAAACTCGAAATGATTGTCCTATGAATGGATTATGCAACTAAAAAATGTAGTATATCAAGGAATTATTTACCCAAAAGAGAATATAAATGATAGAAAAACTTATATTGGAATTTCCTCCAAGAAATGGAAAATTAGATACGCCAATCACAAATATTCTTTCTCCCATGAACATCTGAAACATCAAACTGCTCTATCTAAGCATTTTTGGAGTTTGAAAAATAAAGGTTTAACCCCTGAGATTCAATGGTCCATATTAAAAAGGTCAAACACTCCAAAATGTTTCGATAGTAAATGTAATCTGTGTTTAGAAGAAAAGATACAGATTTTATTTTACCCAGAGCCTGAAAAAATTATCAAATAAGTGATGTGAATTAATAGGTAAGTGTAGACATAGGGCTAAATTTAAACTATTGAAAATTAGCATAAATAATGTTTTTTTTAAAAAAAACAACATAGGATTAAATTGAGAATTAATGTAAATGAATAAAAATAAAATAAAATAAAAGATAGAAAATGTGAAAAAATCATATCATATATACGTACTAATCATTAAAAGTGTAACTGATTTAATAGGCTCAAAAATAAATTTAAATTAAATTTAATTAAATCTTGAAATTAATTTAATATAATTATTACTGTATAGTTACGTAAAGTTATTGAAAAAAGTTAACTTTCTAATTTAGTATTAAATCTGTAGTTTTAAGTCGAAAAGTAATTAGAATCTTTAAAAAAAAAGTTAATTTACTATAATTCTAACCGACAATAAAATAAAAAACGGAAGTGGGGTAAATGAGGAGATAACTCTTCATCCCTCTTCTATCCCCTCCCACCCTTCTTTCCTGTGTCTATTCTGAATTTATTTTATCTATAAGATCTGAAGAAGTCCTGTTAATTTTTTTTTTTTTTGGTGTTTTTGATTTATATCAAAAAGCCATAACAGGATGGAAATAAATTTATAATCCTAATGTGACCGGTTTGTGTGAAATATATATATATATATTATTGATGTAATTTTTTTTCAATTTCATCATGGAAATAAACAAAAATTGATTCGTAATTTTTCTCAATTTATAATTATGGGACCGTTACCTACCCATTGATGGACTCTTCCAAATCCTATAATAATCGAGAGCCAAGTACTCTCGTTGTTGGGATGAAGGGTCAGTTAAGTCCCCTCCAGCCGTTTTGGACTGTGTTTAATTTTCTACAGAAAAGTAAGTTAATATTGTTAAAAAATTGTTGTTATTGTTGAAAATTATTGTTATCGTTATATTATAGTTATTGTTTTGTGACCCCCCTCAAACAATTGTTATTGTTGTTTGTGTGTGAGGAGGGTCAAACCTCGACTCGACTTCATTGTTTTACTAAAACAAAACAAAACGACCGCCATTTTTTCATCGAACATTTATTTCACTCGTTGAAGTCCATTCGCATTTTAAACACCATTCCCCCTGGTTGCCCTTTTAAAACGCAACTATGGGGGAAACATCTCGGATTCCAAACGAGATGAACTTATCACAGGACATATTTATCAACACGGAACCCTCCCCGAAGCCGGAAGACTTATCATTATCTTCATCGGCCATACAACCAGCGCAAAAACCACCGGCAACGCCAGTCTCCTGGTCGTCGCAATTACAAAAAAAGAAGAAAACACCTGAAGACTACGAGAACGACAGAGTCAGGAAATACGCAAAGTATTTCAAAGAAAATGAAATTTTACCCATACCTGAATTGGTAGAGGCTGTTGAGCCTAAGACTCTGTCGTTCGTAGTGACAGATTTAAGGACCAGGAGACTGGCGGGCCTCAAAAAGGAATCATTTGAGGAATTGCTCCAAACTGCAGGCATCCCAGGTAAATATTTTTACCGAAGGAGTTTTGCAACCTGGGATGTCTTGCTCCCATCCGAAGAAATCGCCAAGAAACTGGCCACACAAAATATAACCACGAAGTACTTCCGGCTTCAGCCAGAATACAGAGGAAAAAGAAGAATAAAAGTCACCGTATGCAACGTGTCGATGCAACTTAATGGAGACGTCATCGCCGCCTATCTAAGTTCATACGGCGGCGTAGAAGACTATATGCAAATCAAATCAGCGCATGGCACGGCATACGGTGATTTTTTATTCACGATGATACTCGATAGGGGAGGGTTCAATACAATACCTCATATCATATCGTACAGAGACACAACAATGACAGTCATCGTAGAGGGCAGGAAACCGCTTTGCTGGTATTGTAAGCAATTAGGACACTTCTCGCGGTCCTGCCCTCAGAAAGCCACCATCGCCACAAACAAAACGACTACCACCGCCAACGATACAACGAATACCACGACGAAAACAACCACGACTACTACTACTACTACAGCAGCCAAAAATAATACCAACACGGAAACAGGGGTCCAACCCGATAAAGAAGAAGGGTGGACTCTAGTAAAAGGGGGCAAAAAGAAAAAAACATCCCCAATAAAAACAACAGAAACTACTAAAATATCAGCAGCAGTACCAGCAAATACAGAGACACCAATAAAAAAGAAAAAGAAACCAGAAGAGATGGAAACATCGTATAATTTAAAAAGGAGAAGAGACAGCGGGGATTCAGACAAGGATGGGGAGAAAAAACAGTGTACACCAAAACCAAAGAAACAACAACCACAAATAGAAAAGCCACAACAACCCATGCCCACTCAACCCCAGAAACCCACAGAAAAAATCCAAGAACCATCACCAATCATACAAAATAACCCACAACGCCCAGCGCAAATCCTCCACTCCCCAGCTCAACATATACAAAAAGAACCCCCCCTCCTACCAATTCTTCCTTCTCTCTCTCCAATCACTACTCCCAAAATGTTCTCCCGATCCAGATCAGTCAACAGAATTGGACAATCACCATCACCGTCACCCACACAGACAAGGACTCATTCAGCCACAAATGAAGTCCGAAAACCACTAATTGAAATCACCCTTTGTTCAGAACCAGACCCATCTAAAATCACAGATCATCAATTAAAGACAATCCTGAAACCACTATATTCATTCAAATCCATCAATGAAAAATCCATAGCAAACCCATACTTGTTTAGGGATGCAGCCAAGGTGACCACCTTTGTTCGTGCAGCTGGTACCCGTACAAGGGAGCTGTGGCGCTTCATTCAGGAAGCCAGCTGTGCAAATTTAAGGCTGGCGGAATTGGAGCATCCCTCCCTCAAAAAAATGCTTCCTTTTTGCTCGGGCAGGGTCCCGATTTTAGTTCACCCATCATTTTATAGGTCCCTAAAACTGAGGTATCCCATGGATGTCGGAGGAATTAGCAGGGACGACCGAGTGAGTACTGAGCTCGGCACCGGTTCCCTGCGTCAGGCCGTCGGCATCCTCACCCCGAAGGATTTCCGGCCCGTAGTCGACACTGAGTAAGGTAAGTTGGATTGATGGCTTTAAACCTTGCCAGTTTGAATGTGAGGGGACTGAGGGATTCAAGCAAGTGTACGCGCTTGCTTGCTGAACTCAAGAACCTCAGAGTGGATGTTGCTGCAGTGCAGGAGACTCACTTCACTTGCGGTGCCGACTGTCGGGTGCTGGAAAGCGACTTTAACGTTTTCTCAGCATACGGCAGCCGCACCAGCGCTGGGGTCTCTTTGCTAGTTGGACGCAGCCTTGATGCTGATGTTGACGTTGTTTTTGCAGGTGACGAGGGCCGGCTGGTTGTGGCCGATGTTGCCGTGAAAAGTTTCAAGTTTCGTCTGGTTGCGGTTTATGCGCCCAATATCGCTGCGGAGAGGGTTTCCTTTTTTCGTCGGTTGGCGTCGTTCCTGGACGATACGAAGCGGCTAGTCTTAATGGGTGATTGGAATGCGATCCTTGATCCCAAGATAGATAAGGTCGGGCGGGGAGCTAGTAGTGCGGGAAGGTGTGAGAGCAGCCTTGTCGGCTTCGTGACTCGTCACGGTCTCGTCGACAGGTTTCGTCTTGATCACCCAGGGCGGGAGATGTGGACGTGGCTAGATAGCTCGCCCTCTGCCAAAGTAGGTTCCTACTTGGACAGAGTGTTAGTGAGAAGAGCTGACATTGATTTTGTTAGTTGTCCCACGTTCCACTTGATAGCGTGGACTGACCATAAACTCATTAGAGTCAGTCTGCGATTAGTTAATAGACCTAGTCTAGCCGGCTACTGGAAGTTCAATACCTCCTTACTGGAGATACGGGACTTCCGGGACCGGCTGGAATCCCTAATTCAGCGGGCGTTAGTGGGGGCGGTTACCGGGAATAGGTGGTGGGTTTCTCTTAAGCATAGGATTAGAGATTTCGCCACCAAGTACGGTCGACAGCTCAACTTAGATAGGACCGCGGAGGCGAAATCTATAGATGATAGACTTTCCCGGGCGGTGGCTGGGGGGGACTCCCTAGGTGTAGAGCTAGCTAGGAGGGACCTTGAGCGTGAGAGTAGCGAGCGCTACAAGGGATCAGTAGTTAGATCTAGGCTAAAAAGAGTTCTCAACGAAGCTGTGAAATCGAACGCGACTGCGCGTGAAGAAGAAGTGCGAAGGTTCCCCGATCGGTACATCGCATCTGTCAAGACCCCGGACGGGCGTCTGCTGCGATCAGGTCGTGAGATACGTGACGCCTTTCGGGCGCACTTTCGGGATCGCTTTGCCCGCTGCACTGATCTCCCGCTCCGGGAGTTTCGTAGCTATCTTGCCGACTTCCCCCGTCTTGGGGCGGCTGAAGCGGCTAGCTGCGAGGGTGTGGTTACTGAATGCGAAGTCCGTGATGCGTTGAAGCAGGTCGGCCTCAACAAGTCGCCGGGACTAGATGGTTTGCCGTACGAAGTGTACTTGAGGATGTCGCACATGTTTGTGCCTATTCTGACGGATATGTTCAACCATTGGTTCGCCCAGGGAGCCATCCCTGGTAGCGTTACCAAGGGCGTGATCACATTGCTGAAGAAAGGTGGCAGGCATGTTTGGGAGGGTTTAGACGATTACAGGCCCATAACTCTGCTTAACACAGAGTTAAAGATTTTGGCCCGGGTCTTAGCAAATCGTTTACAGCTTGTCATTAGTGATCTGATCGGCCCCGAGCAGACCTTTGCTGTGAAGGGAAGATCGATCCAGGACAACCTGCACTTGATTCGCGAGGTCCTAGAGGGGATAAAAGACGACACCGAATCCGCGCTGATCAGTTTAGATCAGTCCAAGGCCTTCGATAGGGTAGACCATCGGTTCTTGGCGTCTGTTTTGGAGACTGCCGGATTCAAACCGGAGTTCCGCAGATGGATTAGCATGATGTACCACAACCCTCAGGCAGTGGTGCAGGTGAACGGAAGGCGTTCGGGGGTGATCGCGATCGAGCGATCGGTCCGGCAGGGCTGCCCCCTGTCTCCTCTTCTCTATGTCCTCGCGTTGGAGCCCCTCCTGCGCAGGCTTAGGGATGAGGGGACAAGTCCGGCACTGCGCGGTATCCCATTCGTTGGCCGCCTTGCGGCTAGGGTTTCCGCGTTCGCCGATGACGTCACAGTTTTCGTATCCCGCCTCCAGGATATAGAGGCTGTGAAAGAGGCGGTTGTCGAGTATGAGCGGATTGCAGGGGCCAAGGTCAATTTTGACAAAAGCGAAGGTTTGCGGCTTGGTGCTTGGAGGGGTAGCAATACTCTTCCAGGGCCCTTCCGCTGGAGTG
The DNA here is from genome assembly GCA_963585895.1 of Sepioteuthis lessoniana. Taxonomy (NCBI): domain Eukaryota; kingdom Metazoa; phylum Mollusca; class Cephalopoda; order Myopsida; family Loliginidae; genus Sepioteuthis; species Sepioteuthis lessoniana. The sequence goes on from OY757907.1 coordinate 23,438,363, forward strand.
ACGGACCCATCCGCATCCTCGGGGTGTGGTTTGGGCCCGACCTCCAACTGGAGCGAAATTGGTCGGAAGTACATGCTAAGGTGAATGCTCAGGTGGGAATCTGGCTTTCAAGGAGGTTGTCCTTAAAGGGCAGGGCGGAGGCGTGCGCCGCGTACGTCTTCCCCTTGATCCTTTACCGATTGGCTGTACTCCCTCTGCCTAAGGCACATCGGTTGGCGCTGCAACGATCCCTCTCCAGACTTGTCTGGGGAGGTGCAAGGCCGATGGTCCGTAGACAGGTCTGTATCCAACGTACACGCAACGGGGGTCTGGGTATGCCTGATCTGGAGAGCCACTGGCTTGCTGAAAGACTTGCATATCTGGGCCGTGTCTTGACGGGGGACTCAGTGTGGAGACGAAAGGCGAGTCGGACTTTTCCTCGCCTCAAGTCAGACCCAAAGGCTGAAGGTCGACGTAGGCCTTTGGGCGAAGCACTGTTTGTCCGCGAGTGCCGAAAGGCCCTTCGTAACCTTCTTGGGTCCAGTGACCTTTCATGGCCTCGGAAGGAGCTGTATCGGGAATTAGTGGTGGGTTCCGCTTCTGATCCTCTCAGCGAGCGGCGCGGCTGGACGGCGGAGGAGATCCGCTCTCACTGGAATTGGGCGCCAGGATCGAGCTTCTTGAACAACTCCGAGTTCTCGCTCACCTGGCGACTTGTTCGGAATGCGTTACCCCTTCGCGGCTTGAACTTCAGAGCGGGCCTGGCAGACATGCCTGATTGCCCTCGCTGCAGCAGTGGCTTGGAAGAAACGGCTGAGCACGCCTTCTACTACTGCGAGCGAGTCCGCCCGTTTTGGGATCACGTCGGGGAGTGGACGGCTCGCATCGAACCCAAACAGCTCGTGCTGCTCGACGTTGGTTACGTCGTAGACAACGTTCTTCCTCCGTATCACGGTGAGAAGCGTGTGGTGTTTCTCGCGATCCTAGCTGTAGCCCGAATGGTGATTTGGACGACGCGAAACAAGGGATTGTATGACGATGCAAGCTTTTCTCATCGTGATCTGGTTTTGTATTTTCGGCATCAGCTGAGGGTCAAAATCAGATGCGATAGAAAACGCTTGGATCGCATAACATTCAGCAAAAGGTGGGTGACTGCAGCGAGCCTGGTCGTACGAAAGGGGGCAATGTTGGAGTCATCCTTCCCGCCTCTGCCTACCCATGGCATCTACGGTACGGGTCCTTAGGGACCCCATCCCTGGTAAGTAGAATTGTTTTTTCCCTTGTAACCTAGTTAGTAGTATGTTGTGAGTCATTGTCCCCATCATCTAGCCGTTAGTTTCTCAAGATCTTCCCCCTCCCTATTATTTTTGTACCCCAACCTGAATTCCAGCCCGCTTTTTATTGAAGATCTTGAACATTCATATATAAAAAATCATATTACCTACTTCTATCGACCCATACCGCGCCCGACCCTTTATTTCTTTTATCTCTGTAGATTAGTATTCCCGCCCCACCTAGGGCAGGTCCGGCTTGTTTCCGGTTTCTTTCGACCCGGAAAACAGTCGGCCTCCAATTTTATAGACGGGGGGATGGGAGGGAAACCAAACGGGGAATTTTTCTTTGTTTCTCTTGTATATATAATTTTTCGGGGTTTTTTCTCCCATTCCCATCACTTCATTGTACATAAACCATATTTTGTAAATAAAAATCATATACCACCTTTGGGTTTTAAGTAGGTTTTCTTCATAGAGCAAATGCGGTATTTTGGTAACTGCTGCGCGCATGATGAAGGATGAATGGTTATATATTGTACTGTTGAATGGGTCGGCGAATGTGGCTAGCTAGGTCCCTTTAGAATATATAGAATAGCAAGACCGCTCCCTTCCCCTCCCCAAAAACCTTAAGGCCTCGTGCCTTCTTTGTACTTACAAAGAAATAAAGTTGGGATGAAGGGTCAGCCGGTCGTAGAGACTGGATATTCGACTGACAAGTAAGCCTAGCTTACGCCACCACTTTTCTCTGTATCTTGTTACTTTAATATATCCTTAAACTTATACCGTGTTCCGAGTTATCTTTTCCTGGTCCCAAATTGTGTCCACATCAATAATGTTATACCATTTCATTTTTTATTAAGAATACAAAGACAATACAATTCATGAGAATTAATTCAACTATCTTATAATAAAAACGTTTATGTCTTCGGGGAATTTATACAAAGAATTCCATTTTGGAAAATCCAAATCAGTAAAAAGACATTTAAATCGCCATATTTTAAGATACCAATATCAGTTTTAAAATTATCAATCTTTTTTATTCTATGACCCATGATCATAACTTGTGATGGATTAAATCCAAAAATAAAGACACAAAAATAACATTTATAGTAAAAGACAGGAATGAAAGTTGTAATAGAGAAAAAAACAACAACATGGTATTCTGCAATTTCTTAAATAAATGGGATTCGGTAAGCGTTAAAATGGCGTTTGAATAACATGTTAGAATCTTTATTTCGTTTGATTGAATATATGCTGCTATTCAGTATATATATATATATATATATATATATATATAGTCATCCACAGACAGATCTGTTTCGTTCTATCAGAACTCATCAGTGTGGCTAGACAGTAGCTACCCATAGCTGGAATTGAAACCCGGTTTGACTGAAACGCCAAGTCGAAGCCTCTAACCATTCAGTCACGAGCAGCTATTAGCTGCGAAGTAAATTTTGAACGGTTATGAATCACAATATTGTTTACACACACACACACACACACACACACACACACACACACACACACACACACACACACACATATATATATATATATGGCTTTGTTTCGTTTCCTTTCTATGGTAGAGAAGCCCTGTAGATTATTTCAAAGTCATCTTGAAAATAAACATTGGTACAGACACCAGAAAACTGTTCACTTATTAGATTTAAGACAATCTTCAGTGAATCATAAACAGATTCTTAAATGTCGATATATATTTATAATTAAAATTCTCATGCGTAACGAAATATTAACGAGCTATTTTCAATTTTGTCCCATAACAACAAGATAGAATTTGACAAAATTCTCACAGAATGATGGCAACGCATGTTATCTAAAAAATTGTAAGATTCTGCGAACAAAAATTACGCTCATTTACCTAATTTACTTAAATTAAAACTGTTCTAAATTAAAACTCACGAAAACAATAAAATAACGCTTTAATTACGTCATATACTGATTGTAATGGTTATATACAGAAATAAACATGAATTGAAGTCAATAAGTAAACGGAGTAAAAAAAAAAATGATAGTGCAGCTTCCTGGCTTTAACCCTCTTCGGAGGGGTTGGGTTTATCGCCCGGCGCCTGAGGCGCCCCGAAAAGGGGAATGCCGACGGGGTCCGAGGCATTTTTGGAACTGCCTATCGCGTTGGGCTACGGCCCTGCGACAGGACCCACCTTAAAAACGGCCTTGTGCCATATTCGTACGTTGGTGGGACGTAGGATAAATACAGTACAGCTTGCTAATTATGATTATGTGATCCTTTAACTGAACTTATTAGGATAAGGCGCTAATCCAAGGAACATGTCAATTTCTAGATCTACTCAGATATCATACCACGTGATACATTCACTAGAACTGCCATTAGGCCTCCTTGCTTCTAAATTGGCCTCCTTTCTCGTAAACACGTCGCTTCAGAACGCTCAACAAGTTTTCGATTTGATTTAAGTCTGGAGAATTGGCTGATCAGTTTATTTTCTGAGGTTCAAGGAAGCTTAATAGTTGCAGGTACTCAGTAGTTTTATGGGGGTGTCCTTGTGGTGTAATGGTTAAAGCGATGGACAGCGGAATCGTAGTACGCGAGTTCGTACTCCAGTCGTGCTATTACGTTCACTTTCGGGCAAATACCCTTCGGAAAGGTATGAACCCCCTTATCATCCCAGCTATGGGTTAAATAGTACCACTACAGTTCTTCTAGGAGAATGGCTTTGGCATTAAATAACCTAAAAAGAGTTGATATGCCATTAAACAAAGAAACCATCAGTAATTTTATGCACTGACTGCGAGGGAGGATTATCTTGCATAAATATAATGGTTTTCTTGGAGGTGAACCTTTGCTTTCTTAACTAACTCTCAAAGTGCTCCCTCAAAAATACCAGCCCAAATCATATTTTCTCCTTGTTAGTTTCACATTAAGGGGAGCACGAGATTCATCTGTGAACAAAACTTTCGAGAAGTCGACCTTCATGTTGTCTTCTGCTTATTTCAGACGCTTTTGTACGTGTGTTTTTGTCCATAGAGGCATTGTCACGAATCTCACTGATGTACAGACCTTATTCAGAACACAATATCAAATAGTTCTGGACACAGTTTTTTCTCCAGTGCGCCTGAAAAGTTCTCCACTGGTCATTGCTGGGTTATTGCTGTGGGAGCCTTACCCATCTCACCATAATGGACTCTTCTCACCGTTATTAGTACTGAGAGATTTCGTTGCCACCCCCTGGCAGATCAATATCGGTGTTATCCGAACAGCACGAGACTTCTTACCTTTTCTATGTAGCTCTATCTTTCTTGTGTAAAATAATCTGTTATCTAATATCCGTGTTTGTTTTTTCATTAGTGACCCTTTCCGTGGCCACAACAGTTATTCACAGATTCACAGATTCATGCCTAATTTGTGACACGGAACATTGGGAAAAAAACCCCAAGTGATCCTTCTCGGCCTTTCTAAGTCTCTTTGTAGGAACTACCACAATTTTTTTCACAGTTTGGTTATATTTTCTACTTAACTTTGGTATTAATAATGCTGATGTACATTTTGCAAGTTTAGATGTTGTAATTTACTTCTTAAAAGCAGACGAATCATAATTGCGACTCATAATTGCAAGATTATGAAGTCACTCGTTAATTATCTGGAACACTGAAGTATCGTGTTACTCATGCAAATGGCTGCAGTCTGTTTGCACTTGCACATAACCTTGCAGTTTTTACTCAGCACACGCATACAATTGTTATCATCATGATGTGAAAACTTTGTTGAATTCTAACTTGCAGCAAAAGAACAAAATGAAAAATTGTCACTTTATTAAAGATTCTATATATATGAAGTCTAAGAAAATTTTTCGAAGCCGCCGCTATTTCATTCTTTTATTCCCTAAACACTAGTCCAGACAAATCCATTTTAAATTGCAACAATATATTCCATCTTTAGTTAATATAATCCACATATATCATAATTTTATGCTTTCACTTTTTCTTTTTGTCTTTCTTTTTCTTCTTCGAAATCTTTCTCGATAAACAAACGGAACATAAATTCTATACAATATTTCTCATAAGTCAAATGACGTAATCTAAAACACCAAACGCTGATTCACT
>OY757907.1:23446213-23451697 GCA_963585895.1 Sepioteuthis lessoniana
ATTAAGTTACCTGTATATGTGACGTTTTTCAGCACAGAAAATGAAATCAACCAATAGAGTTTTAAATCGTCTGAAACTGAAAGTGTTTGGTGTGCTCTCTTTTAGAAATGCATAACTCTAATCAGCCCTGTAGGATGGGGTTGTAAAATACACCGACTGCATCTGTGTAGAGGGATAAGATCCCCTCAATGAATGTCCTGGATATGACACTAAACAATCTGATAGTGAGATTCCAGTAATGCTGGAGTTTTGGGGAATGCGGAGTACCCATTCGTTACCATTGCTTCCAGGTCAACTCTAACCTGAAGTGATAGCACCTATCTATAGAACTATTTGACATTCAAACTAAGTTCAAACAAATGATTAATGCTAAATTAAATTGTTAGAAATATAACTTTTTGATCATTTCACTGTGTGTAAACAAATTACTGATGTTTAAAGGAATTTTTAGTGATATATATAGCAATACAATCTGAGTACAAAAGAATGAGCTAAATCTAGTTTAGAAACGTTATAAACAAAATGTATTTACAAATCATGCATATTTAATATATGTGTAAAATATTTGATATGTCATAAAACCAAACCAAACGAAAATCAAATTTAGTTATTGTTGGGGTGTCCCCTATAGGTGGACTCGTCCTCATGTGACATATACCAACAGAGTTCTCTTCTATGCAGTCGCAGTCTTGGTCGCTGTCTCATCAGTTTATGATTATAGTGATGATCATATTTACCCAACCCCTCCGCTCGGGCAGGATATGACACAAGGTCAATGATTTTAAGCGGAGTTTAACAGGTTTGAATTCAGAGTTTTCCTTCTCCTAGACTAGTTGCCTCACCAAGGCTGAAGAACCTAGTCTGCCCTACTATTTACCCATAGCTGGAGGGAGAATAATTGGATTCATACCTTTCCCAAGAGTATTAGTGCTATAAGTATTAGCACTTTTTTTTCATATTATTTTTAATTCTATAATCTAATCCTGCGCGGAAGGGCTAGAAAACAAAATATCTATCCGAACAGAGAGCACAGATAATACAGTCTTATCCTATATAGAAATATTGATTAATATATAAATATTTTTTACGGGAACTTTGCTCGTATGTAAATATACATGTAAGCCCGTGGATATTTATCAGAGAATTTGGTATATGTTGATTTTTTTTTTTTTACCATTTTCATATAACCTGATCGTTAGTGTGTGTACACGAATATATCAACCTACTTGTAAACATGTATTACAAAGGAATTTGGAGTGCAAAAAAGTTACGAAATCATTTCAAACTATTTTACTTCCATCTGATTTTCATTTTGTTCTAATATGTTGACCCCCTTTTTTATGCTAATGTTGACGTTAACCTAATTTTGGTATCATCAAACATCAAACACTTTGCATCACACACACACACACACACACGCACATACACACATATATATATATATGTATAGATATTGTTTAGGTTGTACTTATCTAATGACGATTATATATATATATATATAAATATATATATATATATATATATATATATATATATATATATATATATATATATATATACAAAATACTCAAATTTCACGAATATTGATCCAAAGATATTTACTCAACCTCTCTGCCATGGACAGGATGTGACACAAGGTCAAATTTTTAAGCGCAGTAACTCTTTTTGAATTCTGAGTTTCCTTTCTCCAAAACTGGTTGTCTAACCCAAGCTGAAGAAATCAGGTTGTTTTACTATTTACTCATAGAGGACAAATAGATTCATGCATTTCCTAAGGGCATTAGCGCAAAGTGAAATGCAGACAGCTTTGTCCAGGATTTGAACACTGGTCGCAGATTCCGTTTTCGAACAATGATAACTGTTACGCAATATGTGCTTTTCACTAGTATAGTGAGTAGAGTGTTCGTCAATGGTCTAGGAGATAGAAGTTCAATCTTTAGTCGAATCATACTAAAGACTTTAAAATGGTACTTGATGCCTACTTGGTTAACGTTCAAAATTATAAGTTACGGATCAAGGGAAAGGGGAGAAATCCAGGGAAAGTAGTAACACCCTTTCTTACATCTTGGTGTAGTAGCTGTTGAAAAGGGAGCCTTTGGGTAGCCCTTGACTACAGTCGGCCAAATCATGTATATATATATATATATATACTTCTTTGTAATTTACTAAGCTTTTGCTTAGATGTTGCACAAAGCCGTATGAATGGGGCCCCTAGTGAGATACGAACTCACTCAGTAAGCTCGACTAGCAAACCTTCACGAGTGAGTTCGAGTGTCAGTAGGTGCCTCATTCATACGGCTTTGTGCAATATATATATATATATATATATATATATATATATATATATATATATATATATATAATGTTAAAATTCACAAAACTGTTCCTACTACTAAAGTTTCACGAATTTTGATCCCCAAGGTAGGCTGAGGTAAAATGAATGAAATTTTTGTGTCTTTCAACATGGAATTTTTATTACAAACTGCTATACTCATAGAATATTGGGCACTCTGTTAGTTTTTGCTTGACAATTCTCTTATTATTTTAACACACACACACACACACACACACACACACACACACACACACACACACACACACACACACACACACACACACATATATATATATATATATATATACATATATAGTTGACTAATATTCAGTTACTGTGTGTATATATAGAGACGTGTGAGTTTGTATGTCTTTGCCTGATTAGGAAACCAAATATCTCTCCAATTTTCGACAGTGAAAAGAAACATATAGCGAATTTAACATGCAAAACTACTATTCCTGCTTGGCTGGTGAGGTTGGCGTGCATTTCTGATAATCGCCATATTTCCACAGTTAAAAACTAGATGTCTTACAATCTTCTCTCGTGCTTAGCCTCTTTACAGCCCAGATGAAAGAAAACTTAATAAATGTCTATAAAATATATCTAGTGCTTCATATGCATTCATCACAAATTTTCAGTCCAGAATATGTACACCTGTATGAGAGAGGGGAAAAAAAAAGACGAAGCAATGTACACACATAACTAAAAGGAAAAAAACACAGTTACACATTTGTACCAGTAAATACAAGTGTGTGTGTGTGTGTGTGTGTGTGTGTGTGTGCTTTACAAACAAGACTTAGAGTGTTTTTTATTGATCTAAATTCATGAAACATTAAAATCGAACTCTCTAAAACGCGTTTGGAAGAAAAATCAGTTTATCTACTGCATTACGAGTATTCATGTGTTTTATTAACACAATCTCTCTCTCTCCCCCCTCTCTCTCTCTCTCTCTCTCTCTCTCTCTCTCTCTCTATATATATATATATATATATATATATATATATGTATATATGTATATATATATATTCTCAGTTTGCCTTTTTCTATCTTATGCGTTCATATTTACCTTAAGTTAATTAACTATTTTCTACTCAGCTCTCTATCTAGTTATCGGTCAATTCATTTAACCACTATGTCCATTATCTATCTATCTATCTATCTATCTATCAGACGTTTTATACGTACCTTACGGTGTGTTTTTAAATATCTACATGTATTTTATATCGATCTGATCAATAATACCAGTCTGTTCATATCTATCTATCTATCTATCTATCTATCTACGTTTATTTCTGTATGTGCAAAATGTTCATATCTATCTATCTATCTATCCATCTACGTTTATTTCTGTATGTGCAAAATACATGTATGCTTAATGCATATGAACAGTTATAATATATATGTTTACCTGCATATTAAATGATACAAGCATCCACCTTTATATTAAAAAAGTCACTCATATGTTTATTTTTCGAATATACGCATAATCGTACACATTTTCTTTGCCCTTGTTGATAAAAATGTATCATAGTTCAATGCATGTATGCTGGCGTATATATATATATATATATATATATATATATATATATGTATATATATATATATATATATATATATATATATATATATATATATATATAGTTCATTTATTTCATATCTTTCATTCCGCGCGTTTTCACTTTCTTTCTCTTTCGCCTCTTAATTTGCCTTTTCCGTTTTCTTTCTTTCTCGCTGAACTTTTCGATTTGTCAGTCTTTGCCGTTTGCATTTCCGCTTGGCTGTACGAAAAATACAAACACCCCATTAACAGCTGAGTCGATAAAAGTCAAAAAAAAAAAAAAAAAAAAAAAAAAGAAAGAAAGAAAGAAAGAAAGAGCAAAATGTCGATAATTTCCAGGATTTTGTTTTCTTTGTAGTTCATCTATATTTATTTCTGTCATTGTTTCCATAATGATTTTTTTAATTGTTTCTCTCAGGTAAATTATTGACACATGATGTCTTCGTTTTCCTCTTTATTTTGTTTTCTCATCTTTTACAGTAACCCACGCCTATTCTTTTTCCAATCCTTATGGAAATGACGTATTCCAACTTTACTTAAATGGTTTCCTTCTTTTTGTTTCCCTAGGTTGTTTGGTCATTAATCTATTCTCAGCATTTTTTTCTTGTACTTATCTTTTTTTCCCTTCCACAATTCCTTATATCTTTTTATTCGCATTTTATCATTCTGTTGTTTTTTTTTTCTCGCTTCAAAATTTGTTTCTTCTTCTTCTTCTTCTTCTTCTTCTTCTTCTTCTTCTTCTTCTTCTTCTTCTTCTTCTTCTTCTTCTTCTCCTTCTCCTTCTTCTTCTTCTTCTTCTTCTTCTTCTTCTTTACATTTTCAATTTCATGTTTCCTTTCTTTCAAGTTTACCGTTATATTTCTTTTCTTTCCTTTTCACCTGTATTTCTTATTCCCAGATTTCGTTTTGCTTTATATTGACCTGTTTGTCTTTTCTTTCTTTCTTTCTTTCTTTCTTTCTTTCTTTCTTTCTTTTCACATTTTAATCCACATTGAATTATTTGAACCGTCAACAATGACATTTTTCCTTTCTATGTATCTTTACTTTCTCTCTTTCTCTCTTATTTCAATTATTTTTCTATTCCTCTCTTCTTTTTATTCAACCGCTTCACGTTCCTCAGTCTAAATGCGCTGTTTTACCCTTATTTGGTTAGATGCAACATATTGATGCGAGGAAGAATCTAGTTGCTGTGTTTGCTTGTCTACTGCCAAATAAAATTCTAATTTATTATCCACATTTACTTGGACTAATATTTTTTCTTCATTGATACCTCAGGTAGATGTCTTCATTTCTGTTCAATAGGTTTTTACTTGTTATATCATTTTTCAGCTTTTTTGACCATATCCCAGTTTTTCTTTTAATTTCTTATTTTCTGTCGATCAAGTTCTTATATTTAGAAATTTTTTTTTCATTGTTTTCTACATATATTCTTCTATTTTCTTTCCTTGATTTCTAAATTTATCTATCTATCTATTCTTTCTTTCTTTCTTTCTTTCTTTCTTCAAACGGTGTATATATTCTTTTTCCCTTGACTTTTATTTAAGGTCATTATTCGTATCAATTATATTGATTTAACAATTACACACACACA
>OY757907.1:23451897-23536897 GCA_963585895.1 Sepioteuthis lessoniana
AATACACCCTCTCAAGCCGAAACCGGCTACATAGTCTGGAACGAGAAGCTGCTGGCATAGGCCTCCATGTCACCGCACACAAGACGAAATACATTTGCTTTAATCAAAGAGGCGACATCTCTACACAAAACGTTAGTTCTTTGAAACTAGTAGACAAGGAAGCAGTGTCCCATCAACCGAGACTGACATCAACATGCAACTAGCAAAAGCATGGACAGCTATCGATAGGCTATCGGTCATATGGAAGTAAGACCTGACCGATAAAATGACGTATGGAGAAAAAGCTTGACGGCCACTACACAAGAATGCTGCAAGCAATATTGAACAGATCCTGGGGGCAGCACCCCATAGAGCAGCAGCTGTACGGCCACTTATCACCCATCACGCAAACTATCCAAGTTAGACGAACCGGACATGCGGGACACTGCTGGAGAAGTAGGGACGAACTCATAAATGATATACTCCTGTGGACCCCTTCACATGGACGAGCAAAGGCAGGACAACCAGCTAGAGCCTACATAAAACAGCTCATTGTGAATACAAGATGTGGCCTTGGGGACATGCCGGAGGCGATGGACGATAGAGAAGGTTGGTGGGAGTGGGTCAGGAAGATCCGTGCTGATAGTGCGACATGATGATGATATATATATATATATATATATATATATATATATATATATATATATATATATATATATTCCAAAATATGTATAGGAATAAAAGTATTCATATCATATGAAAATTTCTAAACATTTATATATATGTTTGTCTGCTATTACTTGCATTTGTTTCAAACATTTTTGGTTGACTAATGTTTAATTTTCAAAAACGTTTTTTTTTTTTCGTTTATGAGGGTCAATGAATAATACTGAAGCCTTTAATCATTTACTAAGTTTAGATTTGGCACAAGGCCAGAAGTATGGAGCACCTACAGTAAATCGAACTCATTTACAATAATCTGCAAACCTATCTCGCAAACCATTAATTCATACGAGGCACCCCAAGTTAAATTTTGATGTAGATTTTTCACAGTTCATGTTATGTGATTAATATTTTGCCATTAAATTAACAATAAAAGATATCATAAAATGAATAAATCAGAATTTTATACATACACACACAAACTTCAACTTCAAATTAAACGTGTGAAGTCATCTGATGAGATGAAGAGTATAATGATATTCTTCCCGAAATAAAATTATGATAATTTAACCAGGTTTGAGATTTTTTCTTATTGTATACATATATATACGTTACAGACTATAAAAAAAAACAACCCAGAACTATTCAGAGAAATAACAAAAAATCTCGTGGAACTTAAACATAATGACAAAATCAAAGAAATACGAGATACAACTAAAATTATCAAAAGCCATCGACAACCAAAACCCTTAAAAAATTACACACGTCTTCCAAATTCAGGGAACAACATTTAAATGGGGTCAATAAATGTAAAAATAGAAAATGCGGAGTTAAAGCACGTGAAACAAGACAAAAAAAACGTTAGAAAAACGTCAGTGCTAACACACATTTTCAAGGAAAATAAATTAAAACGCAAAGGGAAAGTTACGTCGAAGGATGGGAAAAATGTTTTTGAAAAAGGAAAAAAAAAAAGAAAGTACCTAGAAAACTTTTAATTCCTTCTCAGAAGAGAACTGAAACGCTTTAGAAGGAAATAAAATAAAATAATAAAATAAAATAGAATAATAGAATAAAATAAAATAAAATAAAGAATGTAATAAACATTTTATGAAATAAACATTTTTTTTTAAATTAATCTCATTGTGGACCAATTTAACTTTTTTTTTTTTTACTCTTTGGACCAACTAAAAAATTTTAAATATATATATATATATTTCATTAGGAAAAAACAACAAACCGGTCATATTAGGATTATAAATTTATTTCCATCCTGTTATGTGTTTTTGAAAAATCAAAAACCACGAAGAAAATTAACAGGACTTTTTCAGATCTTTAAATGTTCACTCTTGAATAGTTTTCTTGTCCTGGCGGAATTACTCCCAACTCCGGTTTAACTGGACTAAATAATACCTATATATATATATATATATATATATATATATATATATATTGTCGAACAGTTCGCATCTTTAGTTGAGCATTTAGTTTCTCATACGTCAAGACTGACAGAAGATTCTATCATATATGGGTTGGCTTAGAATATGCTGACTGTGTCTCTAGTGGAGGGGTAAGACTCCTCCCAAAAATGGAAGTCCTGGATATAACACTAATCTGCATCTGATGGTGAGGCTCCAGTATCGGAGCTCGGGGCAATATGGAATACCCCTTCATTGTTATTACTCCTTGGACCACTCTGATCTGGAGCGACTGTATCTGTTAGTGTCTCATCTGTGAATCAAATAGAAATATTTAATTATTTTCGATACTTGAAACCATTTAACTTTGTGCAAACAAATAAATGATGTTAAATTGAATTATTGGTATATCATAGTATTACTTGGAACCATCTGTGTGCAAATGAATGAATAATATTGAATAGAATTATTAGCGTTAAATAGCAATACTTGAAACCATTTAACTCTGTGCAAACAAATAAGTTATGTTAAATTGAATTATTGGTATATCATTGTATTACTTGGAACCATCTATGTGCAAATGAATGAATAATATTGAATAGAATAATTAGCGTTAAATAGCAATACTCGAAACCATTTAACTGTGTTCAAATAAAATTAGTGCTAACAATAATTAAAACCATTTTAACTGTGTGCAAATAAAAAAATTACAATACTTGAAACCATTTGATTGAGTGCAAACAAATAAACTCTAACTCGTTTAGAAATAAAATTATCTTCAAACTATTCACTAAACATTCATGTATACACATATATATAAAAAGGATTTGGTATTAAATGACCATCAAGGGTTGATCTGCCTTTAAACTAGAAAATTCAAACATCTTTTAATTTTGATGGAAATTTTAGATTAAATCAGTTACACGTAGAAGTCACCGTGTTGTAATGGCTAAATTTCTGGACAACAACCTCGAAGTTAGTGAGTTCGAACTCTAGTCGTAATATTACATTTACTCTCGGACTAATATTCTTGGAAAAGGAATTGAACCCGCCACCAGTTTTACTTCCATTGCTGTTCTTCTATAGGAATGACTCTGGCTTTAAATAACCCCCAAAAGTTGATATTTCTGTAAACAACTAAACCAAAATTGGGTAAATTTCTTTTTTTTTTTTTATATTTTACAATTTAAAACTTATGCTTAAAATTTGATCTGTGATGGAGGTTGCACAAATAGAGAAATATATCTGTTTATTTAATGGTTCAATCCCAGGTCGAGTCATACCAAAGACTCAAAAAATGGTACTTGATGCCGCCTTGCTTAGCACTCAGCATTATAAGGTGAGGATCAAGGGTAAAGTGGAGCAATCCAGAGAATGGAGTAGTGCCCTCCCCTACACCTCGGTGTAGTAGCTATTGAAAAGGGAGCCTTTTAGTCACCATCGACTAAGGTCGCTAACTTTACTTTTACTAATAATATTTTTAAAAAAGCAGATACTGCACCTTGATCGACAATATGAATGCACTGACACATGAAAAATGGACCAAATAATTTAGCGTCCCAATTTAATTCAATACTCACACGTGACTAAAACATATTCAATAATTCTACGTTTAGTAAAATTTAATCTAATTAAGATAAAGGAGTTTATGATGACCCCAAAATTAAACTGCATGCATTTTCAAACAATTAACCTTATGCGCATGCTTGCATATGTATCCATTTCCGTTAACATACACACCTGTATATACAATTGTCTATAGACAAGTGGTGTATTGATAGATGCATATATCTATATACATATGTGTGTGCATGTGTGTGTGTGTGTGTGTGTGTGTGTGGTCAGAAGACGTATCTGCATATTGATATGTATGGAAGAACATACGCACTTACATACCCTGGTACATGCGATTGTGGGCATCTACCTTGAGTGCGGCGGGATATACAGAAGCACCCGCAGAGAGGAAGCATCAGCAGCGGCGTAAGTTTTTATTTCCAAATATGGTAATTGATGTTGGTCCAAGGCTGAGCGGATCGGTATCTGAGTCACGCAGTAATAAAAATGGATAGGTTTCTGCCTGTTACTGATTGATATAATTAACCGATCAATTAAATTATTATCACATCAGTCGTTAGCTCTTCGTCACTCATTCTAAAGAATTTGCATATGCAAACACATGCTACCTTATGGATAACGAAGAAAACAACAAACACATGTCTACGAACAAATAAACATACACACACACACACACACGCGCACACGCACACACACACACGCACACACACACACGCACACACACACACGCACACACACACGCACTCAAACTCGTACACAAAATGTAAAGATTTCAGACGAACACATCTTAATATATACACATCTGTCTCAATGCATTATATGAATATTGATGAGTATATATATATATATATATATATATATATATATATATATATATATATATTGTTGAGTATATACATTTGTTAATATATATATATATATATATATATATATATATATATATATATATATATATATATATATATATATATATATATATATATATATATATATATATATATATATATATATATATGTATGTATGAGCATAGATGTATCTGTTTATATATATATATAAATATATATATATATATACATGTATGTGTATTTACATACATGTATGTGTATTTAAGGAAAAGAAATACATGTATGTGTGTGTAAAGAACAGAAAACAAAAATACCTGAAAGTTTAAAATTTAACGAATGTACGGTGCTAATATTAAATGAACACTCCCACCGGATGAATCTGCTCCCTATATATATATATATATATATATATATATATAGGGAGCAGATTCATCCGGTGGGAGTGTTCATCTATGTATATATATATATATATGTGTGTATGTGTGTGTGTGTGTGTGAAATAAATATTCTCCATTTCATTGTTTTGACTGTCTGATAATTATCGTGCTGCATATACACGAAATATTTGTTTTGATTCAACTTTTAAGTATTTATTTTGACTCTTTTCTGCTTTCGGAATGTCAGGCGATTTTATTTTGTGGGGAAATGTTTGGTTTTATCAGACAAATCACCGAAATATATATATATATATATATATATATATATATATATATAAGCTTAACTTAGGGTTCCACCGCATAAAAATGCACACTCATACTTATATATGTGTGCATATGTAAATGTGAAAATATTTATATAATAATGATAATAATGCTTCACTTGGGACATCAAAATGTATACATACACTCACACGCATACATATATGTGTGTATACGCGTGTATACCTGAGTGCGTGTGTGTGTGTGCATACACATACGTACGTATGAATATATGTATGCACTATATATGGATGCATAGAAATATTTGCGTATGTAGGTGTCTATGCGTATAAGAATGTATGTATTAATGAATGTGTGTGAATGTGCGTATTTTTTTATATTGCAATTTATAAAAGTAATAAAATGCTCGTTCATGCATATTTTATTTGATGAAAACGTAGAATAATCTATTATAGTAGAGATATTATTTTCATTTTCTTGCCAGTAATCTTTATTTAGATTGTATAATATTTCTCTAAAGAGTCAATTCTTTTTATCTCTTTTAAATAAAAGAGATAAAAGGAATTGACTGTTTAGGGAAATATTATTCAATTCAGTTATTTATTAAGGCTCAATATGAAGCATGAAGAATAGGCAGCGTTAATCTTCCACTTGATTATCTTTTTAAAAAAATCAGTCTTCAGAATTCTAGTTTTTACCTGTATTCGAACCCTAACAGTTAGCACTGGTGGGAAACTGTGGAGATTAATGAAAATAAAAATTTAAATTAAAATAAAGTAAATTCAAAAGTACAGCAGTTTCCAGAAACCTCTGACATGAAGTAGGAGCCGCTCATGCCTGTAAGACAGACTAACTAGTGCTGAAGAGAGTCTCTGCCTCATTCAGAAGTGACCATTTCGACAGGAAAAACTACTTCTATCCAGCCGATTCTGGTGGGGAAGACCACGTGTCTGCTTCGCGACACGCCGGCTCCCTCTCCCACCAGTGGCAGCCTTTGCTAAACACATCTACTAGACAACAGGACATACTTTCAAACTCACCAAAAATGACTCTTCTGTTTGCAGACATCTTTGCTAACATACCTCACAAAAACATCTACTGGACATAACCACAGACTTTAAATCCATCACCCACCGAAAGGGACAAATATATTTTGACGTCTTGTTTGGGAAAAACAACTACGTCTATTAGTTTAGGAAAATATCTCCGCGCCACAGAATAGACGTTTTAAATTCTAAAATAAAATTGAAATTAAAAAGGTATCTTCGTTGCCTTTCTTCCTTCCTTAAATTCTCTAACAGCCTTCCACAGACAAAAAAGCCAACAAATTAAATGGAGTAAGAAGAAGAAAACAATAGAAGCAGATAACTAAACCCAAACCCTACAAACTAAACCAAATAACAAACAAATTTTCCTTACACCATAAAATACATGACAGACAACAAGTATCCTATAAAAAATTAAACTCCTTTTTTTTCACAAACGTTTCAACTTATACATCCTCTAATTGTCTTGCATCTCTATAAGAAAAAAGATTCTTGTTCTCTGTCCTTTTTTTATACGGAGCGTCAAGTAAAAACAGTATCCAATAATTTCTTGAAAAACATTCTTTTTCTTTAAAGAATTCTTTAAATGTTAATGACATTTCTTAAAACTGAAGATTTCAATACAAGTGTCATTACCTGTAGTCTTTATTTCTAGATTAAATATGCATTTAATAAACTCCTTTTTAACACATTTTTCAACGTCAGTTTGTATCGAGAGCTTCCCTTCTCCTAGCTAAACAACACACACTGCTCTACTATTTAACCATAGCTGGAAGGAGAAGAGATGGTTTCATGCCGTTCTCTGGGAAATTAGCGCAAGATAAAGTGCAAACAGTTTTGTTCCGAATTTGAACTCAGGTCCATTTCGGGGTGTCCTCGTGGTGTAATGGTTAAAGTGATGGACTGCGGAATCGTAGGACGCGAGTTCGTACTCCAGTCGCGCTATTACGTTCACTTTCGGGCAAATACCCTCGGGAAAGGTATGAACCCCCTTATCCTCCCAGCTATGGGTTAAATAGTACCACTACTGTTCTTCTAGGAGAATGGCTTTGGCATTAAATAACCTAAAAAGAGTTGATATGCCATTAAACAAAGAAAGAAAGAAAGAAAGATCAGGTCCATTTCCTAACGAGATAACCGTTATGGAAAGAGAAGAGATAGTTTCATGCCTTTCTTGAAGGCATGAGCACTAAGTGAAAAGCGAAATGCTTCGTTCAAAATCCGAACTCGAGCTCATTTCCAAACACGATAACTGTTCCGCAACTGGCTTCCACAAAACAATGAAACCATTGTACATTATCACATACAGACACACGTACGAACGTACTTGAAAATAAGTTTACTAACATGTTTGCTCTATCCTATAGAAACATATACATATTTATACCAGGACAGAGAGACATGCAACAATATATGCTTAAATAAAATTGCTAATCAATATAACGATTAAACAATAATTATTAAAAACTGATTTTTGCTCATACTAATGTTAGCTGTATACACCGGTTCTGTCCTTCGTTACATCAGTATATATATTTACAAACTCCCATATTTCCTGCAGGATGTGACACAAGGTCAATTTTTAAGCGGAGTTTAACAGGTTTGAGTTTAGGGTGTTCGTTCCCCTAGAGAGATAGCTATACAAAGGATAAAGAGGTCAGTCGGCCCAACTAATTACCCATAGCTGGATTTAGTTTGGTTTCTTTGTTTAATGGCGTGTCAACCTTCGTGGCTTATTTAATGCCAAATCCACCCTTGTAGAGGAAGGGCAATGATATTATTTACCCTATAGCTGGGACTCATTGTTGGGACCTATAGGTGGAGGGAGAATATCTGGATGTATACCTTTCCCATGAGAATTAGCGCTATGTGAAATACAAACAGCCTCGTCCAGAATTCGATCTTGGGTCGCCATATTCATTTCCTACGACGATAACCGCTATACCACGAGCACCTTATCAGTATACATCGGCTCCAATATTCACAGCATTATGAACACACGAGGATTTAAAAATGATAATTAATGTAACAAAATGCTATAGAAAAATGCTATAGAAAATGCGATAGAAGAATTGCAGATATACAAAATTTCCTTACACTCTGTATAGAAAATACAACAGATATATGTTAATATATATGTTAATAATTGGTATAATAGTTAGAGTGTTCGCCAATAATCCGGGAGACCGGGGTTCAATCTCAAGTTGAGTCATACCAAAGACTCAAAAAATGGTTCTTGATGCCTCCTTGTTAAGCACTCAGCATTATAAGGTACAGACCAAGAGTAAAGGGAGCAATCCAGGGAAAGGCGTAGCCTCCCTCCGTACACCTTGGTGTAGTAGCAATTGAAAAGGGAGGCTTCGGGTCGGCCTTGATTACGGTTGGCCAACTCATTTTCTAAAAAAAAAACCTTTCATTGTATTTTAAAGAAAAAATAACCACTTGATAAAGCACTTGAAAATTACTAATGGTGATGAAAAATGCTCAAAGACAAAATTTTCGGACAATTTTTACATAAAATGAACCAAATTTGATAAATTTTGTAAGACTACAAAGAAAAAAATCAACAAGAAATCAATTAGAAATTGTTAAAAAAGAACTTTGTGTCTAGTATTGAATAAAACATGTTTAAAGGAAAGACTGATACCTCAATATAAATTGAAATATAATTTAGTGTAGATTTCTGTGTAGATGTGTGTTGGTATGGCGATATATATATATATATATATATATATCAATCAATCAAGAGAGAGAGAGAGAGAGAGAGAGAGATATGATGGATTGATTGATTGATTTTAGCAGTATATCAACCCCTACAGAGTCATTTTATACATTTTGGTTAGGGAATTGCTTTCATTGTACCTTCATATTTATATTTTGTGTGTAGTTGTTTCATAAAAGATTTTGGGTTCATTTTACACAAGCTCCTATCGAATACAAATAACTTACAAACAGGTCTATTTGACCAAGAGACGAAACCCCGACACGTACTACCATTCCGGACCAGAGTGGACCTGGGAGTAATGACAATGGAAGGATACTCTGCACTCACCACATTTTCAGAACTGGAGCCTCACAATCAGATGCAGTTTAGTGTTATATCCAAGACACTTTTTGGGAGGGTCTTACCTCTCTGAATGGAGATAGAGTAGGCGTATATACCGACAGGGTGTTTTGTATATATATATATATATATATATATATATATATATATATATATATATGAGGGTTTTGAAAAACATGCAAAGCCACACCCAGAAAGAAGAGTCATAGATGAACATTTTTATTACGGTAACATACAGTCACTTATAAAACTTGAAAAACTAATTCAGATTTCTGTGCAAGTGAGGCCATTACTAAGTTGAGAGGTGTACTACACATCTAAAATCTGAAAAACCTTAAATCTGAAAAACCTTAAAACTTTTCGAACAAACCTCGTGTGTGTATATATATATATATATATATATATATTGAAAGCGAGAGAGATAGAGGGAGAGAGTGTGTGTGAGAGAGTGAGATGGTTGGGGAAACAGAGAAAGTATGTTTTTATGTAGTTATTATAGATAACATGTATTTATGTTACCTGTGCGATGAATATAGATGGACTTAAAAGTATGGGGCACTCAGTGAGAATTGAATTCTCTAAGAATGGCTTGTTAATCTAGTTTGCTAGCCATTACAATTAATAAGGTAAATGAAACGGTGATTTTTTTCAGTATTTATAGTTGTTATTTCTCTATTTGTTTTCAGATTGAATAAATTCTTGTTTCAAATGAAGTCTTCACATTGGAATACCGTGAAAATTGATGAAATAGCGAAATTGGAAAAACCCTGAACAACACTAGATGCACTATATACCTGAAGAAGGCCAAAGAACATATTAATCGAATCTTTGGAATAAAAACAACCAAAATAAGGATACTCGACCAAATGACGCCTAGTGTAAATAGTTTCCCTCATTTGTACGCATATAATTCTTATTTTTCTCACTTCCGGTTTGGGCTTTGTTATGGGTAAAAGTCGAACACACTCTAGTCTTGCAATATCTAAAAAGTTTGTGTGGAAAAGTCGTATTTGTATTCTAGATATGTCAATAGTGTTCTGTTTGCACTAAGCTCACACTTTTCCCAGACTCTAGTCTGTTTAATGCTTTCAACATTACAACAATAACTCTCACTCTCTCATTCTCTCTCTCTCTCTCTCTCTCTCTCTCTCTCTCTCTCTCGCTCGCTCTCTCTCCATCCGTCTCTATCGGCTACCGCTCTTGTTAAGTCCTCAAAATGGCATCCAGTGTCTGCACAGAGCTTATTAGTGTAAGGTTTTTCTGCTCGGCCGACACTGATGTGTCTATATGTTGGAGTCCATTGGAAAATGACTTCGTCCTTTCTTCCACAGCAGTGGCTGGCATGTCTTACGTCATACTTGGATGTTTTTTTAGGGATAGGCAGTAAGTGGCCGTACAACTGCAGTTTTGTAGAGGTTCTACAATTTTGTAGAAGTTTACTTTGAACTAGCCATCCGGTCTTCAAAGGGAAATAGAGACTGTACTTCCTATTCACCTAGAGGGTTTAGAATAAGCTGACTGTATCTCCTACGAAAGTTTTAAACCCCACCTAACACACACTCAAAAGAGGTCTTCTGTGTATGACGTGAACTGCATTTAGTGGTGAGGGTTCAGTTCCGGAAATCTAGGGGATATGAAGTACCCCTTCACTGCCATTACTTCCATAAATATGTGTGCGTGAGTGTGTGTGAAGAGAGAGAGGGGGGAGGGAGGAGGGTAAAAGAAGTGTGTACTACAGTTTGTGCGTTATACAGATGAATATGCGTGGTGGTGGGGAGAAAGAGAGAGAGAGAGAGAGAGAGCGATGGTAAAAGAAATGTATTCTATAGTGCATTCGTTATACATATGAATATGTTTTTTCCAAAATCAAAAAGCCCAACTATATATACTCAGTTGTATGTAAGGTGAAAAAACTTTTTTTTTAAATATTTGCAATGGTAGATTTTTCCAGACAACGGCCACTCCCAAGAGACGTTATTCAAGAAATAGACGTTGGCCTGTAGACAATACTGGAGCAATTCCAACCAAGATACTTGTAATTATGTTCGATGGGTAAAGTGCAACGTCGTTCTCTTCTTGTCGGAGGATAAGGTCAAAATTATTGTGATGCCGATAAAAGACATCTTACGTTTATTCAATTCTTTAAAAAATTATTCTTTCACTTTCCAATTATACCATCTATTTGTTTTTATTTATTTATTTATTTATTTTTTTTTACCACTCATTCTTGCTCCTAAGTTTTTTCGTCTTTCGGTCTTTCAAACCTTTTTTAAGATCTTTTATAATGCTGTTTTCACTTTTTCACTGTTTCCTACATTTCTCTCATTTTCTTTCTTTCTTTCTTTCTTTCTCGAATTGTTTTTATTTATTGTCCAATTCTGTCGAATTTTCGACTTTTCCTTGTGTTTTCTTATTTCCTCTATTTCTCCAACGCCCAGTTAATGAGGCTGAGAATAAGCTATCTAAGGTCATTTTATTCCTGGAGGTTAAGGAATCGTGTTCATTGTAGTTTTATACCTATATTTTTTGTTTTGTTGTTTCTTAAGAGTTTATTTATTTATTCATTTTGTTTTTTCACACTATCCAAACGAATACGAATGATTTTTAAACAGATTTAATTAACCTATGGATGGGACCCTAACAGGTACTACCACACCTCGGCAAAATGGATCTAGGAACACTAGCAATAAAGTGGTACTCTCCACTCTCCCGATCTCCAGAACAGGAACATCGCGATTAGTGTCATACCAAGATACTTATTTTTGGGACAAGGTGTGATGCGATCAGCGTATTTAAATCCCTCGTCTCCCGACAGGTTATTCAAACACGTTAAGTATTCAACAATTAGGCAATTAGATTTCATTTATAAAAGTTTCAGTAAAGATGATAGACAAATTGAAATGTTGTATACCGTGATGAAGGAAGAACCACAACACTTCTTTATGAAAGTATATAGGCTTTTTTATTCGTTCGCTGGGGGTCAAATCTCAGGAGAGAGAGAGAGAGAGAGAGAGAGAGAGAGTGTGTGTGTGTGTGTGTGTGTGTGTGAGAGACAGACAGACAGACAGACAGCTATATTGACCTATAACTTCTTCTCTTGACCATACCATGCTGTATTATTTTCAAGACCCCACTTAGCACTTCTTCTGCTTCTCGGTCAGGGGATGGGTATCACCCAGACGCCGCTGTGGACCGCCGCCCCTGGGAATCGCTCTCCGTGACTGCAAGATGGGTCTGACTCAAGACTCACACTGACTCCAACTGACTCCAATCCTCATGCGGGCATCTGCATATATCATTTCATAACGCCCGCAATTTCCGATCAACCACTTGATTGCTTTGGCTTATTTACACTGGTGCGTCCTGTTAAGAGAAATCTCTGATTGACGACTCGGTCAAGGGTCATTATGCAACGGAAACATTGTCTTTCATCCTATCAAATATAATGACTATGTTCTATTTGGTAATGACATATAATTGATTATGACATATGACTGTGTTCTATTTGATAATGACATGATTAATACATTTTGTCTCTTTATATATTTTTGAGATATAAAAGACCACTAAAAATTTGTATACGACCCTGGCCAGGGGTTGACTCTGGCCAGAAGGGCGATTCGCCTTCGATTTTTAAAAATTTGTTTCCTAGCTGAGTTCTACATTTTTGAATTTTGTTTCCTGGATTAAACTAGACTTTGGCGCCTGCGAAAAACAATTTTATTTCTTTTCTAAGACTTGTCAGATTATCTTTATTACTAAACGCTACGCGTCCACCCGTGCTCCTCCGGTTGCATATTTTATTAGCTATCCGGGAAATAAGGATTTCAGGATGAATTCTATGCCCAAATGTTTCACGTACTTCCACGAGTAGAGTTGCTTTAAAACACTCCATGAGATTAAAGGCGTTCACATCCAAAGTTTCAAGATGAACAGGTTAACCAAAAAGCAAGCAAGCAAACAAACTATGTATAATTATTATCATGATTTAATGCTAAAAGCGTTTTTCATTTGCAAAATCCTTACACGCACGAAAAAAATCATATAGGATGTTAAAGGGAATAACTTTCACGATTTCTGTCTTCAGGTGAGCTAGTATTTCACAGATCTAACTTTTTCCTAGACTAGTTGCCTAGCTAAGGCTAAAGAACCCAACCTACTATTTCAATCATTGCAGGGGAGAGAACAGATGGATTCACACCTTTTTCTGGGGCGATTGATAAAGAAATACAAAAACACTCGTCCAGGATTTGAAATCGGGTCGCCGATTCCATTTTTATGACGATAACTATTTCGGTAAGCCCGCCTACTACTTCTATATTGACTTTTCTTTATTCTTACCAGTTTTCTGCTAATTTTATTCAACTATTTTTGTTCAAATTTATTTTTTGTCATATCCTTCATCCATTTTCAGATTATTATATTTAATTTACATCTTTCTGTCTTTCTCTTATTAAAGCAATTTTTTTTCGTATTCTTTCTAGCCGCCACAGACATCATATTTTCTTTTCTTTATATTTGTTTCTTTTCGTATCTTTTATTTATCTATTTTTTCCTTTCCTCTTTTTCTCTAATTTGACTTGTTAGATGGATATTTAGACCTATCATATTTTTTTCAGTATCTTATATCAAGAGACATATTTATCATATACGTACACCCAACCACTCACATGAATACACATACATTTGCACACCATCATAAAAGCAGGAACATTTGCACAAGCTTTGCATATATATACACAGTTATTCAAAATATTAAAAACATAGTGGTGTATATTATTACTAGTTTCCACATGGATGTGCATTCACACCCAATTTCCATCACAAAACATACAAAAACTTATATCATCTTGTTAAAAAGAATTAACTTCTTTAACAATAATAAATACATGCCGCATGTAGAATTATAAATGCTTGGAACAAGTTTTTCATTCATCCTGACAAAGACATTCAGTACATTAGGAGGCGCACATAGTGTAACGGTTATCATCATAGAAAATGGAACTGGCCACTTGTGTTCAAACCTTGGGCGAGACTGTTTGCGGTTCACTTTGCGCTAATACACTTGGGGAAGGATTTAAATCCGTCTATTCGTCCCCGGAGCAAAGTAGAACAGAGTAGGTTCTTTAGCCTTGGTTAAGTAACCACTCTAACAGTAGGGGAACTCTGAATTCAAACCAGGACTATGCAAGTTCGAGTTTACGTTTTAGAGAGAAAAAAGAAAAGCCAAATGAAAAAGATTGATAGAATTTTTTTCAAGTTTAAGTTATATATCTTTTTTATTTGTTTTTCTTTTTCTTTTTTCTTTTTTTCTTACTATATCTTTTTATTAACTTTTTCTTTTTTCTTTTTTATTGCACCTTTTTATTTACTTTTTCTTTTTTTCTTTTTCTTTTTTATTGCATCTTTTTATTTGCTTTTTCTTTTTTCTCTTTTTTCTTATTGCATCTTTTTATTTACTTTTTCTTTTTTCTTTTTCTTTTTTATTGCATCTTTTTATTTGCTTTTTCTTTTTACTCTTTTTTCTTATTGTATCTTTTTATTTGCTTTTTCTTTTTACTCTTTTTTCTTATTTTATTTTTTATATGTTTTTCTTTTTTCTCTTTTCTCTTTTTTCTTATTGTATCTTTTTATTTGAATTTTCTTTTTCCTCTTTTTTCTTATTGTATCTTTGTTTTTGGCTTTTTCTTTTTTCTCTTTTTTCTTATTTTATCTTTTTATTTTCATTTTCTTTTTTCTCATTGTATCTTTTTATTGGCTTTTTCTTTTTTCTCTTTTTTCTTATTGCATCTTTTTATTGGCTTTTTCTTTTTTCTTTTTTCTCTTTTTTCTTATTGTATCTTTTTATTTGCTTTTCCTTTTTTCTTTTTACATTTTTCCTTATTGTATCTTCTGGTTCCTTTCGTTTCTCAACCTGCTCTTTAATTCTCTGTTCTTTTTGCTGTTTTTTTCTATTTCCTTCATATTTTATTCTCTTTGTGTTTCTCTGTCTTTTTGATTTCTAAAACTTTTTTTTTCTTCTTAACTTGTTCTTGAAATGTATAACCATTAAACTGACGGAATCAAAAGAAGAAGAAAATCTTCCAATTTTTGAAAAGGACGTCTTAAAAACAAAGAAAAGCACAGAAATATTGATTTATTTGTCTCTCTTGCTTTTTTTGTGTTTTTTTAAGTGTTTATTTGAGCATGACAAATAAATTGTCATTCATATTTTGTACGAAAACCTTATGGAATGATCGTCTGGTTTTGTTTTTTGTCCTTACAGCTGAGGAGACAAGGATCGATAATTTTGATTACACAAGAGCATTATGCAACTCAGCTAACTTGAATATTAAAAAAGACAACATATAATTGTATACACATTTACTAATAAAGTCATGCATATGGACATTCAATACAAAAACATACATATATACACATATCTCAATATACAAATATTCAAATAATTATATAAACAATTGTCCACTATTTATGTGTTTGTGCGAGTGAATATAAAAATTTGTATACATGCAAAAATACTTATCTAAATATAATCAAGTATGTGTTTTTAATACGGATAGACATTATTTGGATGCACAAATTTGGATGCAATATAGATATGTCCAGTGCCCTTGTGGACATAAGTCCGAAGCAACACCACGTCTATGATGGTCCTGAGTAACCTGGTTTGGAATTCAAAGATTTCCCTTCTCCAACAACAGTTGCCTTGCCAAGGCTAAATAGCCCAACCTGTCTTACTATTTATCCATAGCTGAATAGCCCTGTCGATGGGGCTAAGAATATCCAGACTGTATTTACTGCAGAAAAGAAAGACTCCCACAAAAAATGGTAGTCTTAGGTATGACACTAAACTGCATATGATTGTGAGGCTCCAGTTGAGGAGATCTGGGGGAGTGTGAAGTACCATTTCATTGCCATTACTCCCGGGTTCACCCTGACCTGAAATGATAGTACCTGTTAGGATCCCGTCTATTGTTCAAATAGGTATGTTTGAAAATTGTCCAATTGCACCGTGTGCCACCCTACCCGTAAAAGAAAAAACAAAACTATTATGGAACAACTACACAAAGATATAAATATGAACATACAATAAGAGTAATTTTCTAACCTCGTCTTAGGTTATTTTATGCTAAGGCATAAAATAACAGTAGACGAGTTAACATACCGGTAAAATCAACCATTCAACTGAATATACTAATGCTCAAATAATTATATGAACGATCGGTCACAATCTGTTGTACATGCTTGTGCGAGTGGATACAATAATGTATATACATGCAAATATAACCCCGAGTATTATTATGTGCGCGTTTTAGTACGGATAGACATCCCTGTGTCAGTACTACGGTATAGTTGCACGACTACGTAAGCACACCACTTATAGAATGCTTGAGGAAAAAACTAGATGAAAACTACACAAGAATGCTGCGTGCTATTTTGAACAAATTCAGGAAGCAGCATCCCACAAAACAAGACCTGTACGATCACATACCTCCCATCTCGCAACCCATCCAAGAAAGACGAGCAAGACATACTGCGTACTTCTGGAGAGGTAAAGATGAACTTATAGACTCCTACACATGGGCTCACTAGTATCGGCCGACCAACCAAGACTTACATACATCTGCTCTATGTGGACCATGAATGATTAACCAAGTCGTTTTTAATGAGGAGGAGTTTCTTGCTCCAGACCTCCTGAGGTTGAATTCAGAGTTTTTCCTTCTCCTACATTTGCAGCCTTGACAAGGTTTAAGACTCCTGCCTCCCTCTCTATTTACCCTTAGCAGTGAGCATTTATGCTTTCCCAAGGGCATTAATTCGAAAATGAAACACAAACAGCCTCGTTCAGGGTTTGAACTTGGATTGTCGGGTTACGCCACGATACTCCAGCATAGCACATTTGAATTTTTCTTGCATTAGAAAATATACCCACAGTTACAGACACACAAACTCATGAATATGTTAGTATTTGTACGCGTGAATATGGTTTATATTGATTCATTCACTATCATAGAAATGCGCCTGCATAAACATTTGTCTTCTGCCTCGAAGGAATGTAAAGACGTGAATAATTCATTACCAATAAGGAAGTGGAAATATATGTATTTATTTCTTGAAAATACTGATTAAAATGTAATGATGAGCACAAAAATATCTCTTCAGTTGACCGTTTTTGAGTGTTGGTCGGCATTTGCTGAAACGTTTATAAAAACAACAGCTGCTTTCTTCATCTACTTAGTTTGTCTGAGACACAAATATTAATGACGTGGATAGAAATGGCACAGTGCAAATCCTCCATGTTTAATATCGAAATTAGCAGAAGACCTATGTCAAGATATGGAAATATAAAGAGAGATAAACAGTTCAAAATATATCATAACCCTGTGACAACGAAAAACAATTTTTATTTTTTTTTTATCACAGAGTGAATGATTGATTGATTTTAACGGTATGTCAACCCGTCTAGGATTATTTTGTGCTTCGAGCTTAGGTAATCGCATTTATATTTATATTTTTAGTGCCGTTTTTTCTTGAGATGATTTTTTTTCTGGATACTGTCCTTTTGGATGGGAATGATTTTTAAACAAATTTATGTGACCCATTGATGGGACCATAACAAATACTACCACTCCAAGTCAGAGTGGACCTGGGAATAATTGCAATGAAGGGATACTCTATTCTCCCCAGATCTCAAGAACTAAAGCCATACCATCAGAAACAGAGCCATGCACATTCCCTCTTTTTTGTCGGAGGGAGGTCTTCTACAGGGGATACAGTCAGCAAAAAATAAAACTCCATTAGAAAAAACTAGAAAAAGTGTCCTGGATATGACACGAAACTGCATCTAACGGTGATGCTTCAGTTCTGGAGATCTAAGGAGTGGAGAGTACTACTTCATTGCTAGTGCTCCTGGGCCCACTTTGTCTTGAACCCTGAATTAAAACCAGCTTTACTCCGCTTAAAATTGACCTTGTGTCACATCCTGCTCATGGTGAAGAGATTAGATAAACACATAACTGAAGCAAGCTTTATTAAATTGTCACTCATACGTCATAAAAGTTCTATTTAGGATCTCGAAAAAATAAACTTGTTTATTTATGGTCCGGAAGACATGGGTTCTATCCCATGTCGCGTCATACCAAAGACTTTAAAAATGGTACTTGATACCACCGTGCTTAACACTCAGCAATATAAGATACGTATCAATGGTGAAGTGGAGTAAACCAGAGAAAGAGTAGCGCCCTGACCTACACCTCAGTGTAGTAGCTATTGAAAAGGGAGCCTTCTAGTTACCCTCGACTACAGGCGCCAACTTTACTTTTTACTATTTATGAATATTAAAAATTCTCTCCAAAAGAAAGAGCAAAAGTTAAAGAGTAAGTATGAATATTTACATAATCTTCGACTGCTAATTTGAAATGGTATTACATATTTCATCCGTGCCGTTCAGGCTGGTTTGGTTTCTTTGTTTAATGGCATTTCAACCTTTGGAGGTTACTTAATGCCAAAGCCATTCTCCTAGAAGAACAGTAGTGGTACTATTTAACCCATAGCTGGGAGGGTAAGGGAGTTCATAACTTTCCCAAGGGTATTTGCCCGAAAGTGAACGTAATAGCGCGACTGGAGTGCGAACTCGCTTACTACGATTCCGCAGTCCATCGCTTAAACCATTACGCCACAAGGACACCCCCGTGCCGTTCAGGGTCAGACTCATCAATTGTACTATTGGGCTGTACCAAGATAACAAAGGATACAAGGCATATGGGATAATTTTAAAAAAAGAAATTAAATGATATATTTACTTATCGTTTCGTGTCATCATATGAACGTATTTTCTCGAAATTCAGTTCAACTACCTCTTTGTAGTTGAATTATTCCAGTCATATATAAACGTGTTACGCACAATATATATATATATATATATATATATATATATATATATATATGTGTGTGTGTGTGTGTGTGTGTGTGTGTGTGTGTGTGTGTGTGTGGTAGGTGTGTTGTGTGGGCTGTTTAGGTGTGTGTGTGTGTGTGTGTGTGTGTGTGTCTGTGTTCATCACGGGAGAAGATAACAACAGCTAAAAAATATGCGTTGGTACACAACTGAACTGAATCGCAAAAACAAATGGTACAACCACAATCTCAGTTTTAAACACAGAACATATATTCAACAGTACCGGTTTTTTTAAAACATGTATGGAAAATAAAGGACGTAACGGCAAAGCTCCCATAATAAAATAGAATATTATAATTTTAAAAAGCCCACACTTATAAAAATTGCGAAACAAAAGAAGGGAATATGTCTAAGAGTAAACATATAAATAAATTTATCTTTTGTCCTCTACCACTTAAACCTGTTTAACCCCACTTTTTTTCCTTTATTTTTGACTGCCAGAAAAAAAATTCTCGTTTGAATGTCACGTGTACTAACACTTAAACACGTTATTCTTTCGTGTAGATATATCGCACAATAACACCATATCATGTAACTGAATCTCACATTATAAAGACACTTGACTGGTCTCATTTACAACACGCTCGTCTGAAGTTTGAGGAAAACATATGAAACTTAAGTAACAAATTTATAGGGTGCATAATTATAATATATATATATATATATATATATATATATATATATATATATATGTATGTATGTATATGAAAGTAGATGAAATGCAAGTAAGAAAAGTTGAATAAAAAGAGCTCAGCGCCAATCTGGCGGAGTGGGTCTAAAACCTAAAATATCAAAATTATGTTTTCATTGATTCCGTAACTTAAAGTTTCACGTGGCCCATATTAGATGGAAAGAGGAGAAGATCAACTATATTTTAAGGTATTAGGGTTTTGTGACGTGGCATGATGTTTGTGAACGTGACAAACACACACATACACACACACTCATAAATAGATAGAACAATAAGAAAATGCAAGATTTTATAGTTTTTTGCGATCTTATCAGTTCAAAATATGTAGAAATATTGAGAAAAATCATCTTGAAATCAATCAGTTGGTAAGTGACACAAGAAATTTGTTAAACTATGGACGTGCCAGTGTTGGCCGACCAGTCAGAACTTACCAGTCCGAACTCACTTGCACGGACACAGGATATAGTTTGGAAGACCTGCCGGAAGAGATGGATAATTGTGTAAGATAATGGCTGAGGGATTTCGTTTTATGACTTTGGGGTTAGTTAGGCTGAGAACCTTTCGGCTCAGTGCATGGGTTACTTAGGTGAAACATTAACACAGGTGTTCACGCGCACGTGCGCGGAGCAGACGTGTCACTCAGAGATGTCACAATAGCCCAGATGGAAAACAAGGCAAGCAAGTGTGAATGACGTCACGCACCGGAAACGCGCGGAGGATTTGGGGATTTTGAAAAAGTCAGTGAGTCGAGTTGAGTCCTGCCTCGGGAGAACACAGTTGGCTTTCGCTTGCTCGCCGAAGCTCGGGTGCCGCACAAGATGGGGGAGGGGGGCAAATAAAAAAGCCAGAATAGAAAGATTGTGCCTCTCTCTCCTTATGTCGAAGAACCTTTAAACTCAAAGGTAATAAAAAGTTTCGTCCCTGAACTAAGAAGTCGTAAGTGTTTTTCGTGTTTCGAGATTCCTATGTTCTATGTATATATGTTATGAACATCCCATGTATATTTCGCATATTCATGTATATGGCTATGTAACAATTGGGACGGATGGAGAGAGAGAGAGAGAGAGAGAGAGAGCAGTGCGACTTGACGATGATGATGATGATATTAATGTAACCATAATGTAATTAAAGAATCAATATATTTGTATCGGCGTATTGTGTGCTTATAAACGTTTACGTCTAAAGTTAACTTAGTTTGACACCAAACCAAGGGTTTGGGCTACCGAGAAAGAATCGAACTCATTAATAATGGTCTACTAGCCTTGCTCACTAACCATCTAACCACACCAGACATCTCTCTCATTGTGTTCATTTGTCTCTGTTTTTGAATCACTGTTCGATATACGTATATATATATATGTGTGTGTGCGTGTGCGTGTGCGTGTGTGTGTTCAAGCTTATTTTCCAATTAGATCAATGATATTTGGCTAGAATTCCTCATAGTAGCTGACATCGATTTCTGGCAACAATGTAATATCGACCTTGACCCCAGGTCGATGTTTTTTTTTTTTTTTTTTTTTTTTTTGCTTTTGTTGTTTTATGCTTTTATCATTCATTTTTTTATAACCTTGACACACCTTTGCAGTCAGACTTGAAAACACGCTAATGAAGACGTATCTTTTTTACGTAATCAAGGAATAGCGATTAAAAAAAGGTACTCATTTTAGGAGTTAAAAAATGGTACTCCACTTAGGAGTTAGAAAAAGAAAGGTACTCCTCTTAGGAGTTAGAAAAAGAAAGGACTTTCTCTTAGGAGTTTAAAAAAAGGTACTCCTCTTAGAAGTTTAAAAAAATAAAGGTACTCCTCTTGGGAGTTAAAAAAAGAAAGATACTCCTCTCACGATTTTTTTAAAAAAGGAAAGGTACCTCTCTTAGGAGTACCTTTCCCTATTCGGTCTGATCTATTCAATTCTAAGTTTTATAATTTTGGGAAAAAATGAAGCCTGGAAAATTGATTTTCAAATAGATAAAAAATATCTTTCTGTCTGTCTTGTGGTTGAAATGTATACAAATTTTTTAATTGTTGTGGCGGTCGGCAGGTGAGTCTAATTAAAATTCAAAATTTAAATGCAGATTTTCTACTAAGGTGATGGGTGTAAGGGTCACAATGGAGAAGGCGTTCGTAGTGCAATGGTTATTGTCGTTAGAAGTTGACTCATTTACCCAAATTCAAATTTCGAACGAGGCTGTTTGCACTAAACATGTCTCCAATAGCCTTGGTAAAGGTATGAATCCAATTATTTTCTACATATACCCAGCTATGGGTAAATAGTAGGTCAGACTAGAGTCTTTAACCTTGATATGAAAACCGGCCTGGGAAAAGAAAACTGAATTCAAGTCAAAGAGGGATGGTTTATTTATAGGTTCAGTGTTTGGTTTTAGCGGCATCTCTAGGTTATTTTACGGTTGTCTGGGGTTATTTATGCCTAGAGGTTAGGGAATCGCGTTCTTAGCACGTTCATTTTTACATTTTTTGTTGTTGTAGATTTTCTTTTTGCACACGGACCTATCGAATACGGATCATTTTTAGATTGGAGTGAAAATTCTTGTTAAAAATAGATATTTTCTCTCCGGGTCAGAACAGACCGGAGGGAAATGGCGATGATGGGATACTTCACACTACTCGAATCTCCAGAACTGAAGCCTCAAGATCAGATGTAGTTTAATGTTATAAGCAGGACCCCTTTTTAAGATGAGAGTATTACCCCTCAGCAAAGGATACAGTCGGTGTATTCTGAGCCTCGTCAACATATTGAATTTTAGATCCGACATTTATTCTCTAATGAGCATTCATACCTTCTGCAATTGTACAGATGGTTCATTTCGTTGTTTTATTTTACAATTTATTTTGGTTTATGACTTTTTGGTTATGCTTTTGTAATATATATATATATATATATATATATATATATATATATAATAAATAAACATTAGATATATGTATATATTTAATCCATGGGAAATAGTCTGCGACCCTGGGTTTCATGAAGTTTTTGGCAAAGCAACAATCATCAGGCAGTTAAGAAGATGGAATTAATTGAAAATCGAAATACGAAAAAATACAGAGAAAAACCGTTGGGGTTTCATTTATGTGTGGTTGTAAGTGTGTGAGTGTATGTGTGTGTGCGTATGCGTGTGTGCATATGTGTGTATGTGTTATAGTTACATATGGATGCGTGTTTTTATGATGTTAGGCAATCAGTCTAGGAGAAGGAAAATTCTGAATTCAAACCTGATAAACTCTGCTTAAAAATTTACCATGTGTCATATCCTTCCTGTGCGGAGGGATAATGTTGGTGACCGTAGTCGAGGATGACCCGAAAGCTCTCTTTTCCATAGCCACTTCACCAAGGTGTAGGGGGGCGCTACTCCTTTCCCTGGATTCCTTTACTTTACCCTTGATATGTACCTTATAGTGCTGAATGTTAGGTAAGGTGGTTTCTAGCACCCTTTTTTGAGTCCTTGGTAAGACTCAACCTGAGATTGAACCCTGGTCTTCCGGGTCATTGGCATACACTCTACCCAGTAGGCCAATATATGCGTGGTGTATTCAATAAGTTTCCAGACTTTTTTGTACAGGCATTTGAAATTATCGTAAACACTTGAAAATTCAGTATGTTATTGCTATACATCTTATGAGATGATTGACCAATTTTTATGAGTTCAGGTTCAAATGAACAGCTACAGCAGTAATTGGAATACGTCCTACTAAAGCCTGATTGTCACAGCTGGTGAATTTCTAAAGTGCAATTTGGACGTGAGGACACTTTAGAAGAACGATATGCAATAAAATTCTGTTTTAAACTTGGAAAAAATACCGCAGAAACGTATGGAATGCTTCAGACTGCTTTTGGATGATCTTGCATGAATCGAGCATCAGTTTTTGAGTGGCATAAGAGATTCAAGGAAGGCAAGGAGTCTGCGAGGGATGATGAGAGGTGTGGGAGGAGTGAGGAAGTCAACACACCAGAGTTGATTGGCCAAAGGGTTAGGGTTACTATGTTGAGGTTTTAAGGGAGTTCAGGAAGAGATTCTGTGGGAAGAGGCCAGCACTCTTGAAATCGGGCCAGTGGCATTTCCACGAGGACAATGCACCAGTCCACAACTCTAACCTTATCACAGACTATTTGATCAAGATGGGCATCAAGACAGTTCCTTACCGTCCCTATAGTCTAGACCCTGCTCCCTATGACTTTTGGTTATTCCCTAAGCTCAGAGGCTGTCGTTCGTTATGAGACAATTGAGGAGATGAAAGAGGCTGTGACGAAGGTCATTGACACGCTCACACAAGAGGACTTCCATGGGGCTTTCCAGAAGTTGTTGGAACGGTACAACAAGTGCACTGCAGCCAGAGGAGATTACTTCTAAGGGGACTAGAGTTTCATGTGTGTACTATCAATAAAAGTGGCCATACAAAAAATTATGGAAACTTATCGTATACACCTCGTATATATATATATATATATATATATATATATATATATATATATATATATATATATATATATATATGATTATTCACACACACACACACACACACACACATATATATATACGCACACATTCACTCACAGAAAGTAAGCGAGATGAAGTTGTCTATGTGTGGGATTTTGAATGTGTGGCTGTATAGCTGTTCGTATTTTTATGCATGGACAGCTATCAATAGGCTATCGATTATATGGAAATCAGATCTAACCGATAAAATGATAAGCAGTTTCTTCCAGGCAGCGGTCACATCGATACTGCTATATGGGTGCACTACAAGGACTCTAACAAAACGGCTGGAGAAGAAGCTAGACGGCAATTACACAAGAATGCTGCCATCAATCTTGAACAAGTCCTGGCGGCAACACCCCACAAGACACCAACTGTACGGCCACCTGCCTCCTATCACAAAACTATTCAAGTTAGACGAGCCAGACATGCAGGACACTGCTGGAGAAGCAGGGACGAACTCATAAGAGATGTACTCTTATGGACCCCCACCCATGGCCGTGCAAAGGCAGGACGACCAGCACGAACATACATTCAGCAGCTATGTGAGGATACGGGATGTTGTCCTGAAGACCTGCCTAGGGCGATGAACGATAGGGAGGAGTGGCGAGAGAAGGTCAGGGATATCCGTGCTACCAGCACGACATGATGATGATGATTTTTATGCATCTATTATGTATTAACTAAGAAAAGACGTCACTGAATTCAGTGAAGAATGAAAGAACGCTAAATATCTTTTATCCTGTGGCTTAAAAAAGAAAAGTAGTTTTATAATGAAGTGAAAATGTAATAATGATAGAAATGAGAAATACGTGGAGTGGTTAATGCAATATATCTAAAGTGCTCGTTATGCAGATCACACAGTCCTCAAAAAAAACACTTCATTCTAAACGAACATCAATCTGAAAATTATTTTTTTTATCATTGTCGATTAAGAGTGATTTCTGTCCACATTTGTCAAGCCACGTTCATTCACACACACACACACACACACACACACACACACACACACACACACACGGCAAAATATGTATTTATCTTCGAAACGCCCCTTGCTATCTCGAACCAGAATCCTTAAACGAACTGGTTTGGTTTGGTTTGGTTAATGGAATATCAACATTCGTGGGTTATTTAATGCGTAATCCATTCTTATAGAACATCAGTGATACTATTTAATCTATAGCTGTAGGGATGAGGAGGTACATGGCTTTTCCCAAGGATATTGGTTCGAAAATGAACGTAATTACAGAACTTGAGTTCGAACTCGCTAACTTCGAGACTGCAATCCAGCACAGTTGACATTACACCACAGAGTCACCACCACCTAAACGAATTGGATACCACAATTCGAACTTGTGCTGAAATTACATGCAATGTTCTTTATCATTTTTCTTCTTGCGAGTATTTTACATCAACTTTAACTGGTTTTTGTTATTGAAGTCTGATGGAAAGAAAGTCTCTTCAGGTCTCCAGGACTCTTCTAAGTATCCTAGCTGATTTTAACAGTGCAGTGATCGGAATAGTTTCAATTCTTCCTCTAATATCTAGTTTATCGAGCCTTTTTTTGCATTTTAGGTGACCTTTCCAAAAGCCCCGACTATGATTCGTATCAGTTTCACCTTCATGTTTCACAGTTTTTTCCGTTCTCTGGCAAGCTCTAAGTATTTGTCCAGCTTTCCGCTTTCTTCCTCTTTCAATATGTAATCAGCCATCACAGCAAAATCCATTATATGACAAGTTCTTTTCTTGTTAATTAAAGCAACATCTGGTCTACTAGTCTGGATTGGATGATCCATTTGTATCTGAAAATTCCAGTGAATACTATGCAATTCATTTTTAAGGACAGCTTCTGGTTTGTGCATATAACATTTGGTAGCATGATCTGTTTCTTGCACAGTTACCTGTGAATCATTTCCCCCTACCCAGTCTTGTCTGTTCTGCTATTCCTTTTGGGCTAGTTTGCTGCATTCGCTTATTATGTGATTAACTGTTTCATCTCTCTCACCACATAACCTAAACTTGTTATTCTATTGCGTATAATCAATTTAGGATTTGATATAATTTGTCCCTATGGCATTATTTTATGCTGCTATTATAAGAGATCTACAGATCCAGTTTCTCTCTTCGTGTTAATATTATTATTATTATTATTGTTATTTTTACTCATTAGAGTTTTTCACATCAGCGTTAGCTGATGGTCTTTCACTGGAGTTTGAGTGACAACAAGTTTCCTCAAGTCTCCAGGACTCTTCTCAGTATTCTGGCCGTTCTCAATAATGCAGTCGTTTGGATGGTCTCCACTCGTTCGCCAACTTTCAAGTCCTCCAGTCCCTTTTGTAAATCTTTAGTTTCAATTACAATTGGTATAATTGTCACCTGTATGTTCCATAGTTTTTTCAATTCCCTAGCTAAGTCGAGGTACTTATCCTTATTTTCACATTCCTTCAGTTTTATTCAGTGGTCAACCGGGACAGCAAAGTCGACAATTCTGCCAGTTCTCTTCTTTTTGTTGATTATTATTAGGTCTGGTCTTCTGGCCGAGATTAGGTGATCCGTCTGTATGTCAAAGTCCCACTGGAGTTTATGTGTGTCATTTTCTAGGACAGGTGCTGGTATGGTCAAATTTAAATTTCTTGCACATCTCCTAGTGGATCACCTTACCGACCCAGTCGTGTCTAGTCTTATATTCCTTCTGCGCTAATTTGCAACATTCACTTATTATGTGATTGATGGTTTCATCTCTGTCACCGCATAGTCTACATTTGCTATTTTGCTGCGTCTTATCTATTCTCGCTTTGATATGATTGGTTTTTATAGTGTTGTTTTGTGCTGCTATTAGGAGAGATTCTGTTTCTCTCTTAAAGTTTCCTTTTCTTAGCCATGTCTAGGTTTGGTCGTGTGAAATGTTGTTTATAAGTCGTTTAAAACGCCCATAGAGTTGCTTTCCTTTCCATTTTGTTTCCTAGTTATTGTCATTTTGTTGTCCATCGTGTGATCAATATCATTTTTGATATCTGTAATCAGTCTTCCATCGTGTTTTTGTATATAGTCTTCGAGTCGTTGTATCCATGCATTAACGCTGTCTTCAATGCTGGCAAGTCCTCTTCCTCCCTCTTTTCTAGAAATATATAGTCTGTCAATGTCGTCTCTGGGATGTAATGCCTTATGCATTGTCATTAGTTTTCTTGTTCTTTGGTACATTTGCTTAAGTTCGTCTCTTGAGAAAGGGTCCGGAATATCTAACGAGTGGTACAGCCCAGATATCTATTCCTTTGATAAGGTTTCGGCTAGAGAGTTTTGTCTCGAGTAGTTTACTAGTTCTCCTGAAATATTCTTTTTGAATTTTGTCTTTCATTTCCTCTTGTTTGATGGTGTCAGCCTCCAAGATGCCCAAGTATTTGTAGGTTTCGTTTTCTACGAACGTTCTAATCGTGTCTTGATTTGGTTGTTCCATTCCGTCAGTTAGATGTCGTTTGCCACTTTTCGTTACAAGTATTGCACATTTTTCTTTGCCAAATTCCATTCCTATGTTCTGACTGTATATTCTAAGTGCGTGTATTAGAGCTTTCAGTTCTTTTTCATTTTTTGCAAATAGTTTGATGTCATCCATGTACATTAAATGATTGATTTTTTCCTGTGATCTACTAAGTTTGTATCCGGCTTTGTATTTTCTGAGTATGTGGTTAAGTGGCATCATGGCAATAATGAATAGTAAGGGTTATAGAGCATCTCCTTGGAAAATACCTCTTTGGATCTTTACTTCAGCTAATCTTTTCCTCCTGCTGTCAATTCCAGGTTTTCATGGTTTTGTCGATAAAGTTTATGACCTCATGTGATATTTTGTACATTTTGAGGCTGTTTATTATCCAGCTACGCGGAACCATATCATATGCCTTTTTGTAGTCAATCCAGGCCATAACTGTCTGGTTTTACTCTCATTTAGAATGTGTTGATCTATGTAAAGTAATTCTGCTGTGCCTCTGGATCCTTTGCAGCATCCTTTCTATTCATCAGGGAACAAACTGCGGCTTGTTAGCGAGTATTAAATCTCTTCCCTTGTTTGTACTGTTAATATCTTCCACATCATTGGTAGGCAAGTTATGGGTCAGTAATTGTTTGGGGCGGTTCCTTTGTTTGGGTCCTTTTGTATCAATGTGGTCCTTCCTTTGGTCATCCAGTCGGGTACGTGTGCTCTTTGTAGGCATTTATTCATTTCTAGTTCTAGTCTGTCGTGAATGGTGTGAATTTTTTTAACCAGAAACCATGTATTCCATCATGGCCTGGCGTTTTCCAGTTTGATATTATTTAAAGCGTCGTTTTGAGTAAATCGGTGTGTATTTCCGCTTTCAGACCCTCCTCGAGTCCTTCTAGTACTTTTATCATATTATTTATCCGTTCAGCCTTTACGTTATGTTTTTTTTTTTTTTGGTTGCCATATTTTTGTCCAAAGTCGTTGGGTTTCTTTTGCATCCAGTTGTTGGTATATTTTATTGTCATTTCCTTCCAATTGTTGATAGAATTTTCTTTCATTGTTTTGGAATGTCCTGTTTTGTCTGTATTGTTTTATCCTTTGTCGATATCTCTTTAATCTTCCTTCTTTCGCCAGTACTTTCTGGTTTATTTCCTCAAGTTTTATTGTAAACTTCTCTTGTGTTGTCTTTTCTTTTCTGTTCCGAATTATTCCAGCGTCTTTATTATTATTATTATTATTGTTGTTGTTTTTGATATTATAAGTAGTAGTAGCTGTAGTTGTAGTAGTAGTATACCATTAACTGGAGACATGGCAACGAATGGACTGACGTAACGACATAGCATGGACATAAATAAATTTACTTTTTATCTGAAGTGACTGGAAAGTCCAACAAATTACAATTAATCCAGAGACTCGTTCACTCAAGCGTACATATATCAACAAACTTACACATAAACGCATAAACATAATACACTTATTCATAAACATTTTATACTCATACATACATACATACATACATACACATGCGTACCTGTATGTACAAATATTGGCCTGGAAATATTTGCCTATTTACCTTACAGAAAGCACATAGACACTGAGTGGTAGTTTTTTATAGCTACAAAAGAACCGTATTGTTTACTCATTGTTTTTCGTGCCAGTTTAAATGAAAAAGTAAATTATGTTTGATAATACTTTTGTTTGTTTATATTATTGGCCCATAATATCCAGGCAGAAATTCTACCAACATTTTTTCTCTTTCTTGTTCCATTTGACTTTCATTTCTTTTTCTTCTTTCCTTTTAACAAATCTTCTTCTTCTTCTTCTTCTTCTTCTTCTTCTTCTTCTTCTTCTTCTTCTTCTTCTTCTTCTTCTTCTTCTTCTTCTGTGTGATTTTTGGAATACGCTAAGGTGTATCCTGAGTATAACATAAAATTTCATCTGATGTTGAGGCTCCTGTTCTGGAGACCTGGAGAGTGTAAAGTACCCCTTTACTACCATTACTCTCAGGTTTACTCAAACGTGGACTGGTATTGTCTGTTGGGGTCTCATTTATGGGTCAAATAAATCTGTTTGAAAACTTTTCATATTGGAGAGGACTGTGTACAAAAAAAAAAAGCAAAACCAAAACAAAAAACAAAAACAAAACAAAACATAAACAACAACTACAGAAGTAATGTAAATATGAACATGCAAGGAACGCGATTCCCGGACCACAAGGTATAAAATGACCTTAGACGGATTGACACGCCATTAAAATCAATCAATTTTTTTCTTGTGCCCTGCTGATGTGAAGACTTAGAAAACCAACTTATAAAACATTTTTGTTAGTTCCAAAAAGCAATAATGATTTGTAGATATTTTACATCTCCAGTTTGAAGAATAATAAGAATATAAACCTAATTATTTATGCATTGTTAATTATAAATTGTTTTAGCTGAACAAATAATTCGTTAATGTTTTTATGTTAAATTCTAATCAATTATGTCTTATAAGAATATCATTTCACCGGATTATTATTTTTTTAAATTTTTTGTCAGAGACAACCTCGCGATGAGAATCTTTCTTTCCTCTAAGTCTGTTTGACAGCATGTTTGATAGCGTTTCATCGAACTGGCCGTCTATTGGAGACAAACTCTTTTCAATTTCTTATCTCGGTCGGCTGGGGCTGTAGAAAACACCGACTACATCCCTGCAGAGGTGTAAGACCCCCACCACTAACGAGTGTCCTGGTATGACTTAAAACGATCTGATGACGATGCTCCAGCCTAGGAGATTTAGGGAATGTGGAGTATCTCTTTATTATCATTATTTCCAGTTCTACTCTGACCCGGGGTGGTAGCACATGATAGGATTCTATCTATGGGTTAAATAGAACTGTTTGATATTTAAACTTTCCAAAGAAATGACTAATGCTAAATTGAAATGTTAGAAATAGAACTCTTTGATCATTTAACTGTGTAAACGAATGCCGAATATCCAATTGAATTGTTAGTGATACATAGCAATACTTGGAACCATTTAACTGTGTGCAAATGAATGAGTAATATTGAATACAATTTTTAGTGTTAAATAGCAATACTTGATACTCTTTAACTGTGAGCAAAAAAAAAAAAAAGAGCCCAGGGTCGTTTAAAAATGCTATGAACAAAATGTGTTTACAAATCATTTGTATTTAATATATATGTATA
Organism: Sepioteuthis lessoniana; assembly: GCA_963585895.1. Classification (NCBI taxonomy): domain Eukaryota; kingdom Metazoa; phylum Mollusca; class Cephalopoda; order Myopsida; family Loliginidae; genus Sepioteuthis; species Sepioteuthis lessoniana. The sequence continues at coordinate 23,482,945 of OY757907.1, forward strand.
AATATGATGTGGCATTGAATAACCTCTAATGGTTGATACGCCATAAAACACAACCGAAGAATAACATCTTAATTATTAATAGATTGCAGTCTCGTTATTTCATTTAATCATGTTTTGAAGGTGAGGAGTTTGTACAGCTAGAAAAATATTACTTTTTATCTTTCATCTATTTATATCTATACAAATACATCATAAAGACTAATCCCGTTACCTGGATTGGTTTTGGGTGAGCTTCTAATGTAGAGTATCTTGGATAGGAATAGCCTTATGAAGCTCCTCCCTCTCCAGGTCAGGTTTTGAATTTTTTCCTTTTCCAAGATCGGTTGCCATACAAAGATTTAAGTGTCCAGTCTTTCCTAATATTTACTCAGAGCTAGAGTGAGAATAGTTGGATTCAAACCTTTCCCGGGTGTATTAGCGCTATGTAGAATGCAGACAGCTTCGTTCAAGTTTTGAACTTTTGTAGTTGCGTTCACTTCCAACGACGATAACCGTTACGCCATGAATGTCCACTAATTCATTTAAAAAAGTTTTTAACCATTAGTCATTTAATGCTCTATAAAGGGAGATAACGGCGTATATAACCACTCTCCGTGCCTATTTCATCGGCTTTGAAAACTAAAATAATAATTATTTAATAAAACAAAATGGTACTTTGTTTTTTGTTTTTTGCTTTGGTTTTTGTTTTTTATTAGTATTTTTTTTACAAAGTACGAAGTTGTGGAGAGTGATCATTGGATGCGGTGATTCATCTGTTGAAGCAAAAGAAGAATTGGTGAGGGATGGGATTAAGTGGGAAGAGGAGGAAAAGGAGGAGGAAAAGGAGTGTCGACTCAAGTTGAGGCTGCTGGATGTTAATGATGTCATGTTGACTGGTGACTAACTTACACTTGGGGAAGTGTAAAGAAACTCCCATTAGTATAAAGAAAGCACGGGTAAAGCAGGGCATAAGAGGGAAGAGGAGGAGATTGAGAGGTCATGTGTAGCTGAACTCATAGACTCAACAGTGACATTCATTCCTTTTCATCTGTATTTCTGTTTTGTGCGTGCGCATGCGTATTTACAAACACATACATACATTCATACTGAACGAAAACAAAATCAAAATAGAAAATGGATAGGAAAAAAAAACGAAACATTTTTTCACTCAGTGCTACCATACTTTTGAGAATCCTTTCCTTTTGCTTTTTCAAATCATTTACCACTTAGCCCCTCCTCAGCCCAATTACAACCCAGACACCACAATATAGACAATTTTCTGCGACATCACATTATAGTCAATAGCTTTTCCATGAAACAAATCATACCAAAACCCCTTTTACTATTCCTATTTTACCTTTCCTATTTCCTATTTCTTTCTAATCAACTCCCAAATATCTATCCCCATTTTCAAAACAAAAAATATTTTTTGATGAAACCTGATACATTTGACTTTAAATCCCTTCCAACTTTTCCTGTTACAACTATACCTCCTCCACTCTCCTCACATACTTTTAAATAGAAAAACTCAGAAAACAGTCTCTGTCTTGAAGAAGTTCGTGAAGATGAAATTAACCCCGAACGAAATATCATAAATCTAAATTTAAGTTAATTGTCTGATTTATCCAACTTTCCACATATTTCTATTTTACTGTAAGATTCACAACAGATCTATCTTTTCAACTTACATACATACATCTATACATACATACGTGTAATATCTCAAGTGTTAAACCTCTTAACAGCGTTATCTCAAGACATCATGATAAGACTTCAACAACGTAAAACTAAATGACATAAACGTGGAGCATTAATTAAAAAGTTAGAGAAAAAAAGTAACAGTGAGAGTACGAAAGTTTTTCGCGCCAAAAATATTTCAGCGTCTATTCGCAAAGTTGAACTTTAGGTGTCGATTGAGGGTGCTTGGTAAAAGACCAAGTTCTGCTGATAATATACGAGTGCTTGGTTTTGGCTGTCGCTCAACCATTTCAATAGGGAGAAAGGCTCTCAAGCATTTGTAAAACGTATTAGTGCAAAGTGTATATAAATGTTCTGAGCGGAATTTTTAGTTTTCAGGAAGTAGTAATGGGACAGAGCATTGGGAGAAGGGCTCTCAAGACTTTCTAAAACGTATTAGTGCAAAATGATTATAAGACTCAAACAAAATTTGAACTCGGTAAGCGTATTCGTGTTAATTACGGTTACACTAATTCATTATGTATTTACCCAACCCCTTTACCACGAGCAGGATGTGACGACACTAAGTCAATTTTTTAAGCAGAGTAAAGCTGGTTTAAATTCAGAGTTTTCCTTCTCCAAAACTGGTTGCCGAACCAAAGTTAAAAAATTCAGTCTGCAGTAATATTTATCAATAACTGAGGAAGAACAGATCGATTCATACCTTTCACAGGGGCATTAGCGCGAAATGAGACGCAAGCAATCATGTCCAGGAATTGAACTCGTGGCGCCAGTTCCATTTTCTACGACGATAACTATTATGTAAGCACGCCTCTTTACATTAATTCACTGTAGACTTCTACCTGAGTAGATTATTTCTTGAGAATGATAATTAAGCACACAATGATTTGGCAAGTGTAACATATTGACCTCCGACCCAGCCGTCGATCAAGGAACAGGTGCATCCGGTCGAAGATATCAGCGTATATCCTTGACTGTGGGCGGGTTGAATTGGGTGCAGATGTGACGCCCACAAGAAGCTGGTGAATGTCAAACAATTACATAACCCGGGGCCACAGACAGGTTCAGTTAGTTGGAGTCAGTAGTTGGTCATAAGATGCTGTAGAGAGAACCAGCACCGAGCAGAGGGCTATGGGCCCTCAGGACCCCTGATTGAGCAGCCCAGCAGAACGAAAAAGAGGCGCTGCTAAAGACAAAGGAACTGGGGGTCAATATGTTGCAGTTTGTTCAGTCTCCAACACACCTCTCACACATAACCCTTTCGTCACCCTTTCGCAACCATTTCGAATAAAGTGTGAGAGGTATATTTTTCTAAAGAAGTGTGTTCGTTCGTCATTATTATTGATTTTGTTTCCGTATGCATCTGTATATGGTTGTGACTTATGCAACACAAGTTTAAATCTTTTCTCGTTGACCTAAATATCCATTATTGATTTTAAGTTAGAAAACATTTTGTCTATAAACACGGGTGTTAAGATCTAAAGAAATACTGAAATTGATAGCGTCTACACAGAGAAATATTATTTCACTAGAAATAGATATATTTCTGTATTCGATTTCATGATACCATTGTTTCAATCGTATTGTTCTAACAGCGCTATTTAATGATACATGCATTCTAACAGCTCGTTTGTTTTTATATTCTCGATAGAATTTGTAGGTTTATGGTCAAATTACGCTGAAAGTACCGGATCCCGCTACATCATCAAAGTTAAGCAACGATGAGCATGTTCATTATTCAGATGGTATTGATTTCTCCAACTTGTCATAAAGTCATTTTACATTGAGAGGGGGGTGCAACAGTCAAGAGTTATGCGTGGCCGTCACATAAAATGTTTGATATTTATCCAACCTCCCATCAGGTTGGATTTGATACAGGGTCATTTTATTGTGCAGGGTGAGGCACATATGAATCAAGAAACTCGCATGACCGTCACAAAAAATGTTTGATTCCTCGGCACCAAGCGATAAACTCAGCACTGCTAAATTGGGAATTGTCTAGGTGGGGGAGGCTCTCCCTGGAACCAGGCGACCCCCTTAATTTCACCCACCCGGTGCGAATGCCAGCTGGCCCTCTGGAAAACTAGAGGACACATCGTAACAGCCGGGAAATGTCAATATGCAACATGAAATTGAAGAGATGCGCTTAAGATAACGGTTAACGTTATAAGAAATGGAATCGGTTACACGAGCTCAAATCCTGGATGTAGTTGTTTGCGTCTTACGTCACGCTAATGAACTTCGGAAAGGCATGAATCTATTATATTCATAGCAAATATAAAAATGCTTTTTTGGCCTTGATATGGTAAACCAGCTAAATTCAAATCAACTGTACCCCTCTAAAAAATTGAACTTGTGTCACATCCTGCCCGTGGCGGAGGAGTTGAGTACATACAACATGAAACAAAAACCAATAAACCCTTAAAATAATGTTTCCAAACGAAAATATTAAAAAATGATTTACATGAAATCTTATCAATTAATTATTAGCTTATTTATATTTACCAACCCCTCCGCTCGGGCAGGATATAACACAAGGTCAATTTTTAAGCGGAGTTTAACAGGTTTGAATTCAGAGTTTTCCTTCTCCTATACTAGTTGCCTTACCAAGGCTGAAGAACCTAGTCTGTCCTACTATCTACCCATAGCTGGAGAGAGAATAAGTGGATTCATACCTTTCCCAAGGGTATTAGTGCTATGTGATATGCAATCAATCTCGTCCAGGATTTGAACACGTGTCGCCGTGTCCATTTCCTACAATGATAACCATTACACCACGGGCACCTCCTTAATTATTAGCTTATTCATTAGCTGTTCATATTCATACACTTCGCATAAACTTCTTGGCAAATTCAATATAATGGAATTCTTAAATCCTTGAGGATGCCGTAATAACGAAGTCTACAATAAACTGCTTGATTCTTCTCACCGATAATTTGGTAGAACCAGCGCCTCCACAGATCGTCATGTTTTAATCATCCAAATCCTCGATATAACGTATATGATTATAAAATGTTCTAAATATCATGAACCGTTGTTACAAGAGAAACTCAACAATTTTGGAGTTTTTCTTGTTTAAAAAAAAATTCTCGAAAGATATGTTGATATATTCCTGTTCGACTTTCTAAAGCAACCGGCGCAACACAATCTTCCCCATGTTCACAGACTTGTGCGAATCTCTTTATAAAGAAGATGGTTATAAGGATGAATGAATGTATAGATACAGAGGTCATAAGTATGGGATACCTTGTGAGATTCGAACTCACAAACAATAGTCTGCCTCGTAAAAACTAAACATGGCTAAGTTTTAGCACAAGGCAAGAAGTATGTATTTACCCACCTTCCACTAGTCACATTTAAGTAGAGTATAGCTAGCTTGAATTCAGAATTTTCCTTCTCTTACACTAGTTGCCGTATCAAGACTGAAGAACCCAGTCTGCCCAACGATTTAATCATTGCTGGGGTGTGGAGAATGGATGTGTTCATGCCTTTCCAGGGAAGATTAGCGCGAAGTAAAAATAAAAATAGCCACGTCCAGATTTGAACTCGGGTCACCGATTCCATTTCCTTCTTTACTCTAATCGCATCTTCAGCTCAAAGTAAAATGTACAAGTCAACTCTATCTATATATCTATGCTTATATATTTTTTCTTGTTTTCATAATACAACGTGCGAAAGCACGTGCTATACCCTGACCTTATCAGCCGTCAACCAGGGGTGATAACACAGTTTCGGTAGCTCAAGGCGGTGCTTTCACTCCTGGCGCTACCTAGCAGCTTTTACCACCGGACAAGTTATTTAAAAGAATTATTTATACGTATATATATACAGATGAATTAAGAGCAGATATGACATTGAACGTTCATCTTCATTTTTAGAGTGCAGTTTGTGATTTTTTAAAAAGATGCGTTTACTTTCGGCCGTTGATGTTATTACGCGTTTACAGTAACCGTTTCTTGATGTTACGTAATCACACGGGAATGGTGGTTCCGCGTGCATTTCATTCATGCTGAAAACGTCTCGCTTTCGACCAAATCCAACTTGATGCATATTGCGCCGTGATCTGAAGACGATTTGAGGCAACTATCAAACTGTGGCCAGTGATTCCTATTTTTGAAAGAAATCACTGGCCGTAGTTTGAAAGTTGTCTCTATGCTTATGTATATATCTGTTCATCACTAGGTATCCTAGTCAGTTTATAATATATATATATATATATATATATATATATATATATCTTTAAGAAAAAAACAAAACCGGTCACATTAGGATTATAAATTTATTTCCATCCTATTATGCGTTTTTAATATAAATCAAAAACACGAAAAAAAATTAACAGGTCTTCTTCAGATCATATGGATAAAATAATTCTGAATAGACAGAGGAAAGAAGGGTAGGATGGGATAGAAGAGGGGTGAAGAGTTATCTCCTCATTTAGCTCACTTCCGTTTTTTATTTTATTGTCGGTTAGAATTATAATAAATTAATTAAAAAAATTTTTTTAAAATTCTAATTATTTTTCAACTTAAAACTACAGATTTAATACTAATCTAGATAAAATAATTTTATTTAATAACTTTACGTAAGGATACAGAAATACTTATATTAAATTAAATTCAAGATTTAAAATTAAAGTTAAATTTTTTAAAATTTCAATTTTATTTTCGAGCCTATTAATTCAGTTACCCTTTTATTAAAGAGTACGTATATATGATATTTTTTATTTTATTTTATTTTTATTCATTTACCTTAAATCTCAATTTAATCCTATGTTTTTTAATGATAATTTTTCTTTAGTTTAAATTTAGTCCTATGTCTACATCTAGCTATTAATTCACATCTCTTATCTAATAATTTTTCAGGGTCTGGGTATATTATTATTTGTATTTTTTCCTCTAGGCATAGATTACATCTACAATCAAAATATTTTGGAGTATTTGACCTTTTTAATATGGACCATTGAATCTCAGGGGTTAAACCTTTATTTTTCCAACTCCAAAAATGCTTACATAGGGCTGTTTGGTGTTTCAGATGTTCGTGGGAGAAAGAATATTTATGATTCGCGTATCTAATTTTCTATTTCGTGGAGGAAATTCTGATATAAGTTTTTTTATCCTTAATATTCTCTTTGGGGTAAATAATTCCTTGGTATACTACATTATTTCAGTTACATAATCCATTCATAGGAGAATTGTTTCGAGTTTTACAATTACATTCGTTTTGTTTACTATTATTATTATTATTTGTTTGGTTCTGAAATTCCTGAATTATCTCTTTATTACGATTATTGATTATTAGAAAAATATTTTTCGTGCAGGAGTAACTAATTTTTAACGTTTTTCTATTGAATATTTTATGTAGTATATTATCATGTTTAAAGTGCTTATCTATCAGTTTCAAAACGTGTATATATATATATATATATATATATATGTTCTTCTCTAAGTATCACAATCTGTTTATATCTATCTCTCTCTATTTATTCATGGCGAGAATCCTACCTATGACATCATGACGAAGCGCCTGCGTATCCATACAGGTGTGTTTTTGACTCTATCTCTCAGCTAAAGTACTGGACTGCGACATTGTAGTAATAGAGTTAGAACTCTAGTTGCGCTATTACGTTCACTTTTGGACTAATACCCTTTGGAAAAGGTATCGAACCTTCTTATCCTCCAGCTATGGTTTAAATAAATAGTACCACTACTGTTCAACAAGGATGGCTTTGGCATTAAATAATCTACGAAGGGTGATATACCATTAAAAATAAAGAAACCAAACTATCTTTTATGACTCTGGACAGCAATGTCTGATGAACTTTTAAAAATATTCCCATACCTAATTATTATAAACAGTCTGTACTTGAGAAGATATTTGAAGAAAAGTAGAGAGGACTGATAAAAACCATTTTCGCATATCTCATCATCAAGTAAAATCTAAGAATTATGAATCATACAAACCACACAACTGAAATTGTCTGGTAAGGATTCCATATGACAGAACAAAATATTTAAATCTAATTTATCTTGTATAATAAAGATCTGAGAATTAAGAATTATGGCTGAAGCCGTATGAAACGCAAAATTAGTCATAAAAATAAATACTTAGACTGCATTGCCAAAATGATGATTGCATGTTACTTTTTTTTGCTGTTGTTGCTGTATTACGTGTGACTCAAATAATAAACCGGCCTGTTGGCAGAGATGAGGATACGCTGACTGTACCCCATGCAAAGGGGTACGAACCCTCTTCCCCCAAAAGGTATGATACTAAACTGTGAGATCTGGAAAGTACTCCTTCATTATGATTACTCCCAGATCAACTCTTTTCCTGTGTTCTAGTATCTGTTGGAATCCAATCTAAGGGTCAAATTAAAAATTGTATTCATTAAAAAAAAAAAAAGAAAAAAATCAAAAGGAGCAACTATACAAAAATGTAAATATAAAAAATGTAAATATAAAATGTAAAAGTAAAAACATAAAATTAATGCAATTCCCAGACCTCTAGACCTGAAATAACCTTAGATGGCTTGACATGCCGTTAAAAATCAATCAATCAGTCAATCGAATAATGAAATAAGAAAAAGAAACTATTTCCATTCCCTTTTATAAAAAAGAATCATATTTTCACCAATAGTTCACAGAGAAGTAAATGGAAAAAAGAAATAAAGAAATAAACAGCCTTGAACTTGTTCTTCAGTGTGTCTTCCTGTTTTCTTATCTTATATCCAATAGAATTTGGTTGCAGTTCTCTTATTACATTAGCCCAGTCGTCTGAGTCTGTGGAATACACTGATTGCATCTCTGCATAGAGGGAAGAAGCTCCTCCAACGAGTGTCGTGGATATGACTCTAAACGGCATCTGATGGTGAGACTCTAATTCTGGAGCTTTAGAAAATGTGCAGTACCCCTTCATTGCCATTACTCCTAGGTTCACTCCGACTCGGAGTACTAATACTTTTTAGGATCCCATCAATGGGTCAAATAGAATTATTTAATTATTTATTATACTTGAAATCATTTAACTGTATGTAAACAAATAAACTCTAGCTCGTTAAAAAATTTTATCTACAAAGATATTTTTGCAAAAATGGTGGCACTGTATTATTCGAATAATTTTCTCATTCTATTGTACTTGTAAAATATCAAAAATTTATGTTGATCTTGATTTCCTTGTTTATGTTTGATACATTCTGAATATTAAATAAAACATAAAATTAAGTAAAGATAGCAATTGATCGACTGCCTGGCTCGCGGGGTTAAAAGAAAATAATTATAATAAATAGAACTATCAAAAGAGTCTTTAACACAGAGAAAGTTAAGCAATATATATATATATATATATATACATATATATATATATAATTTCTATATGTCTTTTCGTGTACAATTATCTAGTATTTTTACAAGTCTTTATAGCAGGTACAAACCGAGTCATTTTTGGCAGGTTCTGCTCGACACATGAGACTTGCAGTTTGATGTCTTTGTAACATTAGTATTGTTATATATGAAGTCATTATAACCCAATCTTAGCCCGCAGACCAGACCTAGTTTTAATTAACTAGGAAAAAAACATCTAATGGATTTTGCCGTTTCGGCGAATCCCAAAGTGAAAATAAAAGAAAGCAAAAAAAACCAAAAAAAAACAAAAAAAACTGTTGAACATGAAGTTGACGGTGAGATATCAATTGTAATTGACGTGCTTAGAATACCCCCATAGGCTTGGAAAAGAGACTGTAGCAATTGAAAATCAGAGGGAGGATCGAGACCATCCAGACTACGGCATTAGCAATGCCATAGATCGGTTAGAATACTGAGAAGAGTCTTGGAAATTTGAGGAGACTTGCTGTCACTCTAACTCCAGTGAAAAACTCGCAAGGAGTAAAATAATTATAACATATACATAACAGTTATCGTCGTACCAAACGGAATCGGTGACGCGAGTTCAAATCCTGGACTTGGCTGTTTGTGTTTCACTTCACGCTAACATAATTAGGAAAGGCACGAATCCATCTCTTCTTCCTTCATCTATCGTAGATAGTGGGACAAACTGGGCTCTTTGCCCTTGGTGTAGCAACCAATCTAGGATTTGTAAAACTGTATTCAAAGAGCTTTACACCGCTTAAAATTGACCTTGAGTCATATCCTTCCTGTGGTGGAGGGGTGGAGTAAATACTTATTCTTAGGTGTCACTAATACGCAAACAGGAGGTGGTTAACTGAGAATTCTCAGAAGCAATGAGATTTTTGTCGAAGAAAGACTCTTGTTTATTTCATGTGTGATAGAAAGGGCACAAAAGAAATGATGAAAATAATCCTTCGTAAATAATAACTTCAAGTGACTATTCCTAATCTAAATGATTAACAATTATATTGCATCAGTTATATTCCGATCGAATACGAATAATTTTTAAACAGATCTATTTGACCCATAGATGGGACCCCAACAGGTACTACAAATCCAGATCAGAGTGGACCTGAGAGTAATGTGGTTACTTAGAAGTTATTCCTCTTTGTTTTTGTCGCATTTATTTATTTATTTATTTCAAATTTTCGTTTCATCAGAACTGATGGCCGTTCGGTAACACAATAAAATCTCACTAGAACTCTTTTCGTGCAAATATAACTTATCCATTCGATTTAATTTTTATTCATACTAAACTTATATATATTTGTAGATGGAAACCAGAAAGGTTTTTCACATAATGATTCTTTCAACCAACATTTTTTATCATCTTTATCGCCTTCATCACCTATGAAGCAGATTTTACAAACAAAAAATACTGATGCACAATAATTGTTTTCGTCAATTCACCAGCATCAATTAATTTCGGTTTTCATTTTAGTTAAATCCACAATTGAGTTTTGGATTAAAAGGTATTTGTCTCTACACTCCTTATAAAGACACTTATCACCCCCTATGCTTCGTCATTCAAATCCGTTTATAATCACCTGCCATTTTAATTAACATCACCAAAAGGATTCTGTAAGAGATTAACATTGACAAATCATAAAATAAACACCCCCACACACACACTATTGATACAATTTTACCTGGTATCCTAATAAAGAATATTTCTTCTTCTTCTTCTTCTTCTTCTTCTTCTTCTTCTTCTTGGAATTGAATTTTTGTTTTTTTCTATTTGTGCAAAATCCACGAGAAGAAAATTTCCTCTTCGTGAAACGCAAACATTAAATCTGATACATGAATTAATAGTAAAATCTGTGTTGTGGAGTGATCTAAGGAGCCAGGGAAGTAAATTGTCTGCTTCATGGACATTTGAATTGAACATTGCAAATTTGTCAAAATATTATAAAGGATTCAATGGACACATGTTTATGGGACAGAATTTCCCCCAACAATCCATTATATGACCTCTAAATAGCCTTATGTTGGAAACTGAATATTCATTAGACTTTTGAAAGACCATGGCAGTATCAAACTATATGAAATGAATGTGCACTATTTGACTAGGATTTTTGCTTCTAACAACGGAACTCTACCTGGAAACAAGCTCAGTTTTAATTGCTGTTTTAAAATAGCCTTATTATAGGAAATTATACACACACACACACACACACGCACGCACACACACACACACACACACGCGCGCGCGCGCGCGTGCACGCACACACACACACGAGCATGTATACATACATGCATGTGCACATACACGTATTTGTATTATCGGTGTGCGAGGAGGGCAACACACTTTCTGAATCATAATAAATTCATTAGAAATATTATAATATATATATCATGGCCATGTATCATAATAGAGAACAACAATTTCTCTCCCTGTCATAAAAATATTTTGGCAATTATTCTGAGACAGCAGTGCACGTCCCACAATCATTTGTATTATAATATGCTAATGAGCGAATGGTGGGAAAAAGAAAGAACAGCAAAAATTAGTTGGTTGGTTGTTTGGATTTTATGGCATATCAACCTTTGTAGGTTATTTGACACCAAATTCATTTTTATACAAATAATCAGTTCTGTTTCAAAAAATTCAGTTTAGCATGAGTACACAGTTTAATTGTAAAAAACATTTCTTTCAAGCTACTCAGTTAAATTAAACAGTTCTAATTCAATCAATTCACTTTAGTATAAGTTTAGATTTTGTTTACACACAGTTAGATGTCAAAACAGTTCTATTTTAAACAAATCGGTTTAGTGTAAGTACAGTTTCAATGTCAAAAACAATTCAATTTCTAACAATACAGTTTAGCATAAATACGTAGTTTAAATGTAAGTTCACAGTTTAATTGTCAGAAACATTTCTATTTCAAGCTTTTCAGTTTAGTCAAATGGTTCTATTTCACACAATTCAGTTTAGCATAAGTACGCAGTTTAATTCTCATAGATAGGGCCCTATCAGGTGCAACCACTCTGGGCCAGAGTGGAACTGGAAGCGATGGCAATAAAGGGGTACTCCGCATTACCCAAAGTCCCAGCATCACTGGAAGGTCACCATTATATTGTTTAGTGTCATATCAGGACATTCGTTGAGGGAGTCTTAACCCTCAGCAGAGGCGCTGTCTGTGTTTTCTACAGCCCCAGTCGACACAGTGCCACATGATGAGCGACATTTCACCATCACATATCCTGTGTTAGTTTTGTGCTGATCAGTTGTATATGTCCGATGAATGAATGAATTTGTTTATGAAAAGGTTATATTATAAGAAAAAGTTCAAAAAGTATCTTTGAGTCTTTATTTTGTATCATAAATATCGTGGTGTAGTCGTTATCGTCGTAGGAAATAGACACGGCGACACGAGTTCAAATCCTGGACGAGACTGATTGCATTTCACATAGCACTAATACCCTTGGGGAAGGTATGAATCCAATTATTCTCCCTCCAGCTATGGGTAAATAGTAGGACAGACTAGGTTCTTCAGCCTTGGTTACGTAACTAGTCTAGGAGAAGGAAAACTCTGAATTCAAACCTGTTAAACTCCGCTTAAAAAATTGACCTTGTGTCATATCCTGCCCGAGCGGAGGGGTTGGTAAATAGTATAAATATCATTTTCTTTGGTTCGGTTAGGTTTCTTTATTTATCATTCTTGTATAAAGTGGTTATTATTTTTGAGAAAAGGAGTTATTATTTTTTATGTCATGTGGTTATTATCATTGTGTAAAAGTGTTATTATTTTTGAGAAAGGAGGTTATTTTTTTTATATAAAGTAGTTATTACCATTGTGTAAAGTGGTTATTATTTGTGTATCAACTGGTTGTAATTATTTTGGTATAAAATGGTTATTATATTTTAGAAAAGGGGTTATTATTTTTTATGTAATGTGGTTAATATTTAGGTGTAAAGTGGGTATTATTTTGGTGTAAAGTGGTTATTATTGTGCCTTCGTGGTAAGTTCATTCTACGATAATAACCATTTTAGACCACCCACCCACAAACACGCACACATTAATTATAAAAACAATTTATTTAACGAAACAAATATTTATTTTTCTAAATATTCATTCACAATACCTACAATTCATTGGTGAATATTGATCATGTAGATTGAACATTAGAGAAAACGTTCTATCTACCTATGACTATATATATAAGCATGCGTGTGTGTGTGTGTGTGTGTATGTGTGTGTGTGTGTATGTGTGTGTGTGTATGTGTGTGTGTATGTGTGTATGTGTGTGTGTGTATGTGTGTGTGTATGTGTGTGTGTGTGTGTGTAACATATAGCTGACGCTAGAAACACATGTTTCTGTGTAATTTTATATTATTATTCAATATAAACACAATTTCGTTTTAAAAAGATTTTTAGATACATAACTGAATCTTAAGAACCTTCATTAATAAAGGAAAGGAGAGAAATTAATTATTGATAATACTGATTGCTCGTCAATCTCTTATCAAATGCTCTTGACAACATGCTGTTATCAACAGCAACAACAATCACTTACGATTACAATTATACCCAATGTCACTGAAAGGTTATTCTTATCAATCTCAGCTTGCTAATATGTTGAACCACGAATTTCGTCGATATTGAGACATTTAAACCTAACATAAACGCATCCCCGATGTTAAAAAATGACAGTTCTGTCTATGCGTTCGTGAACGATAAACTTTAAAATGACTGAACCAGTTGACGTAATTTTTGGCATTAAACTCTCCAGACATCCGCTTAAATGACAAGTTACATAATTTGGTCACTTGAAGTCCTCAAAGGAATAAAAAAAATAATTAAAACAAAACAGACAGAAATTCTAGACATTGTAAAATATTCCCGAAGGACTAATTCTAAAAAGACTATTTCAGAAGTTTGGAAATCATTAGGGTAATAATCTTGGTTATGGTTTATTGTGTTTGAATGCTGTTTTTGAGGATTATGTTCCCAAAATGCTACATTTATAACGCTTGCAAACTTCCATACAAAAGATATCGTCCGATGAAAAGCCACTTGTAACAAGTAAAAATGCAAAAAACAAAAATTAACATGTCAGTCAGATTTATTTATTCAGTCATTTATTTGTTATATCTAAATAACAAAATCTCAGTTTATCATTGAAAGAATTTAACCAAAAATTGTCAGTTAAAAATTTTCTAAAAACTCAACGTGAATACGTTTTCTCTTTTTCTGTTTTTAATCTTCCGAATGCAAGGCTTGTGATATTTTGTTTTGAAAAGGTAAACAAAACAAATAAAAGAATAGACAAAGCGTTTAAAAGAATGAATAAAAGAAATAATAAACCTACACATATTTGGGAATATTAACAACGGATATCATCAAGTAAGCGAAGATGAAAGAAAAAGTAAAGAAAGATTACGTCAGAATAACAAGAAAATTTCTTGAAATCAAACTCAGCAGCCAAAAACTACCTGACTCGCTTGTAAGGTACTCTAGACTCTCCTTACATGAGAATAAAAAAATTGATGACTCGCACAACGCCTTCCACCAAGAGATGACAAGAAAAAAAATAATTCTGCAACATTTTCTAATTAAAAATTAAATTGATATAAGGGGTTGATACATAAAAACTTTGCTTCCAAAATTTTAAGAAAAAATCCCTCAAAACAAAGAAAAAAAATTCATTTCTAAAAACAAACTTTTATCAAAATCCGATATTCGTTGATTTTGTGTAAAAAGATTTGGAGATTTTTAAATGTCGTATCAAGCTTCATGCTGTGTTCAATGCTAAAGCCATCCTTGTAAAATAACAGCGGTGATACTATTTAACCCATTGCTTGTGAGATAAGGGGTCCATACCTTTCCTAAGGTATTAGTCCGAAAGTGAATGCACTTGCACGACTGGAGTTCGAACTCGCTTACTTTGAGGCTGCAGTCGAGCACTTTCGCTATTTTGTGTGTGAACAAGTTTTATTAAACGTGACGAACAAGGAACGTCGGATTAATTTTTTTTACAAGAGAATATATATCAAGAGTAAAACATTGTAAGGACTCTCCATAGTATTTTTTCACCTGGTCCAAGACATTTCAGTCATTGTCAAGAACATGAATCAAAGTAAAAACAGAACTATCTTCTAAGATTGGAATTATGTCATTAACCAATGAAATTTGTTCGTTAAACTGTTTCCATGTCAACGTTTCACATATGGAACGTTATAATTCTGCTTTAAAAAAATACTTGCTTACTCTTGGGGTATTCATCAATTATCAAACAGTTCTCTCTCTCTCTCTCTCTCTCTCTCTCTCTCTCTCTCTCTCTCTCTCTCTCTCTCTCTTTGTATATGTGATTATAGGTTGAATTCTAATCGGTCATGTATCTCTTGTCTGCATTTTTCGTCAATCGTAAAAAATAATGAGAAATAGGATCCTTATGCAGTTCATTTAAGATATTAACAAAAATCATTAAATAATTTTGATCTTGTCTTTAATTGGAATCATTTTTGAGGTGAGGCTTCTTAATCTGAGAATTAATTTTTATTTATTGCGAACTTTTTGTCCTCATCTTGGTAGTTTTTGTGTTGTTTCTTCTTTCACTACGTTTCGGCCAAATTTCACCTCTGGCCTTCTAGGTGAAATTTGGCCTAAAGTAGTGAAAGAAGAAACAACACAAAAACTACCAAGATGAGGACAAAAAGTTCGCAATAAATAAAAATTAATTTTCAATTTTGATGTTGTCAACAAATTGTGGAAAAACAAAAGCAATTCTAAATTAATATTATAATGACCCATTTTTTTTTTTTTTTTTTTTTTTACATATGGTACCATATAACACAACAAAGGTTGCATATCGCAGCAAGATTTTTGTTAAAAATGCTCTTCTTAAGAAATTAAAGCAATTTCCCATCCAATTTTCAAAAATTATTTTAAAGAGGAATAAATCAACTACTCAATTGAAAATCATGGGTTACTTCATGAAGAACAGATAGGGTGTCGCAAAGAAACCCGAGAAATAAAGGAACTATAGACCAACGCATTCTAAATGAGATAAAGACAACGATGAAAAATGTAGTCGTGGATAGACTTAAAAAATGCATATCATATAATCCCACAAACATGAATGTTTGAAAATGTTCAAGATATCTGAACAAGTCGGAAACTTTACTACAAGAGCTATGGAAAACTGGTGAGAAGAAATAGCAGCTGAAAGTCATGCCTCATCTTGTATTACTTTGGCGCCATTTTGTTGCATTGGTTTAAGTGATTAACTGTTTCATTTCAATCACCAAATAACCTACACTTGCCATTCGTCTGCGTATCATTGATTTTGCCTTTAATGTAAATGATTCTTATGTCATTACTTTGTGCTACATTTAAAAGAGAATCAGATTCTCTCCTCATAGTTGTTCATCCTAAGCCATATTCAAGTCATCTAGTTCGTCTTTCTTCCAATTTTTATTTTCCAGATTTTATGATTGTAATTATTCTGTTCGTCTTTAAGCGATTTCTATCGATGTTGCAGGAACTGACTGCTGTAACCATTTTTCTATTAATATTACTTCTTGAGAATTTTTCATATCAGCGTAAGCTGATGGGCTTTCACTAGAGTCTGTGTGATAGCAAATCTCCTAAAGTCTCCAGCACAGTATTCTGGCCGATCTCAATAATGCAGTAGTTTGGATGGTTTCCACTCGTTCTTTTATTTCTAAGTCCTCCAGTCCCTTTGATAATTCTTTGGTGACTGTACCAAGAGCATCAATGATAATTGGTACATCGTGCATTCAATAAATTTCCAGACTTTTTTGTAAAAGCATTTAAATTGTCGTAGACTCTTGAACATTCAGTATGTTATTGCTATACTTCTTATGAGATGGCTGACCAATTTTTATGATTTCAGCTTCAAATGAACAGCTACAGCAGCAATTGGAATACACCCTACTAAAGCCTGATTATCACAGCTGGTGAATTTCAAAAATGCAATCTGGACGTCAGGATACTTTAGAAGAATGATATGCAATAAAATTCTGTTTTAAACTTGGAAAAATACCACAGAAACGTATGGAATGCTTCAGACTGCTTTTGGAGCATCTTGCATGAATCGAGCATCAGTTTTTGAGTAGCATAAGAGATTCAAAGAAGGGAGGGAGTCTGTGAGGGATGATGAGAGGTGTGGGAGGAGAAAGGAAGTCAATACATCACAGTTGATTGGCCAAACGGTTGGGAATAGGCTTACTATGTTGAGATTTTAAGGGAGTTCAGGAAGAGATTCATTCGGAAGATGCCAGCACTCTTCAAATCGGGTCAATGGCATTTCCACCAGGCCAATGCACCAGTCCACAACTCCATCCTTGTTACAGAGTATTTGACCAAGATGGGCATCAAGACAGTTCCTCAGCTTCCCTATAGTTCAGACCTTGCTTCCTGTGACCTTTGTTTATTCCCTTAGCTCAGAGGCTGTCGCTATGAGACAATTGAGGAGGTGAAAGAGACTGTGACGAAGGTCATTGACACGCTCACTCAAGAGGACTTCAATGGGGCCTCCCAGAAATTGTTGGAACGGTACAACAAGTGCATTGCAGCCGGAGGAGATAACCTCGAGGGGGATTAGAGTTTCATGTGTGTATTATCAATAAAAGTGCCCATACGAAAAAAAGTCTGGAAACTTATTTAATGATCCTCGTATAAACGTCCCTTTTATGTTCTACAGTTTTTTCAGTTCCCTAGTAAGGTCAAAGTATTTATCCTTTTTTTCATTTGCTTTTAATTTTACAATTACTACTACTACTACTACCATTATTATTATTATTATTATTATGATTATTATTACTATTATTATTATTATTATTATTATTATTAAGCCTACTCTAAGCTAACAAGACTCCAACTCGCACCTGGATAAACAAAAATGTATTACCTTTTATTTTTTTATTGGATTTCCTTTTTGATTGGGTTTGCTTCTTCCGCCATTGTAATAAATTACAAGCAAAATTTGTCGCGTGATGCATGTTCCTATGAAAAGTTAAGTGACGGCTCCTCGCTATCCGGTAAGACATTTGACGTAAACGAATCAATCTTTGAATTGTTGGCCACTATCTTGTGTGCTACCTTCAACATTCGCAGCAGCCAAACGACAGCTGGTTTTTCATAAATTTCTTCTTTTTTTTAAAAACTCGATTCAATTTGTCTCTCTTTCAACAAGAGATCTTGATCTCCTTTCACATATTTCGTCTTCTTGTTCAGTTTCCGTTTATCAGTTTTCCTTTCTAGATTTTGAACAATTCAAGAGTTTTTTTTTCTCTTTTTGTTGCAGGAGAACTCTTTTCTTTTCTTTTCTTCCTTTTTCTCTTTCCAATTTTTAGCTTGTACTATTTTTTGTTCTTCTAGAATCTTTCATTCAACTTTCAAAAACTCTCACTTCCTTCTGGTCTCTTCTCTCTCTCTCTCTCTCTCTCTCTCTCTCTCTCTCTCTCTCTCTCACACACACACACACACACACACACACACACACACACACACACACATTCTTTTTCCCCAACCTTTCACAGAACATATATTGAAACAATAATCTTCCAGATCCAACACTCAACATTTTGTCTTTAAATAAACACGCACACGATTCATATTTTATATCAAAATGCATTATCCACATATGTATACTCTTTCATTCAAAGCAAACGGACACATCTTCACGACTTCTTACAAGTTTTCCATTTTCGGTTCGATGAAAAAAAAAAATGCATATACAAGAATCGTTTCATATATCCACTTTTAGTTTAACTTGCATAATACACAAACTGGAAGCCATTTCTTCGATGTGTCGACTTTTATAAAACTATTTTTCTTGGTTCTTTTCTTTTCTTTTCTCGTTTTCTTTTTCTAATCTCGTCAGTGTTTTCCTCATGCTATTTTTCTTTTTTTCATTTAAATTATGTATTTCTTTGGTCTTTTGATTTCTCTCTCTCTCTCTCTCTGTCTCTCTCTCTCACACACACACACACTCACACACACACATATACACACATCACCTCGTTAATATAGAATATGCTGATTGTATACGCTGCGGAGGGGTCAGCCTTCACAAAAAGGGGTGTCTCGTGTATAACACTAGACTGCAACTGATGATGATCTAGCTACGGATAAACTAGGATGCGTAATACAAGAATGCGTGATGGGATAGCAACTAATCAAGAAGAATAACTATGAATTCAAAATCAGAAGACATTACTGATTGGTTTCAAGATCGAAGAAGTGGTAAATCGATCATGAAGTGGAGATAACATGACATAAAAAAATAAAGAAAGAAGAAAACATCCCTAACAGAGTTACGACACCAATAGGCCCTGTGTCCTGTCTATAACACTAAACTGTATCTGATGGTGAAGCTCCAATTCTGGAGATCTGGGTGAGGTGGAGTACTCCTTCATTACTCCCAGCTTCACTCCTGAACCTTAACCCTAATCCAACCGACCGGTAATCGTCGTACCCGTTAGTGTCATATCTATAGATCAAATAGATTTGAAATAAAACTCTTAAGAAACAACTACACAAAAAATGCGTATATGAACGTACAATAAATATGATCCATAACCTCTAGGCATGAAAATAACCCTCGATGTGTTGGCATGCCGTTAGAATGAATCAATTTTAATTGACAGTCTATACCGTGTAAAAATTCTACTTTTATTTAAAAGACTTGCATTGCATCTGGATATGATAGTTGAATTTTTTAAAATTGTTTTTATGCTAGTCTTAACTGAACTGTATGATTATTTTGCCTCGTCAACAACCAATAAATCTAATTAATAATATCTAATTAAATGTGGATTCGTATTTTTGTAAGATAATTTGAAATTAGATGTACAAATAATTTGAAGTTTGAAGATTTAAATGTGTGATTAGCTATGTGGCAGCAACATGGCTTTCCGCTGATTATATTTTTAGACCATCCCTCGATAAGAGTTTATTTTTCTTAATGTAGAACAACCCTTTAAGTTAAAAAGGTTCCGCCATGTCCAGTTTAGTAGCACTACATAAAACCTTTCGGGCATGTATAGAGAATAGAAAAATAAGTTCTTCCCTATAATTAATATAGATCACGTTCAGGAAGTGGGGAGCACAGAGGGCCAAAAGTGAAATTGGGGTGGGGGCATGATGTCCATCAGTTGTAATGCTGATCGGCTCTGCAGCTGATAGACTACTTTTTTTTTAGTATCAAAATGAATACACATATGATAGTAAATTGAATAAATGAACTTTGACAAAATGACACGCTACAAATTTTCTGTTTCAAATTTTCTTTAATTCCGTTTTTATTTTTGGTAAATTCTCTTTTTAGCATTTTCCTTTCCGTAAATTCCTTTTTTGTTTATGCTTTTGATTTTTTTTTCCCTCCATTCTAATATTATTCACGTATAAATTGCAGTAAACTATGCTATAAATAGTAAATTTAGAATTCATGTGTAAATTGCCATAAATTGTGCTATAAATAGTATTAAAACAGAAAACAAAAGGAAAATTCAGTTTTATCTAATTCAAAAACATAACTGATATAATTTCTGTTCATTTAACAATCTGCCCTGAAACATTTTCTCTGATTTTCTATTTGTGTGTGTTTTCTGTCATCTCAGTTACACCTTCCTCACGCCAATATGGGTTTTAAAAAATCTATTTCTTTTTACGTTAGGAAACAAAAAGTATTTCTTGTTTGGTCGTGTGAATTAATTTTCTATTATCTCAACCACCTTTCCACCACAATAGTTCTTTAAAAAAAGCCAATGTAAATTTCACTAATGTTATGTTTAAGAATGTTTTTTAATGTGTATATTTTGACCTTGAATTGAAAGTGACTGAAATATTGAAGTACATTCTACTGTTTCAGAGGAGTGACTTGGTCAGACCAAGGATGATTTTAAAACAGATTGATGGCATTAGGTTAGCTGGTCAAGGTTAATACTATTGCTGCTGCAAGAGTATAGAAGGGGCGAAAGACAAATTACCATGTTTTAGAAAACGATTTGTCTCGAGAATTGTTCTTTCTCGTTCCGCAGAAAAGCAATTTATCAACATGTTTCTGACGGATCATTAAATAAGTTTCCAGACTTTTTTCGTATGGCCACTTTTATTGATAAGACACATATGAAACTCAAGTCCCCTTAGAAGTAATCTCCTCCGGCTGCAATGCACTTGTTGTACTGTTCCAACAATTTCTGGAAGGCCCCATTGAAGTCCTCTTGTGTGAGCGTGTCAATGACCTTCGTCACAGCCTCTTTCACCTCCTCAATTGTCTCATAACGACAGCCTCTGAGCTTAGAGAATAAGCAAAAGTCACAGAAAGCAAGGTCTGGACAATAGGGAAGCTGAGGAACTGTCTTGATGCACATCTTGGTCAAATAGTCTGTGACAAGGATGGAGTTGTAGACTGGTGCATTGTCCTGGTGGAAATGACGCTGACTCAATTTGAAGAGTGCTGGCCTTTTCTGACCGGATCTCTTCCTGAACTCCGTTAAAACCTCAACATAGTAACCCTAACCCTTTGGCCAATCAACTCTGGTGTATTGACTTCTTTACTCCTCCACACCTCTCATCATCCCTTCACATACTCTCTGCCTTCCTTGAATCTCTTATGCCACTCAAAAACTGATGCTCGATTTATGCAAGATGCTCCAAAAGCAGTCTGAAGCATTCTATGCGTTTCTGTGGTATTTCTTTTTCAAGTTTAAAACAGAATTTTATTGCATATCGTTCTTCTAAAGTGTCCTGACGTTCAGATTGCATTTTTGAAATTCACCAGCTGTGACAATCAGGCTTTAGCAGGGTGTATTCCAATTGCTGCTGTAACTGTTCATTTGAAGCTGAAATCATAAAAATTAGTCAGTCATCTCATAAGATGTATAGCAATAAGATACTGAATTTTCAAGAGTGTACAACAATTTAAATGCCTTTACAAAAAAGTCTGGACACTTATTGAAGACACCACGTAGATTCTTGTACTTTATTCCTTGTTGTTTATTATGATTTTATATTCTTTTTCTTCTTCATTCAGTGAATGAAAAAATCAACATGGATGAAGTCATACAGAAATCTATATACATCTTTTTGTATACAACATTGTCTCTTTATATATTTGTTTACAATATTGTCTCTATTGATATCATATAGTTGTAGGATGTATCAAAAGTATCCTTGTTTAATCAACTTAGATAATTGAAAACCTCTCAAAGTATTCTGTATGATTTTTTAAAAGTTTCCATAATGCTCTCCATTTGATTCTGACTCTTTTCAAGTCTTCAAGTGCTGATAATCGGGTCTTCCACTCCACTGCATTGTAACGCATCAAAATCGACAAATGATGACCGTTTCTTGTGAACTTCAAGGAATAACTCATCGCTCTTTTAGTTAGAATGGTTAGATATTGTGTAATTTTTTTTCCATTCCTCTGCAAGCAGAATTTGAGACTCACTATAAGATAATATCTCTAAATTTCTTCTCGCTATATGCATCCGCTTTTATGATATCTAAAACAAAAGATACAGATGAATAGCATTCATATTGATGGACATTTTATTTTAGACTAGATAACAATAGACAAAGAAATAAATATATGGATTACAGCAAACCAATACTTGTTGAACAACTCTTCCGCTCAAACGATCACGATTTTAACAGTGATGCATTGTTTAACATCATAGAAAAAATTGAGAAAAAAAGTCACATTAGACGATGTTACGATTATAGCAATACACGAATATAAAACGTTTTCAAACATTGACCAGAATAAATTTTAGATAAAACTGAATGACGCTGCTTTCAAATAGGATGAACTGACTTGGGGCAACACGTAAACTCCAAGATAAACAAATAAACAAAACAAGCAGTCACGGCTAATTTGAAACACAACCATTCCAGGATTGACATATACGTGGTGCCTTCAATAAGTTACCAGACTTTTTTATAAAGGCATTTAAAATTATCATTGACTCTTGAAAATTCAGTATCTTATTGCTATACATCTTATGAGATGACGGACCAATTTTTATGATTTCGGCTTCAAATGAACGGTTACAGCAGCAATTGGAATACACCCTACTAAAGCCTGATTGCCACTGCTGATGAATTTTAAAAATGCCATCTGGACGTGAGGACACTTTAGGAGAACGATATGCAATAAAAATTTGTTTTAAACTTGAAAAATAATACCACAGAAACGTATGGAATGCTTCAGACTGCTTTTAGATCATCTTGCATAAATCGAGCATCAGTTTTTAAGTGCCACGTTCAGGATTTCAATTCGTGTCGTTGTGCCCATTTCCAATCACGGTAAACATTAGAACATTAACGCCTCCATAACGATAAGAAATAGGTCTATGGGTTACCCATTTCTAAATCTTATCACAAACTAATATAAAATATAATTTAAATATATTTCTGAAATGATATCCATGTTATCTCACGCATACATTGAACATTCGTCCCTTTAAAATTACATATCTATTCATCGAACCCTATTTATCTATTAACAGAATCGCCCATAAATAAGTACATGTCAACTAGTTTTTGTAAGAAGTTAATTTTCTTCTAACCCAAAGATACTAGGATTTTATCATTTTTAATGGAACATAATGAAATAATAACTGATATCATTTTGCATTATTTATTACCAAACTCTCAATAATGAAACCCTTTCGCAAAAAAAAAAAATAAATAAATAAGAAAACTACCTCAAGCAAAATATATGGACACACCACTCTTCCGTTATTTTTAATCTATGAAAATTTGTTGCGGAGCCGATAAGCACGTCGACCGCGCAAATTGTTTTAAGCGTGCAAGTAATTGACAGCCAAAAGAACAATGAAGGAAACAAGGCGAGATAACAGTATAACAAAGATGACAGTTTATTTGTCGAGTTTACAAGAACAGATGTAAGTTTGTGGATAGTTGTTGGTGTCGTTTGCTAGATGGTTGATGTCGGTAGTTGGTTGGTCGAAGTCGTAGAGAGACAGCTAGATGTTCGATGCGAGTAGCTGGTGTTAGTCGGAGTCGTAGAGAGGTAGCTAGATTGTCGATGCGGGTAGCTGATGTTGGTCGAAGTTGGTATTGGCAGCTTGGTCATCTAGAGTCGAGCAAGTGTGGTGACTAAAACTCAACCGAGTCTTAGCACTGCGGACTAAGTGAATGGACAGGGTAATCGCGTTTAAGATTTGCTATGCCTTAGAACATGCAAAGTCGAACGAGCGAATTGGTAAGTGAGGCTAAGACTTTGCCGTGCCTTAGCTGTGGGGACGTATCGGGAAATGAGGCTAAGGCTTTGCTGCGCCTTAGCTATGCGGACGTATGGGTAAGTATAGCTAAGGCTTTGCTGTGCCCTAGCTGTGCCAACGTATCGGGAGCTGTAGCTAAGGCTTAACCCGTGCCATAGCTCTTCACTATCAAGCAAACGGGCCGGGAGGCAGCGGCTAAGATTTGCGGTATCTTTGCGCTGCGCAGATAGGGAACCGATAGCTAAGGCTAACCCCATGCCTTAGCACTACGCAGCGAAGCGAACGAACGGATAACAGAATCGGCAGAGTTGGTTAAGACTGGGTGGTCTTAGAGTCCTCTACGTGTTCGCCTCCAGGCCGTCTGCTTCGATGTGTTCCAACCCTCAGAAGGAGACGTCTAGTGGTCCTTAAAAGTACCTAATTGTATATCTATGTGATGTAATGCGAATGCGACCACGAGATTCAGCCCTGAGAGCCTCGCTCTGAGAGCGAGCTCCTGAGAGCTTCGTAAAACGACCTCGGTATTTATCATCCGTCCCACCACCGGACAAATTTGGCACAAGGCCTTTTTAAGGTGGGTCTGGTCGCAGGGCCGTAGCCCACACGCGTCTGGCATTGCCAAAAATACCACCGGCCCCGTCGGCATTCCCCTTATTAGGGGCGCCTGAGGTGCCATACAATAAACCTACCCCCCGAAGCGGGTAAAAGCCTGGGGGGAAGGCCCCTTGAGGCCGGAGGAAATCTCCAGTGCCGAGGCACACCCAGCCAGATCTGTGCCGATGCCAACACGGCCGGCCGAATGCGACCCAACAACTGGATAGGTAAGTCGTAAAGTAAAACGCCTTCTGAAATTTTTTACCCTGGAGCTTGTTTATAAAAAGGGAAAAGTATTTCCCGCTGCTGGGTAGGCGAAAAGTTCTTTTATAAAAATAGGAGTGGAAATACAGTTCTTCTTTAGCTTGGAATGGGCTACAGAAAATAATCCACTTTATTTTAATAGAGTTACCTTTGACAGACGGGTTCTGTAAATGTTGTTAAATGAAATTTATTCCCTTTTCTTAGCTGTAACGATAGGTCAGGGTCATGTTGTGTTTCATCATATCCGGTCGTTGCCGGATGTACTGTTTTTAGGGATGTAAGTAATCCGATCTGTTTACGTTTGTGAACAGGTCGCGACAAATTAAATTAAATTCAAATCTTTGACAAAATTTATTTTATTTGATAGCCAAACGTTCTTGCTTTATGGAACATTTTTCTAATTAATCAAAA
Source organism: Sepioteuthis lessoniana (assembly GCA_963585895.1). Taxonomy (NCBI): domain Eukaryota; kingdom Metazoa; phylum Mollusca; class Cephalopoda; order Myopsida; family Loliginidae; genus Sepioteuthis; species Sepioteuthis lessoniana. Next base: position 23,508,515 of record OY757907.1, read on the forward strand.
TAATTTATTCTGATTAATAATTGTGATTACTTCTAGAAGCCTTTTCCCTTTTGGGAGCCGGGGATGAATCGGCTCCGTTCCATACCTATCTTGTTGACTGTCCTCATTTTGAGACGATTGAAGTGTGAGAGACTTAATACGAGGGACGAAGTCCGGCAAGGGATGAAGACGGACAAGACTCCCAGTATCAACGTCCTTCCTTTCCAAGTGTTAATGAAGTTGTTGCACATGTTTCTAACTTTGCTGATGACAACCTACAATGACTGGATGAGGCGCGAGAACTATTCCCTAATGCTTCACTAGAAGTACAGTAAAGTTGTTTCGCAAGAACAACAATAATGGGGGACAGAATTAATCATTTTTGCTCTTTAACCATATTAAATACTGACTTGAAGATTTTGACGAAGATCTCAGCCAGTTATTAGCAGACTGCCACGCTTAGTGTGATCGATCCTAACCAGACTTTTGTTGTAAACCGTGGAATTGTCATAGACAATTTTCATCTGGTAAGAATGATCATAGAAAAAGTCGACGATAAAGCCGCGCTGATCAATTTAAATCAATCTAAGGTCTTTTATAGGGTTAAGTATCATTTCTTGGAGATTGTTTTGTCCACAGCTTGATTCGAGCCGAACATTCGCCGCTGGATTCGCCTCTTGAATGAGTCCTTGGAGTCATAGTTGAAGTCAACACGGTAAGATCGAAATCCTTCACTTATCACAATTAATTCGTCAAGGTTCTCCACTGTCGCCTATGTTTTACAACCTTGTGTTGGAACCGTTCTTTCGCAAGTTGAGAGTGAACCCGATCCCACTCGGAATTACGCTGCCTAGTGCTACCATCCCGACCAGGTATTCCGCCAATGCTGCTGATATGAATGTGCTTGTAACCAGCCATGCCGAGATCTTGGAAGTGAGCATATAAAATCGGAAGTATCAAATGTTGACAGGGAACAATATTAACCGTGACGAGTCGGGGACTTACGGTTGAAGTATCTATCTATCTATCTGTTTGTGGATATCCGTATAAACTCATTTAATGAGCAATACATACATGCCCTTCCTGGTAGCTTCAGTTGGACGGATGGACCACGCAAGATTGCTGGCAATTGGTTCAACATGGCTTCCAGCTGGAGAAGAATTGGTTAAAGGTACTGGAAAAGATCGTGATAACCACTCAAGATCGAATTCCGGAAGGAAGACTCCAAGAAAGCCTTTTTGAGAAACGTGCACTTGGATGATGGGAAGGCTCGTCGATTCCTCAGATAGAAGTGCTCCTTTTACCGCTGATATAGTCATGCTCTAAGAATCTTCTGTTGGGTGATGACTGGTCTCTCTGGCAAGAACCCGTTGTCGAATAAGAAATTATATCGATCATTAGTCTGGAGGACCGTGCGAGACGACGTACTGGAGGAGCTTGGTGTGATCAAGAAGTAGGTTCACTTCCTATGGCTTGAAGCACCCGGGATTTCGTATTTTAATTACGACGAGGAATCACTCACTTAGCTGATGGTGCGAAATTCCCTCTGAGTTTGCAAGTAACCTTTCACTGCGGGACTGGCAACTTTGCCAGAATGTGTCCTATAGTTTATCGAGGATGACTTCTTTCACTGCGTGGTCGTACAACCGCAGGGTAAGCTTCTTGAAGATTACATGACTTAAATGCTGCGTGTAAAGTTCTTTGTTCTTTAGGCCAGTTCTGTTTGTGTCAATGTGGCTCTGTCACTGGATAGGAAGAGACATTATTATTATTATTATTAGAATTCAATGAAAGGTAAATGTGCCGAGCGAAAAGTGCTGATCTCGAGTTTTTTTTTTTTGTTTTTTTTGTTTTTTTAATCTTCTGGTTAAGTAAAGAAAAAACAAGTTAATCCATCCCACTTAAGTTAGACCAGATTTTTTGTCCTTTGTTGATTTTTTAAAAACTTAGAGTATGGAAGCCTAAGGCTTTATTTTATCTTTTAGTCATAAAGCCAGGAAGTTTGGTCATCGAATAAAATAGGCTTTGTTTTATGTTTGTGCTGAGTTGATTTTTTATGGATCAAAAATATTATTTTTCATTTGAAGTCAGGATTGAACCTGCAACCTCTAGATGGAGGCGAGTAACAGTAGAGGAATACTTAACACTTTTACACGGTTATGGCCATCGGAATCAGAACAGGTGACCCCCATGGATTCAATAAAGGACGTAGTTCGAAGTTCTGTGTAGGTTCCCGAGTTCGACAAACACCTAAAGAAGGCCGGAGGACATATCAGCCGAAACGTTGTGGAAATAACAATAAAGATGAAGACAATAGTCCGAAAATCCTTAATGATAAAAATCAAGCTTCGTCTCAGAAATTTAGACAACTATTTTTCATGGATCAAAAATTTTTATAATGAATAATACCTAAAGTTCATATTGGTTATATAATGTTCCTCAAGCCAATAATAACATCTTGGTATGTTCGGTCTTGAAGAAAATTAGCTTTTTTTAAAAAAAATAGTACGAATGTACTTATTTATGACCAATTATGTATGTATGAATGTATGTATGTATGTATCTATCTATCTATCTATCTATCTGTGAATATCCGCATAAACTCAATTAAAGAGCTATACATACATACATACATACATACATACACATAAGTATACGCATTGGAGTGTATTTTTCCCGCTCTTTTCGCTCTCCAACCAGCAGTAGACATGGCTAAATCTAAAACGCCACAAATCTCTTGATATGGCAAATGATAGTCGGTTTATCTCTGATCTTTTATCGACTTGATTAGAAAGTGATAAAAAGAATAGAAATGGTATTTCCTTTTTGGCATTTTTTTTTTTACTTTTATCTTCTTTTTACTTCCGGTCGCCTTTCTTTAAAAAATCACTTAATAGAAAAATAGTGGCCGGCAAAAAAAATGCGGAAAAATCTGCCGAATTGAATATTCTTTGTTAGAATCATATAATATTGATCATTATTTTGCTCCAAAAATACAAATAAAATTGCAACTGTTTATATCCAATGCTAAATAGTGCTGATATCCAGAAATAATCTAAACTGCGTTGAATTCTGGAAGCATACTTTGAGTATCGTCGTAGGAAATGGAATCAGTGACCCGAGTTCAAATCCTGGACGAGATTGTTTGTATTTTACTTCGCTCTAATGTCCTGTCCGATTGGATCAAATGAAATTATAAAGTTAATTACAAAGTAAGGTTTCAGAGGCGCGCTAAGAGTACCGGTTATGATTGTCGAAAATAAAATAGGCGACCCGAGTTCAAATGCTGGACGAGGCTACTAGTGTTTCACATAGTTCTAAAGGCATGAATCTTGCATCTAAGGGAAAATAGTAGGTTTGGTTTGTTGGGTTTTATGGCATATCAACCTTTGTAGGTTATTTAACGACAAATCCATTTTTATGTAAATAATCAGTTTCATTTAAAACAATTCAGTTTAGCATGAGTACACAGTTTAATTGTCAAAAATATTCCTATTTCAAACTATTCAAGCAGTTATATATAACAATTCAGTTTAGTGTAAGTACAGTTTCAATGTCAAAAACAGTTCAATTTCAAATAATTCAGTTTAGCATAAGCATAGCAGTTTAATTGTATGTACGGTTTAATTGTCAAAAACATTTCTACTTTAAGCTATTTAGTTTAATCAAACAATTCAGTTTAGCATAAGTATGCCGTTAGTTCTATTTAACCCATAGATAGGGCTCTATCAGGTACTACCACACCGGACCAGAGTGGACTTGGGAGCGATGGCAATAAAGGGATACTCTGCATTCCCCAAAGCTCCAGCACTGCTGGAACTTCACCATCAGATTGTTTAGTGTCATATCTAGGACATTCATTGGAGGGGGGTCTTATCCTTCTGCAGAGAAGCAATCGGTGTATTCTACAGCCCCAGCCGACTGGACAAGAAAATAGTAGGATAGACTGGATTCTTTAACCTTGGTTAGGCAACCAATCTAAGAGAAAAAAAAACTCTGAATTCTGACTAGCTTTACGCCGCTTAGCAAATTGACCTTGTGTTAAATCGTAGCTGATGATTTGGGTTAATATATACATTGTCTATATTATTTTAATATCAAAAATCAAACTGTTCATTTTTCGCAATTTTTACATAGAGAGTATTTTTAAATATCACTTCGAACAATTTTTAGTTTTTGATTGGGAATGAATTAATCTTCCTTGTAAGTTTCCACGAGTGTTGCAATTAGGTTTTCTTATCTTTTCTATTTGGTCCAAAACCTTTCCCGTTTACCAAAGATTTTCTCGTTCCCCTATGATACCTGCGTCGTTTTTAGCCTGGACTATATTTCATTCAAGAGAAAAAGGCACATAGAGAGAATAAAAGACCTGAAATAGATTTGTAACTGTTTCTTTGACATTTACACCAAAACATTTTGACCCCCATCTTTAACGTACTCACAAAATAGTCCTTACTCAATCGGACATGAACTCTACATGATCTTTAAAAGGTTTTTCGTAAGAATCTTGTGCCAAAATGATAACAGCAGTCTCTTTAAATGATGCAGATTAATGCATTCCAAATTTTTCTATCATATCTTAATAAGTTTTGTGGCACCTGTAAAAGAATTACAAGAATTATTTACATTTGGATTACTTCTTCACCTTAGAATCAAAATTTCTGTTTGCCCTATCGGTGGGTATTAAAATACGGTGCCTTACAGTTGCAGAAGGGTAAGACCTCCCCCGCCCCAAAAAACCCCCCAGAGGTATCCTGGATTTAACTCAAAACTACATCTGAGGGTGAGGCTCCGGCTCTGGAGAATCCTTTCATTACTCCCACATCTACTCAGACCCGATATGATAGTACCTGCTAGGGTCCCATTTAGCGATCAAATAGATCTGTTAAAGAATTATTCGTATTCAATAGAAACGTATCCAAAACAAACAAAAAAATTTCTTCAGAAATAACAACACAAAAAATGTAAATATGAACGTACAATGAACGGCCTGATATGCTGTTAAGATAGATATATGTGTGGTTTACCTAGGATCAAAGTATCGCTCCCTGACTCTCGGCCTAAAATCAGAATGTACGACCGGTGTGATTTGTGAAAAGAAATACACACACACACACACACACACACACACACACACACACACACACATATATATATATATATACATATATATATATTATAATAGTGTTGGTTGTCACTCTCTCACTTCGTGGGTTTGTGGCAGACCAGATGCTATATAATTTGAAGAGTGCTCAATATCTGTGATAGAGCTATTATATAATAATAATAAGTAAATATATATTAGTTTTTATATATATTTAATAGCATGGAATTTTGTCTGCGACCTCAGGTGTCATGACGTCTGATAAACGACAATCATCAGGCAGAGAATAAAAGATATCCTTTGTTCTCTAATATATATTTACTTATCATTATCATATACATATATATATATATATATATATATATATATATATATATATATACGCGTGTTGTAAGTGAGTGAGTGATTAAATAGGACAGACATTTCGTACTAGCTTATTCTATCTTTGATTCGTTTAAGTTTTCGTGTAAGTTGTTTGACTTCCGGATGGAAGAAACTCAGTAAAATACCGTATTTTCCCCAAGTAAGTAAAGTAAAGTTAGCGACCATAGTCGAGGGTGACCCGAAGGCTCCCTTTTCGATAGCTACTACACCAAGGTGTAGGGGAGGGCGCTACTCCATTCCCAGGATTGCTCCACTTTACCCTTGAACCGTACCTTATAATGCTGAGTGTTAAGCAAGGTGGTATCAAGTACCATTTTTAAAGTCTTTGGTATGACTCGACCTGGGATTGAACCCAGGTCTCCCGGGCCATTGGCGAACACTCTAACCGCTGGGCCAATGTCCCGTTTTTTTTCCCCAAGTACTCAAGTAAAATTCTCTTCTTCTGTAAAGTTCTCTCCAACTACTTCCGGCTCCTCTTATAAATGCATATGACTCATCATTGCGTTAGTATTTTCTTTATTCGTTCTTCCGGAGATGGCTTCAATTGAGGCCGAAAGTACTTTGGGAAAACCCAAAAATGACATATACGAAAACTTGAATAGAACAAAGGTAGAATAGGTTAACCCGAAGTTTCGGTTCTGTTTGATTAAGCATGTTTAAAAGAGAAAATGCTGCCTATATATACATATATAGATATGTGTAGTTAGGCAGCAGTCTTTCATTTAAGCATGTTTGATTAAATAATAAAGACACATTTTGTCTATATCATTTTATTAAGATACTTTCAAGTTTCTTATTTTTGGTAATTTTATATATATACGAGGATCATTAAATAGGTTTCCAGACTTTTTTCGTATGGCCATTTTTATTGATAGTACACACGTGAAACTCTAGTCCCCTCAGAAGTAATCTCCCCCGGCTGCAATGCACTTGTTGTGCCGTTCCAACAACTTCTGGAAGGCCCCATGGAAACCCTCTTGTGTGAGCGTGTCAATGACCTTCGTCACAGTCTCTTTCATCTCCTCAATTGTCTCATAACGACAGCCTGTGAGCATAGGGAATAAACAAAAGTCACAGGGAGCAAGGTCTGGACTTTAGGGAGGCTGAGGAACTGTCTTGATGCCCATCTTGGTCAAATAGTCTGTGACAAGGATGGAGTTGTAGACTGGTGCATTGTCCTGCTGGAAATGCCACTGACGCGATTTCAAGGGTTCTTCCTGAACTCCCTTAAAACCTCAACATAGTAACCCTAACCCTTTGGCCAATCAACTCTGGTCTATTCACTTCCTTACTCTTCCCACACCTCTCATCATCCCTCACAGACTCCCTGCCTTCCTTGAATCTCTTATGCCACTCAAAAACTGATACTCGATTCATGCAGGATGGTCGAAAAGTAGTCTAAAGCATTCGATTTTTGTGGTATTTTTTCCAAGTTTAAAACAATTTTATTGCATATCGTTCTTCTAAATTGTCCTGACGTCCAGATTGCTTTTTTGAAATTCACCAGCTGTGACAATCAGGTTTTAGTAGGGTGTATTCCAATATCTGCTGTAGCTATTCATGAGAACCTGAAGTCATAAAAATTGGTCAGTCATCTCATAAGATGTATAGCAATCACCTAATGAAATTTCAAGAGTCTACGACAATTTTGAAATGCTTGTACAAAAAAGTCTGGAAACTTATTGAAGGCACTACGTATATCAACTAATATTTTGAAATCTTTAAAGTTACAGTTCCGATTACTTTCTCAATTATGTTTAACTAACGTATTCTTTTCGTCGTCGTTTTTTCTTTCTATCTCTCTTGTTATTTTAAATTTAGGTTTTTTTATGTTTAATGTTTTATACTTTTTCTTTTCAGGTATAGAAATATAAATCAATGGAAAAAGAAAAAGTGTCTAAACATTAAACATATAACTCTGAGTTGATTCTACTTCGACGGTTAAACTTTGAGATTATTTGAACGAGAATTGGTCAAGTTATTAAATCACGAAATGATATCAACTATTTTGAAACACCTTTTACACCACAAATGATTTCAAGTTTTTTGATTAACCCAGTATATATATTCACAAGACACGTTTTCTTTTCCAATGAAATGCATTTGTAAACCTGAAAAGAAAAAAAAACATTAAACATATAAAACTAAATTTATGAACATAACAAAGATATAAAAACGAGAACTGGCAGAGATCAATTTACGAAATGATATAAATTTTTATGAAACTCCCAGTACATCTTCGAAGATTTGAAATTTTCAAACACACACACACACACACACACACACACACACACACACACACACACACACACACACACACACTGTCTCTGTCTCTCTTTGTCTTTTTCTCCCTCTCCATATATATATATATATATATTATATTATAAGAGTGTTGGTTGTCACTAAATCACTTTGTGAGTAAGTGTCGAACCAAGTGCAATATAATATGGAGAGTGCACAATTTCTAGGATAGAGCTATTCTTAACTGCCTGAGGATTATTGTTTTGCAAAAAACTCCATATAACCCAGGGTTGCAGACAATATTCCATGAATTGAATGTATATATATATATATATATATATATATATATATAACGAGAGAGAGATGGGAGGATAGAAATACATACGGGTGACTCATTTAGCCTTTGTTTATATGTATAGGCTCACATGTACAAACGCATGCACGTATGAGCACATAGACATGAAAAGATAATTATTCGTCAACGCACGAATACATCAGTGCATATGAGCAATAACATACAAAGAACGTGATTTCCCCACTTCGTCTTCTTTTCTACCCCCAGCAACACACATCTGTGGATATGGTAGGAATAGTGTCAATCTAATTCCTGTCGTTTTACTTCAAAAGATACTTTGCTCCCAGACACAATCCTAGTGACACGTGTCTCGAATTAAGTGCCAAAGTTATTAAACCTAATCCAGTCTTAATCCTTGACTGGACAATATTTAAGTCTTTCAAGTAAGTAGGGTGATCACGAGACTTGTAATTTTTTTTATCCTAATCTTCAAAGAGCTTTGACAACTGTGTGATGTTTCCAACACATCTATCGTTGATACTGACCCTTCATGCCCCCAAAATGTTCCATGTGTTGCCTGGTTTGACAGGATCTGTAAAAACTGGATTTGAATGCCCAGTGTGAAGTTTCAAGTGTTGAAGGAGGTTTTAAGCCTATACTTTTTCATTCAGAACATTTGAGGACTTCTTAAATATGCAATAGGGATCATTAGATATCGACGATATATTTTATACGTGATTAAAATACTTATTTTCAAGTAAAGCCTTGTCGGTGGGGTGTATGATATGCTGACTGTACCCTCTGCAGAGGGATTAAAAAAAAAGGTGTCCTGGGTTTGACACTAAACAGCATCTGATGGTGAGGCTCCAGTTCTGGAGATCTGGGAAATATGGAGTCTCTTCATTGCCATTACCCCCGAATCCACTCTGGTCCAAAGTGGTAATATCTGTTAGGGTCTATATCTATGGTTCAAATAGATTTGTTTGCAAATTATTTGTATTTGATAGGAATACTTGATGTCATATAACCGCGTGAAAAAACTTAAGAAACACACAAAAAAATGTAAATATAAACATATACACATTTCCTTAACCTCTGGGCATATAATAACCCCCGATGAGTTGATATGCCGTTAAAATCAATCAATCATTATTTTTAAGTAGTGATATCTTATGGACGAATTTAATTCAACTAATAGAAGTTTGGGTGAAGATTATGATATGTTTTGAAAGTGTCTATTGCGTGAAATGAATTTAAAAATGAAATTACATTAAAAATGATGCGCTATTTACGTCTCCAGAATTTAGAAAAAGTATTGTACTTATCTAACACTGTTAAGATGTTTAAATTCAACCATGTTTATGTCCTGAATATAACACTCAACTGCATCTGATGGTGAGGCTCCAGTTCTGGTGATGTGAGGAGCGTAAATTATCCCTTCATTGCCATTACATCTATTTCCAATCTGACATGTAGTAGTTGTTAGGCTCTTACCTATGTGTCAATTAGATCTGTTTAAAAATTATTATTATTCGATAGGATCTTATATAACAATGTAAAAAAAAAATTCCTTAAGAAGCTGCTACACAAAAAATGTAAATAGGAACATACAATGAATGTGAGTCCCTAACCTCTAAGCATAAAATATCCAAGACGGGTTTACAAGACTTTAAAATCAATCATGCTTTTAGAAACTTTATGACTCAAAATATCAGAGTTTTTGTTATTCTAATCAAACAAGTGTTTTCTTTGTTTAATGGCATATCAACATTCGTTAGGTATTTCGCGTAAAAGCTATCCTTATAGAAAGAACAGAAGTGATACAGTTTAACCTATAGCTGGGAAGATACGGGAGTTCATGCCTTTTCCAAGGGTATCAGACCGAATGTGAATGTAACAGCGTGACTAGAGTATTTTGTCCGATACTTTTACCATTACGCCACGGGGACACTCTTCGACCCCGGCATATTTTTGTCACGAATAATTCCCCGAGACAAAACATTTATTTACGGTTATTTAGAACCGGTCCATTGACTTAGTGGTAGAGTGTTCGCCAATGGCCCGGGAGACCAGGGTTCACTCTCCGGTCGAGTTAAACAAAAGACTCAAAAGGTGGTATTTGATACCTCCTTGCTTAACACACAGCATTATAAGGTACGTTTCAAGGGTAAAGTGGAGCAATCCTTGGAAAGGAGTAGCGCCATCCCTTACACCTCAGTGTAGGAGCTATTGAAAAGGGAGTCTTCTGGTAGCTCTTGACTACGGTCGCCAACTTTACTTACTTTTGATCCTTAGTCAACAATCCAACTAATATATATATATATATATATATATATATATATATATATATATATATATATATATATATATATATATATATATATATATATATATATATATAATCTTTTGAATAATTTGAAAACTGAATAACGATATTGTCTTCACTAACACTCAAATATATGATTTGTTTCGATAATTGAATAGTGTTTGTTTGTAAGTCCTACATAAACTATTAAGCGGTTCGATGTAGTGCTAAGGGGTAATTTACATCCTCCTAAACTCTGGGATTGAAGCCTCACCGTCAGATGTTTTAGTGTCATATCCAGAACACTCTTTAGGATGTCTTACTCCTCTGTAGAGATGCAGTCAGAGTATTCTTCAGCCCCACCACTGCGCAGACTGGGCAAGCAGAATCTTTCAGCGAAAAGAAATCAAAGAGGGGTTAATAATAAATGATAATCAACCGGAAGTCATATTGTTGCAAGATGTAATTAACAGTATATAATTTAAAGTTACAATTTTCAAAAGAAAAGAATCAACGAATTATTAGTCTTATTACCATGAACATTCAAATTTAGATAATTCTTCAAGCTAAGATAATTATATAGCATTATTGGTTAGTTTGAACTAAGAAGCTACACAAAAACAAATATGTTCAAGCCGATAAATCGTTTAAGAGTTACTTAATTGAATTTTAAATATTTCTTTCAGAAAAAAAATATTAGCTTTCTCAAATGTTTATATCAATAATAGGGAAGAGTTGGTTTCTCTGACCTATACATTGCTTGATTTACTTTCAGTAGTATGTCAACACGTCTAGAGTTATTTTATGCCAAGAGGTCAGGGAATTGTGTTTATGATACGTTCATGTTTATATTTTCTTGTTTTTGTTTCTCAAGATTTTTTTCTTCATACAGGCGTTTGGAATATGAATCATTTTTAAAGATATCTATTTGACCCATAGATGAAACCATAACAGGTACTCCCATTCCGAGTAAAAGTGGACCTTGAGGTAATGACGATAAAACAGTACTCAGCACTCCATAGATCTCCAGAACTGGAGCCTCGTCATCTGATGTAGTTTGGTTTGATACCCAGACTATCCTTTTGGGGGTGTTACCCCTCAGTAGGCGTATTCTGAGTGGTGTTAACAAGGCGTTGTTCAATAGCGAATAGTCAGACGATTTGGACCCCGAAAAAGAGTTTAAAATTTTAGGTTGAGGCTTAGGCTATTTGGTTTAATGGCATATCAACCCTTGGTGATTACTTAATGCCAAATCCTGTCTCTCTCTCTCTCTCTCTCTCTCTCTCTCTATATATATATATATATATATATATATATATATATATATATATATATATTATTTGTAAGTGAATAGAGAGACATCAACACGTGACTAGCAAAGGCATGGACAGCTATCGACAGACTATCGGTCATATGGAAGTCAGACCAGACCGATAAAATAAAACTCAGTTTTTTTGCAAGTAGTAATCGTATCGATACTGCTATATGGATTCACTACATGGACGCTAACTAAACGTATAGAGAAAAAGCTTGACGGTAATTACGCAAGAATACTGTGAGCAATATTGAACAAGTCCTGGAGGCAACACTCCACAAAACAGCAGCTGTGCGGTCACCTACCACCCATCACGAGAATTATCAGTTAGACGAAGCAGACATGCAGGACAGAGCTGAAGAAGTAAGGACGAACTCATAAGCGATATACTCCGGTGGACCCTTTCACATGGACGGGCAAAGGCAGGACGCCCTGGTAGAACAACTCGATACAGGATGTTGGCTTGAAGACCTCCCGGGAGCGATGGACGATAGAGACGGTTGGCGAGAGAGGGTCAGGGAGATCCGTGCAAGCAACGCGACACGATGAGTTTGTTGGTAACTTTATTTTTAAACGAGTTAGAGATCATTTGTTTGCACACAGTTAATTGGTTTCAAGTATTGCTATTTAACATTAGTAATTCTATTTATCAATTATTGCAATCTAATTTAATATTAATCACCTATTTGCCCACAGTTAATAAAACAGATAAATTATTTGTACTCTGCTTAACAGTTTCAAGTATTACTATTTAACAGTAATAATTCTATTTAATATTTATCCTTTGTTTGTACACAGTCAAATAGTTTCATTTATTGCTATTTAACTCTAATAATTCTATTCAATATTAATCATTTGTTTGCACATAGTTAAATAATCTCAAGTATTGCTATTTAACCTTTGTAATTCTATTTATCAAGTATTCATATCTAATTTGATTTTAATCATTTGTTGCCCAGTCGGCTGGGGCTATAGAATACACTGAGGCCCTCCCCCGAACGAGTGTCCTAAATATGACACTAAACAGTCTGATGGTGAAGTTCCACTTAGGCTGGAACTTTGAGGAATGCGGAGTACCCCTTTATTGCCATTGCTTCCAAGTCTACTCTGGCCCGGAGTGGTAGCACCTGATAAGGGTCCTATCTATGGGTTAAATAGAACTAAACCATGCTTCCTTCACTATACTGATTTTTGCATTTAAACTGCGTATTTATGCTAAACTGAAGTGTTTGAAATTGAACTATTTTCATAAAAATAGATTTGGCGTTAAATAAATTACAAAGGTTGATATGCCATAAAACCCAAACTGCCAACAGCCAACCAGCCAGCCAGCTTTAATCGTTTGTCTGAAATGGTTCAAAGTTAAATGGTTCAAAGTATTGCTATCTTAGCGCAATTGACTCGAATAATTGGATCAGGCGTCTCTGATCGCCCGTCTTATGCAGTAAGGACTTATATGAAGTATTCTTAACAAATATCTGTAAAACGTTATTTTCTTTATATATATATATATATATATATATATATATATATATATATATATATAAAGAAATTAATGTTGCACGGATATTTGTGAAGAAATTTCAATGATCCGGAAGATCGGGCTTCAATCTCATTGAGTTATACCAAAGACTCAAAAAATGGTACTTGATGCTTCCTTGCTTAACACTTAGCATTATAAGAGATGAATCAAGGGGAAGTGAAACAATCCAGGGAAACGAGAAGCGCCCTCCCCTACTACTTGGTGTAGTAGCTTTTGAAAAGGGAACCTTCGGTTCACCATTGAATTAAGTCGGCCAACAACTTATATGTATATGTATATATGTGTGTGTGTGTGTGTGTGTGTGTGTGTGTGTGTGTGTGTGTGTGTGTGTGTGTGTGTGTGTGTGTGTGTGTGTGTGTGTGTTTAAAAGTATTCACCAACCCCTCTGCACGGGCAGGATGTGATACAAGGTCATTGTTTACGCACGGTTCAACAGCTTTAAATTGAGAGTTTTTCTTCTTCTAGTCTAGTTGCCTAACCAAGGCTGAAGAACTAGTCTGCCCTACTATTTACCCATAGCCGGAGGGAGAATAGTTAGATTCATACCTATCCCTAGGGTATTAGTGCTATGTGAAAACTAATCAGCCTCGTCCAGGGATAGAACTCGGGTTGCTGTGTCAATTTCTTAAGCTGAAAATCATTACATCACAGGCACCTTCTGTTTATATATATATATATATATATATATATATATATATATATATATATATATATATATATATATATATCTGTGTGTGTGTGTGTGTGTGTGTGTGTGTGTGTGTGTATTGATTTAAATCTTTTAATGTGTGAGGCAGTCGTTTGTTTTTTTTCCCTTAAGTCAGAAATTGAAAAAATACTCACTTGCCTTGAACTCATTCACCCTAATTGTTGGTGAGGATCAATTTCTCAATATGATCTTACAAAAATAAGCAAAAAAAAAATCGATTCTTGTCAGTTCCAAATATCTAAATTCAACTTATGGAAAATTCCAGTGATTCAGTTCGTATAACTTAGGTTCAGCTATAGTCATCTGATAAGTTCAGACCTTATAAACCGGTATAATAAAATAGGCAACCTCGTAAACCTATGTAAAAATAATCTCATAAACCCATATATAAAAAGACAATCTCGTAAATCCATATAAAGAATAAACAACCACATAAGCCCATATAAAAAAATGACAATCTCGTAAACCCATGTAAAAATAGACAATCTCATAACCCAATATAAAAATAGACAGCCTCATAAACCCATATAAAAAATTAACAACCTTGTAAACCCATATAAAAAATCGACAACCTCATAAACCCAAGTAAAATAGTCCGTTCATTTAAACTCTTCTAATACCCCACAAAATAAATAAAATAAAATGCTCCATATGCTGAACCACATTTAAAATAGTCAGCATCCAAATTCGTATAATAGTACCCTATACACTAAACCCCTTATATACCTCAACGCCCTTTCGACAGGGCTTAGCATACGTTGACGGTATTCCCCGAAGAGGGTTAAGACCCCACCAAAAATGAAATGTCCTATAGATGAAACTGACCTGCATGATATTGAGTTCTGGAGATCTTGGGAGTAACTATACATTGCCATTACTTTCAAATTCATTCTGACCAAGAGTGGCAGGAGCCCTTAGAGTCCTACCTATGCCACTCCGGGTCTAAGTCGATTTGTTTTAAAAAATATTATGCGTATTCGATAGGACTGTTCGCAAAAGAAACACTCTTAAGACACAACTACACAAATTTTTTTAAAAAATATGAATATGCAACGAACGGGATTCCCAAGGTGCTAAGCATAAAGTTAACCCAAGATGGATTGAGATGTCGTTAAAATCAATCAATCAATTTACATTAAACCTCTAATATACCTCACTTAATAAAACCCTTTAAAATTGAATGATATATTAAAATCTAATAGAAATGAAACACATGGCAAAAGCATTAGAAAAATAATGCAAACGGAAATCATATAAGATTTTTCATCTTTTCGACACTTTCTTTTTATAATCATTTTATGCCCATTTTGACTATTTATACTTTACGAGCAAGATGAGGGCATGACTTTAATTGATATTGGTGTATAATAATGATACTTCTCATAAATTCACACACACACACACACACACACGCACACACAGAGACGCGCGTGCGCACGCGTGTGAATTAACAATAAAAGACTCGAGTGCTTAGATTCACGAGTTCACTGTCATCAATTTACGTCCAGATTTTCTTCAACAGATCTCCATTGTTCTTCAAATTAATATCAATACACATAAAATGCCAAATACTAAAAAGTACACATATATTGAGTCAACTTAGCGTTGACATAGTCAATGGTTTTTGGTAAATGATGAACAAATAGGTGAGAAATTGATAGTTTCCAAGCATCGTTGACTCTATATCTACGCTATCCTAATTTAAATTTATAAGTTCAATCAGTGATACTGAACACTATTTATAAATATACCGAACTATATATATATATATATATATATATATATATAGAGAGAGAGAGAGAGAGAGAGAGAGAGAGCTTTTAGGAAAATAAAAGTTACAATACTGTGAATGAATACGTTTCAATTTACTGAAGATTAGCCGTACAGGTTGGATGACAGTGAATTATATACAGATCAATACAGGCACTGGTTTAAAAAAAAAAAAGGGATTCAAATCCCATACGCATACAGTAACCAAATGAAAAACTGCATACATCTTCAGGATATTGTAATGTTAGTTTCCATTATATATATATACATTTGGGCCGCATTTTTTCATTAATACATATTTGATTGAAAATTATAGACATTTTCGTCTACATATTTTTTGTTAATCTTTTGAGTTGCCGTATCGATCTTATGATATTTGGCGGGAATTGGTTAATAACCCTTTCATAATTAGTTATTTCCCAAATACTTTCTGCCTAACCTTGGGCTATCATCAGGTGAGGATGTATTACAAAAGTGATGTAACTTTTGTATGTACATTACTACTTTGTAAGAATGAGCGTTTATACAGGTGTATTGTGTAGTGTTTACTTTTTTAAAATTTGTTTTTATAAATTGCGTCAGTAGCTAAAGACATTTACGTACATTGGCTCTAGATTCAAAAATAACTCTATTAAGTCTGGGTTGTATATTTCTAATTTATAGCGCTTCGAGAATCTGTAGTTTTTGTTTGTTATTTTGTTGTTCTAATATTGTTTTTTCAGTAAGAATTTTCTGAAATTCGGTTGTCGGGCATGAATGTTTTTTTAGGTGTTTGGCTATGGAACTGGTATCAGAAAGGTGCATAATAAGTCTTCTCGATAGGGTAGTTGAGGGCAAACCGACGTATATATGGTTGTTTTTAGAGATATCATCTCCTAAAGGACATTTAAATTGATATATAACGTTAATTTTTTGCAAAACTCCAATCGAAGGAGATGAATCATTATTAATGATTGAGTTGAAGGTTTTAAATTTTAAAATCATCTTCGTTTTGTTTTGTTTTGTTTTTTAAAAGAAAATTTGTACAAAATGTTCTCTGTCCAAAGCTTGCACAATAAAAAAAGATTTGTCGGACATTTCTTTACTTAGAAGGCTACCTGAAATATTTCCAGGAGGAACTTAAATTCTTCTGTTGTAGACAAAAAGTGCTTCTTCCAGAAATACCTTCTGGAAAAAGTTGAATTTTTCTGTGGTTGTCATTTTCGAGAGATATTTTCTGGAGGAATGGTTGTTGTAATTCTTTTGAACAGTGGATATAAAAGGTAGCTAGAATATATATCAATTGGCAACGCATCAAATTAACAAAGGTTTCTTCTAGGAGGGAGCAGATTTCCGCAAATTATGCTCACTTCTCTTTCACTGCCTTAGAAATATTCTAATAGACTTAGGTAGGATCAAGAAGGATTCGTATAAATTCAGTCAGAATTTTTTTTTGCTTTTCCTTATTTTCCGTATGAAATATCTTTTTAACCAATCAGGTTACAATTCAGTATTTTCAAACTGTTAAACTGCGCCTATTCCAATCCTCTTTGAGCTCAAAGTTTTGTCAAAACGAAAATTAAGAAGAAAAAGGTTTAGTTGTTATTTTAGCGCAAACATTTTAGCGCCCACCTCCTCACAAGTGAATGGAATTCACCGACACGTTAAACTTTTTGAACAGAGGGAGATTTTATTAATTTGTGTGTGTATGTGGATTTAAAATTTTCAAAATGTTCTCTCTCATATTTATTGATGAAATTTTATTCTAATTTTTTCAAATATTTAAAAAAATATTCTCATCGAACTTCGAAATATAGAATTCCGTTTTTTCTGAGAAATGATAATAACATTGATTTGTAGAGATATTAAAACTTAAATCAGTGGGAAATATGCTTAGCGTAACGGTTAGCTTTCTAGGAAATGGAATCTGTGACCAGAGTTCAAATCCAAGATGAGACTGTTAGCGTTTCACTTCACGCTAATTCCCTTAGGGAAGGCATGTGTCCATTTATTCTCCCCCCAGCAATGAGTAAATTATCATCATCATGTCGTGCGGTTTGCATAGATTTCAATGACTCCCTCCCTCTCTCGCCATTCGTCTCTATTGTCCACCGCTTCCGGTCGGTCTTCTAGACTACATACTGTGTCCGAACAGACCTGTTGCAGATAAGTTCTAACTGGTCGTCCAACACTTGCACGTCTTGGAGAACGTCGCTTGAGTTTGTCCCTACTTCTCCAGCAGTGTGCCACATGTCTTGTTCGCCTGACTTGGATAGTTTTTGAGATGGGAGGTAGGAGGCCGTACAGCAGCTATTTTGTAGAATGTTGCTTGCAGGATTTGTTCAATACAGCTCGTAGCATTCTAGTGCAATTGCCGTCATGCCTTTACTCTCTGAGCTTAGTCATGTGGTGGATCCATATAGTCGTATGGCTAATGCTTGGAAAAATTGCGTTTCATTTTATCGGTCTTCCATGTGAACGATAACCTATCGATAACTGACCATACCTTCGCTAGTTACGTATTGATGTCATTTTTTGTAGATGAAATGCAGCTTCCGGGATAGGTAAACTTGTTCACAAGTTTCAGAGAAGCACCGTTTAGTGTGGAGATGTCACCACTTTGATTAAAGCACATGTACTCCATTTT
Organism: Sepioteuthis lessoniana; assembly: GCA_963585895.1. NCBI lineage: Eukaryota > Metazoa > Mollusca > Cephalopoda > Myopsida > Loliginidae > Sepioteuthis > Sepioteuthis lessoniana. The sequence goes on from OY757907.1 coordinate 23,526,786, forward strand.
GTCCGCATTCACAAGGAGGCCTACCCACCTGCTACCCGTTCCAGACTACGCAGCAGGGATTCGGCCTGGGTGGATGTATTTGCCAGAAGTGATATGTCATTGTTACATAATGACTGTTGACATGGATTTTGGGTTCGTTCCTGATGACTCCGTGTGCTTTGACAAGCTGTCACGTTGTGATTAGTAAACAAGGGGATGGCAGTGCGTCGGAGTAGGCCGGTCGAACAGGTGTTTTACCGGAAGGGGACCACGCGATATGAGAACCACGCGGTCAGATTTAGACAGAGTCCAGGCAGAATCGAAAGTCGAGCGAGGATACACAGTCGATCAGAGGCGTTAGGTCGTCTCTAACGATACGGCTTGCAAGTGACGGTGATACCTATTGTAATTGGTGCTTTTGGTACACACCAAAGGATTGGTTCAAGGACTGGAGGACTTGAAAATAAGAGGACAAGTGGAGACCATCCAAATTACTACACGTTTGAGATCGGCCAGAATACTGAGAAGAGTCCAGGAGACTTGAGGAGACTTGCTATCACTCAAACTCCAGTGAGAAACCATCGGCTAACGCTGGTGGGAACGGCTCGAAAAGGAGTAAACATTATTGTTAATAATAATAATAACGATAATAATAATAGAAAATGACTCGCATAAACTCCTATGGTACTTTGATATACAAACTGATCACCTAATCCCGGACAGAAGACCAGACTTAATAATAATCAACAAAAAAAAAGAGAATCTGCCAAATTATCGACTTTGCTGTCCTGGCGGACCACAGAATAAATCTGAAGGAAAGTGAAAAGAAGGATAAGTACCTCGACCTTGCTAGAGAATTGAAAAAGCTACGGAACATGAAAGTAACGATTGTGCCAATTGTGATCGGTGCGTTAGGTACAATAACTAAAGGATCATTAAGAGGCCTGGAGGACTTGGAAGTTGGCGGACAGGTAGAGATTATCCAAATGACAGCATTGCTGAGAACGTCCAGAATACTGAGACGAGTCCTGGAGACTTGAGGAGACTTGCAGTCACTCAAACTCCAGTGAAAAACCATCAGCATTAGCTGATGTGAAAAACTCTAAAAGAGTAAATAATAATAATAATAATAATAATAATAATAATAATAATAATGTTTGTGCTACAGCATATGATTTGATTGGGCGTAATCAGTACGACTTCTGTCCATGATTATGTACCACTCTTCCCTTTTTTATGAGAGGAAGCCACAAAACCACAGAAAATTACATAGCTACTGGCGAGTAAGAGGGTGATTATGTGTAATTTCGAGTGGTCTTAATTAAAAGAAGTCTTTGTAAACCATCAAGGTGGACCAACGCCGGCGAGAATAAGAATGTTGTTTTGCCTTGTTTTGTTTTATCATTTTTTTAAAATTTCTTTTATTCAGTTAAACTTTAAAAAGAAATGAAAGAGCGCTGGTCGGTAACATATTTTATTTTCATTTATCAACTCGCAGAAGTAGAAAGATTCGATGAAAGGATTCATGACATTAAATAAATAACTAAAAAAGGTAAAAATATAAAATAAAATTCTGGTGGTTAGTTGCCCAGTCGGCTGAGGCTGTAGAATACACTGACTGCACCTCTGCAGAGGGGTAAGACCCCCCCCCATGAATGTCCTAAATATGACACTAAACAGTCTGATAGTGAGGTCCCAGTAATGCTGAGGCTCTGGGGAATACGGAGCCCCCCCCACCTTTATTGCCATTGCTCTCAGGTCCACTCTGGCCCGAAATGGTAGCACCTTATAGGTCCTATCTATGGGTTAAATAGAACTAATGGCATACTTATGCTAAACTGAATTGTTTGATTAAACTAAATCGCTTAAAATAGAAATGTTTTTGACAATTAAACCGTAATTACAATTAAACTACGTGCTTATGCGAAACAGAATTATTTGAAATTGAACTGTTTTTGACATTGAAACTGTACTTACACTAAACTGAATTGTTATATATAACTGCTTGAATAAACTGAATAGTTTGAAATAGAAATGTTTTTGACAAACTGTATACTCATGCTAAACTGAATTGTTTGAAATAGAACTGATTATTTACATAAAAATGGATTTGTCGTTAAATAACCTACAAAGGTTGATATGCCATAAAACCAAACCAAACCAAACCAAACCAAACTGTGTAAACCAAATCTGTACCTCCACTTAGGTGAATTAGAACTGCTTGACTAAACTGAATAGCTTGAAATAGAAATGTTTTTGACAACTAAACTGTACTTACATTTAAACTGCGTGCTTATGCTAAAGTGAATTATTTACATTAAATTGGATTTGGCGTTAAATAATCTACAAAGGTTAATATGCAATAAAAATCCAACCAACCAATCATCTGGTGGTTAGTTGTTGGTTTGGTTTTATGGCATATCAACCTTTGTAGGTTATATAATGCCAAATCCATTTTTATACAAATAATCATTTCTATTTCAAACAATTCAGTTTAGCATAAGTACACAGTTTAATTGTCAAAAACATTTCTGTTTTAAGCTATTCAGTTTTGTCAAACAGTTCTAATTCAACCAATTCTACTTAGTATAAGTATAGATTACGTTTACACAGTTAAATGTCAAAACAGTTCTATTTCAAAAAAATTCAGTTTAACGTAAGTACAGTTTCAATGTCAAAAACAGTTCCATTTCAAACAATTCAGTTTAGCATAATTAAGCAGTTTAAATGTAAGTACACAGTTTAATTGTCAAAAACATTTCTATTTTAAGCTCTTCAGTTTAGTCAAACAGTTCTAATTCCAACAATTCAGTTTAGCATAAGTACGCAGTTTAAATAGCAAAACAGTTCTATTTTAAGTAATTTAGTTTAGCATAAGTATGCAGATTAGTTCTATTTAACCCTATCAGGTGCTACCACTCCGGACCAGAGTGAACCTGGGACCGATAACAATGAAGGGGTACTCTGCATTCTCCAAAGCTCCAGCATCACTGGAACCTCACCATCAGATTGTTTAGTATCATATCCAGGACACTCATTAGGGGTGGGGGTCTTACCCCTCTTCAGAGGTTCAGCCGACGGGTTTAGTAAAGTTCTGATTAGTTTTTGAGAGCAATTTTGTACAAAATATTTCTTGTCTTTTATCTTTCGTAAATACGAGAATCATTCAATAAATAAAAAGAATTTAAAAAAAAAAAAAAAAAGCAAAATGATTTTTTTCACAATCAAATGAAATAAATAAATAAATAACAAAAATGATTGATTAGTTTTAACAGCATGTCAACCCGTCCCAGGAACAGCTTTGATTATACGTTTATATTTACATTTTTTGTGTTGATTCTTGAGGCTATTTTTAATGCATACGGTCCTATTAAATACGAATAATTTTTGAACAGATATATTAGACCCAGAAATGATTTCTTTACTGGTACTACTACTCCGAGTCAGAGTGGACCTGAAAGTAATGGCAATGATGAGGTACTTTACATTTCCCAGATATCCAAAACTGGAGTCTCATCATTTGATGGAGTATATAGTCAGACTCAGGACAACTCTTTTTTGGGATGTAGTCATTGTATTCTAAGCCCCGCCGACAAGATACTATATATATATATATATATATATATAATATATATATATATATATATATATATATATATATATATATATATATAAGGCCTCGTGAAATATAAATATGACCTTGTCTATCCCACCATTTACGATGTCAAAAATATTTTACTTCAAATAAAAGAATAAAAGTTTTACCTGACTCCGTTGACCTACAAGATGGCATGTTTTGCCATCTTATGACCTCTGGTGACTTCAAATGCCCTCAGAAATCAATGTTTTATAGTCTATATTCAGGATTAGATTCCTGGGACTCGGTTTAGTCGTAATCCCCGAAAAGACAGAAAGACGAAAATACACAAACTTTGAGTAATATATGGTAAAGCCCGAAATTATTCATAGGCATGAAAAACTACTGATATGTTAATTATTCTTATTTATAAAAGGAATTTTTTTTTCACCTAAACTGACTTATAAAGAAAAAAGTGAGAAAGAAAACCTGAGGTAACTGAAGAAAAAAATGTATTTCATTGTTGAAGTATTATTTGTAATTGATCTCCAAATGTATGTATTTATTCTACCCCTCTGCCACAGATAAGATGTAACAGAAGGTCAATTTTTTAATGGAGTAAATCTGACGTGAATTCAGAGAATCTCTTCTTCTAGACTGGTTACCTAACCAATGCTAAAGAACCCACAGCTTAATTCAGGATTTGGACTTGAGTTATCAGTTCCATTTTCTATGATGATAACCGTTACGCTAAGAGCGCCCCTCAAAAATATGCCACAAATTATTCATACCTATATTTTAATGAATGCTACACAAATAGGTAAGAGTTTTCCCTTTTACACTAAAGAGTTCTTCACCTTATTTAAAATGAATACAGACAAAATGAGTTTAGTGTTGTGGTATTGTACGCTTCAGAAGTGGAGTTAAATAGAAGGAAGTATTAACAATATTCGTCTTTTTTCCTCAGAAGGAAATAAGCTGTCATAACTGGGTGATTGCGACAGCTCACAATGAAAGAAAAAGCTACAAAGTCATATTCAAGCAATTTCAAGTACCATTTCCAGCTGTTCAAAGCATTATCAAGAAACCTAAGAATTCTCCAGCGTGAAAAAATCTCAAAAAACGAGGAAAAAAAACAAAAGGTATCTTCCGTTGCCAAAGAAGAAATGTCTTCACAGACATTATCAACAATCCAAGGCTCATCGCCAATGATCTGAATAACTCTAGTATTAGAATATCTCGGCAGACACTTCAACAAACTATTGTTCATGAACAATAATACCAATATGGCTAAACTACAGTCTAATTGAGAACTTGAGCAAAAATTGGAAGACACGAGTAATGGCGAAGGAAGCCTTCCTGACTTAATGATTTGCAAAGCTTTACAAAACAGAAGTGAGCAAAAATCCATGTTAAGACTTTTTGGAAACTGATGGGGAAGCAAGAAAACTGGTTACAAGTTATCTTAGCTAATAAAGGTTTTGCATTTGATCATTAAAAATAAGACCAAGAATAATTTTGAACATCTTTTTGTGATCAGATAGCAAATAAAACTTCACTGAGATTCAATTTTTCTCTCTGTATCTCATATATTGTTTCTTTCACTCCCCTTTCTTTTTCTCTCAATTTGAATAAGGAAAAGATCTTTTTTTTTTCAAATTAAAATATTTTTTAAAAATCAAAAATTTGTAGAAAGATGAATAATTCTGGGCTTGAGTGTATATTACAAAAGGTTGTCAAAACTTCATGAAAATAATCCATTTGATATCTGTGCGAAGTGGGAATTGGATATTCAGTGCATAGAATATCAACTGCCATAACTTGATAATTTCAGAAGATAATAGACCGTATTACATGAATTTTTGTTTTAAAAAATACTTTTCGTTCTTTTGTTTCAGTCTGTCTTTTAGAGTTCTCTAAATTAAATAAACTGCGAACGTAAAAACGAACAATACTTTATGCAGTCAGAGAAACTGCTTTTCATTAAGTGCATTAGTGTTGAGCCGACAAAGAAGAAACACTTGTGTTATATCATATGAATTGATCAAATAAAAGCAAATCGATGCATACATCTGGTGAATGAGTAGTTTTGGAATTTTCGACGTACTATCTTATTTTAGTATAACTCAATTTGCCAGACTGGCTTTCGAATTATATCTAAATAGGTAAGACATTTAAATCGTATCTCAACGTGCGTTGTTATTCATCAAAAAGAAAAAAAAGAGAAAGAAAGAATACAGTGCAATAGGTGTCGACTTTGCGTAAATGATTAAAATTAAGTAGTAAAATCCCGGCAACGAAAAGTTGAATTCCAAGTTGTGGTCACAACGAACTCAAAAACATCATATCCAACATTGTTACATTAAAAAATCGAAGAACTAAGTCAAGTGAATATTCAATAATTTTAATACAACAAACCCCAAATAAATTTCGTTCAGTCGGTTGGAGCTGTAGAATACACCGACTGGTTCTCTGCAGAGGGGTAACCCCCAACCAAGCGCAACGAGTGTCCTGATTATGACACTAAACAATCTGATGGTGAGGTTCCAGTGATGCTTCATTGCCATTGCTCCCGGGTCCACTCTGGCCTGGAATGGTAGCACCTGATAAGGGTCCTATCAATGGGTTAAACAGAATTAAACTGCATACTTATGCTAAATTGAATTGTTTGAATTAGAACTGTTTGACTAAACTGAATAGCTTGAAATAGAAATGTTTTTGACAATTAAACTGTACTTACATTTAAACTGCGTGCTTGTGCTAAACTGAATTGTTTGAAAGGGAATTGTTTTTGACATTGAAACTGTACTTCTACTAAACTGAATTGTTTAATATAGAACTGTTTTGACATTTAACTGTTCGTAAACAAAATCTGTACTTATACTAAACTAAATTAGCTGAATTAGAACCGTTTGAATAAACTGAATGGCTTGAAATAGAAATGTTTTTGAAAATTACACTATGTACTCATGCTAAACTGAATTGTTTGAAATAGAACTGAAAATTTACATAAAAATGGATTTGGCATTAAATAACCTACAAAGGTTGATATACCATAAAACCCAACCAACCAACCAACCAACCCAAATAAATTGACAGATATTCCCCAGTTTTGGATATCTGGAGAGTGTGGAGTACCTCATTCATTGTCAGTACTTCTAGGTCCACTCTAACCCGGAATGGCAGTACCTGTTAGGGTCCATTCATGGGAAACACAGATCTGTTTAAAAATTATTCTGACTCGAAAGGACCGTGTGCAAAGAAGAAGAACCCCTTAAGAAACCATACAAAAATGTAGACATGAATGTAAAATGGTTTGGTTTCTTTGTTTAATGGCATATAAACCTTCATGGGTTATTCAATGCTAAATCCATCCGAGTGGAAAAACAAGATTTCGCCATCCAGCGCATTAGCCACTGTGACACAGAGTCTCCAACCAGAACGTACAATGAACGCTATTCTTTAACCTCTAGGTACAAAATAATCTTAGACTGGTTGACACACTATTAGAATCAATCAATCAATCAAGAATGCTTCGAGACAGTTTGGAATTGCACAAATATTTGTAAAGCAATATCCGTTTCATTATATGTAAAATCTTAACTGTATAAAATCTATATATTACCAAAAATTTCCCTGTTTTTATATACACATATATATTGTGAAAACGTATAAGCGTAAAAGAAGATAACGATAGAGGTAGATTGTATCTAAAGGGAATAGTATGCATCCTAGAACGTGCTGAAAACAAATTGCTGGACAAAAGTAGCAAACTGATTCCAAAGTATAGACATGTTAACAAATTTCTTTTGGATCAGTTACCACCTGACTAATTCCATATTTATTCTCTTCCATTTGGATATACTTGTGTATATACATGTATAGCTTATATTTGTGAGTTTTTCTTTACGTGCGAGTGTCATGTATACTTCCCCCTAAACATGTGATTTTACACATTATTATTATGATTGATTGGCCAATTCTCACACTCTTCTGTTTGATTGTGCACATCATATAAAACTTAAAGTAACAGACTTCGTGTTGATTATTTGATATTTTTTCCGGGTTGTATACCTGCTCTGCTGTTGTGTCGTTGAGCACTTTTTCTTGCAGACTTTTCTCAGTTGGGTTAATCTTTTTCTTTATATACAGTTTAACCCGGATATAAGAGAGTTGTCGGGCCCGGATAAGAAGTCTATTATATCCAGGTTTAGTCTAATTTATATACATTAACACAGGCTCTTATTTGGGACCAGAGAAAATCTCTCTTATGGCTGGGTCTCTTATATCCGGGGTACACTGTATATATACATGTGTGTGTGTGTGTGATAGTAACCCATCACTTAGAGATATTCATAAGAGCAATGTACTTAAAATGTTTTTAAAGAATAAAACAATTTCTTGTTTGATTTACAAGTGAATGATAATTTTCTGTGGTCTGCATTAATAAAGAATCCATTTTTTAATCATCAAAATTATCTTTGAAACAGTGATAACTAGAAATGCAAATTAGAATAAGTCACATCATCTTTGATAGAAGTAGCTTGACATAGACCGATGTTAAACCGGAAACAAAGGAGTTAATGTAACCTTTAGAATTAACATAAATTCTCTGATAGCGAGATAGATAGATGCGCTCAAAAAAAAAAAGAAGCTTTCTGACATGAAGTCTCACATAATAACCTTTATTTATTTGCTTGTCTTATATATACAAATTCATATAAATGTGCACCTAAAACTTTTTATCCAATCCGAAGAGGGAAGTAACCAAATGTTGTTTTTTTTTGTTCTTTTAGTTTTTGTTTTGCTTTGTTTATTTTTTTTATTTAGATTTTTTCTTCCACAATTCGAAGCACAAAATATTAATTAATATTTCATGTGCTTCGAATATACTTTAACATTTATTGTCTTCTTTCTTTCTTTCTTTTTTTTGCCTCATGGACAAAATTTTTGATCGTTTTTACATCATTATATCGTCTTCTTAATCAGATCGTCTTGACATCAGTTCGACCTGAATTTCACGATAGACGTAATCTGCTGCCTCAAGTGACACGTAGCGCACTCACAAATGTACATTCTTTGTTATTACTGATTATGTTCTATTGTCTGATGATTTTGTTTGTCTTAACCTTAAAATCATGTTTTTCTATCTATCTATCTATCTATCTATCTATCTATCAAGATAGATAGATAGCTGCCTTAGACTATTGTGCTCATTTTGGCTGTTATATTCACAACGTTTCAACCGTTGTATCCTCTAGCTTCTTCTGTCGTAATCGGTAGCAATGTCTGTCCCTGTCACTGGTCCCGTAACCTGATTTGGTCGTTGTGAGGGGTGCTGCAACTTATTTAGCGTATCTTGTGCAGGAATAACCCACCCCTTTCCAAGTCCACATCTGGTCTGAATTCAGTTTTCCTTCTCCTAGACCGGTTGCCATACAAAGATTAAAGAGCCCAATCAATCCAACTATTTTACCCATGTTTGTAAGGAGAACAGTTAGAATCTATGTGACATGCAAACAGCCTCGTTCAGGGTTCGAACTTGAGTAATCGAGTCAACTTCTTACGACGACAGCCGTTACATTGTAAGTACCTCGAGTGTAATCGAAAAAACCGTTGGTTTAAAGCTTTAAACTGGATTTTATTTGAGAGCCATAAGTTCAATCTCTGAGTCTGGCTTCAGCGAAAAGAGAAGGTGAATTAACTGCTGTGAGTTATTCAAAAGTTTTGCAACTCTTCATTGCAAGTTGAATCAAACCGAAGGGTTTGTATCTGTGCTTTAAAACAAATTCTGTACAAGATATCCAGATCAAACTTTACTACTTTTATTTAGACACAAATATATGAAGAGACATATACATAGATATTATTATTATTATTATTATTATTATTATTATTATTATTATTATTATTATTATCATTATTCCCTCAGTAGGTATTTCACATCAACGTTAGCCGATGGTTTTTCACTAGAGTCTGAGTGACAGCAAGTCCCCTCAAGTCTCCAGGACTCTTCTCAGTATTCTGGCTGTTCTCAATAAAGTAGTAGTTTGGATGGTCTCCTCTCGTCCGCCAAATTCTAAGTCCTCTAGTCCCTTTAGTAATCCTTTAGTTACTGTTCCAAACGCACCAATTACAATTGGTATAATTGTCACCTTCATGTTCCTTACTCTTTTCAATTCCCTAGCAAGGTCGAGGTACTTATCCTTCTTTTCACATTCTTTCAGTTTTATTGTGGTCAGCCGGGACAGCAAAGTCGACAATTTTGCAAGTTCTCTTCTTTTTGTTGATTTATTATTATTATTATTATTATTATTATTATTATTATTATTATTATTTACTCATTTGAGTTTTTCCTATCGGCGTAAGCTGATGGTATTTCACTGGAGATTGAGTGACAGGAAGTCTCCTCAAGCCTCCAGTTTTTATTATTATTATCATTATTATCATTATTATTATTATTATTATTATTATTATTTATCCAAGTTGACACAGAAGCTCTCAGCTTCCTCTTGTTTCAAAACTGAACATTGAATATAAAAAGAAAAATGTAATA
>OY757907.1:23546897-23641897 GCA_963585895.1 Sepioteuthis lessoniana
GTATATATTTTTATGCAGACGTGTTTTAATTTGATTACAGTTTCTCATGTAGATGTAGCTATTTTGTGAGTGGATGTGTGTAAGCGCGCACGTGTGTGTGAGTGACGTATCGTAAATTTTGCCTTTGAGGCATACATCAGTATAAATTCTACTTGTGAATCTTCTATAAAGAACGCCGACCCAGCGACGAGGCTTAGAATACACTGACTGTATTCCAAAGGGGTCCTAGCTTTGGATGAGGACACTAAACTGTATCTGATGGTGAGATTCCAGTTCTGGTTGTCCGAGGAGTGTGGGGTATCTATTTATTTCGACTACCCCCAGGTCCACTCTGACCCGAAGTGGTAGAAACTGTAAATGTCCCATAGGTGAAATACATCTGTTCAATGGGAATACTTGATATCATACAACCTTATGCAAAAAGAAAAAAGAAAAAATCTTAAGAAACAACTATACAGAAATGTAAATATGAATGTACAATGAACGTCACACCTTAACCACTAGGCATTAAATAACCCTAGATTGATTGACATGCCTTTAAAATCAATCCTGTACTAGAATTTTTACGAATGATCTTAATAATACTTAGAAAATTAAAATGGTTTAAGCGAAGTCAATATATTGTCGCATTATATATAGGACAAATTATAGTTTAGAGGTTTAGTGAAGAGAACGACATCAACTTTGAAAGCTTTGCTTTTGCACAACTATCGTTTGTTTATTTGTTTGGTCGTTTTTTGTTTTTCTTTATAGAAATAAAACAAGTTTGTTGTGAGTTGTCAAGTTGCCGTCGTCATCATCACGAGTTATTACTTCCCGATTCACACCAGGAGAGCTATGAATATATTCATTTCTACTATTTCCTCCAACAAAACTTTTCATTCCGACTTGGCACAATGAGAATGCAAGCGATGTTGAGGAAGATCCATGTCGCATTGCTGAGTCTTGAAGAAAGTTACCGGAACCCAGGTGAAGAGATGAAAACGAATTCATAGAAAATGAAAAAGTCAGACTCGTGTTCCCAGAAAAAAATCTCACCTACTTTGTTTGTGTTTAGCCTTCCCCCGAACCAAGTTAAAAAAAAAAAAAAAAAACAGACAGACGTAAAGTTGTAATTTTTTTTTCTCGATGAAAGAAAGATTCTCTTGTTCGATAAATCGTTGCCCACCTTTTTAAGGGGACGGTTTCGATTGGTCTGAAGTTTAAGGTCCTTATCTTCTGCCGGCTACTGACTCCTTATAAAAATTTCCCTGTTCTCCAGGGACCGTTTCTCGCACCTATTGTGAGAGTTCTCGTGGGTGACCCTTTGTTGTTGGGTTTCACAAAAGATCAACGGGTTCGGCGTGAGGGGAAATCCAACTACTACATTACATTTATTTCCAACTGATTTTGTTATATATAAAATATAATTTCAAAGCGGATTAAATTCTACCCAAATACAAATGGCATTTAAAAAAAACCCTCTACAAATCGCATTGTCTTTGATGTAATTAATAATGCTGCCATTGATGTGCCAATTATCTTATTGCCTCAGTGGTTCGATACTATCATCATAATTATTCTTACTTCCTTAAGATTTTTATCAGATTATTTAATTACATTATTTAGCATATTATTTACTTACCTCCAAGTCTTTATGCTATGTGGTGGAAAACTTCTCAGAATTTTTCGAATACTTTATTTTAATCAAAGACGGTGAAGTACAGACTCATTGTACTCGAAATTTCAAATTGAAAAATCTACACTTGGAGTTATCTTTCTTGCGAAGATATTTTGATATACAGAAATAGGATCATTATCCTGGTGAGCACAAACAAAGACCAAGATTGATTATATCTATTTACTTATTTAATACTTTATATTAATTTCAATACAAAAATTTCGATATCTATCGATCTTATTTCATCATCATCATCATCATCATGTCGTGCTGCCCGCACGGATATCCCTGACCCTCTCTCGCCACTTTTCCCTATCGTTCATCGCCTCCGGCAAGTCTTCTGGAGTACATTCCGTATCTTCACATAGCTGCTGTATGTATGTTCGAGCTGGTCGTCCTGTTTTTGCTCGGCCATAAGTGGGGGTCCATTGGAGTACATCACTTATGGGCTCGTCTCTGCTCCTCCAGCAGTGTCCTGTGTGCCTGGTTCGTCTAACTTGGATAATTTTTGTGATGAGAGGCAGGTGGCCGTATAGTTGGTGCTTTGAGGGATGTTGCCGCCAGGACTTGTTTAATATTGCTCGCAAATAGGACAGGAGTTGAAAGTAATTAGTAAATTGAATTGAAAAATTGTCTTACTCTCTAAATTAGAGCACTTTCATGCTTATGGACTAAAAGGAACATCACTACGGCGTGCCATTTTTCGTTGATTTTTTTTTTTCCTTTTTTCTTTTTTTTTGGTTGGGGGCGGTTTTAGCTTACAGAAATCGGATCATAGAAATTAATTGGATCAGTATTCTCTTTTATCTTAATTGTAAATTGTTTTTTTTTTTTAAATCTATAATCGTAATCCGTTTTGTAGGTTTAAATTTATCTAGCCTTCTGTGCGAGTAAGATGCGACACAAGGTCAGGTTTTTAGCGGAGTTTTCCTTCTCCTTGACCGGTTGTCATTCCAAGGTTAAAGAGCCCAGTCTGTCCTGCAATTTACCAATAGCGGGAGGGAGAATAATTGGAATCAAACTTTTCCAAGGGTGTGAGCGCTATTTAAATTGCAAACAGTCTTCGTCCAGGATTTGAACTCGTGCCACCGTGTCCATTTCCTACGACGGTACCCCTTACATCACAAACGCCTCTTTGGTTTTGTATGTTTGCTACCGTTGCAAAAAATTTCGGGATTTTTCGTTAACGTAATAACTTTCAAATGCAATAACTTAGATAATTGTAATCACTCAATAAAAACGCTATATTTGTGTATGCATTCACATTATTTGAAATTGTTCGTAAATGTTCGCGTTACGTAACGTTTGTCATTGGAATCAGCGACTCAAGTTCAAATTCTGGTCAAGACCTTTTTACGTTTTACTTCTTGTTGGTGTCCTTCGGAAATCCCTAAATGTATCGGTTCTCCCCCTAGCTTTAAAATTTGTCAGGTAGGCTGGGTTCTTTAACCTTGTTTAGACAATCAAAGGGAAAAGTCTGAATTTAAACCATTTTTACTTCACTTAAAGAATGATCTTAGGTTTTCGATAAATATTCTTCTAAAAATGCTCAAGATTGATTATATCTATTTTTTATTTAATTCTTTATATTAATTATGAAAATTTTGATATTTATCTATTTCATTTAAATTCTGTGAATAGGACAAGAGTTGAAATCTGCGTATTGGTTGCCTACAGCCTCTCACCTCCTATTTCAAAAACCATCCAAATAAAACAAACAAGACATGATAAACACTGCAAGAAAAGCAAGAGTAAATTCAATAGTGACGTTTTTCTATGGACCCCCACACGTGGTCGACCAGCAAGAATTTATTCACATCAGCTCTGTTCGGACACATAACGAAATTTGGAGGACTTGCCGGGAGCGATGGATGATAGAGAGAGAGAGAGTCAGGAAAATCCACGTTGTCGGAGCGACTAAATGATGATGATGATGGTGGCGGTGGCGTTTAAGAGAGTAATGATAAAAATTAATTTTGATGTTGTTTTATTTGAAGATATTGGAAGAGCAGGATTCTTTGTTAAATATAGGACAGATAGGGAAATAAATGGGAGAAAGAAATCGATCATTTTATTTATGTAAATGATTGATTGATTAATTGGAGGTGCCCGTGGTGTAATGGTTATCGTCGTAGGAATTGAACACGACGATACGAGTTCAAATCCTGGACGAGACTTATTGCATTTCACATAGCACTAATACCCTTGGGAAAGGTATGAATCCAATTATTCTCCCTCCAGCTATGGGTAAATAGTAGGACAGACTAGGTTCTTCAGCCTTGGTGAGGCAACTAGTCTAGGAGAAGGAAAACTCTGAATTCAAACCTGTTAAACTCCGCTTAAAAATTGACCTTGTGTCATATCCTGCCCGAGCGGAGGGGTTGGGTAAATATGATTGATTAATTGGAAATCGCGTTCATTTTACGCTCATATTTACATTATTTTACTTTTTGAAGAAGCTCGATTACGCCACACGGTTCTACTGATTGCCAATAATTTGTCTGGTTCATAGATGGAGCCCAAACAAATACTACTCATATTCTGGGTCAGAAAACCTTGAAGTAATGGCCAAGAAGGTCTACACCAAGCTAAACGGATCTGTCAGGCTCACAGATGGAGCCCAAACAAATACTACTCCTATTCTGGGTCAGACAATCTCGATGTAATGGCCAAGAAGAGGTGCACCAAACTAAACCGATCTTTCTCTGGATAAAGAAAATACAAAGAAAGAATTTGTACAACGAATTGCAATCAAAAGAAATAAGAACTAGGAAATTACATAAACTGTAAATAAATAATGAATAATAAAAAGAAAGTTTAACCATAAGAAGGAAAAAGATTAAAATCGTTAAACTAACGACTGGTGATCTGAGCCCAGGGAAAAAAGGTATTTTAAATCCTGATTTTCTAGGCTGAAATTCCCCACTTAGAGGTTTCGTCGTAAGGTCTTTTTCTTCATTTTTTCGTGTCACTTTGTACTTTACAAAACCAAGAATAGTATTTATTTACCCAACCCCTCTACCATAAGCAAGATGTAATACAATTTAAAATGTAAGCAGTATAAATTCTACTTGTGGGTCGTGTAGCGCATTAATTACCATAGTATCTCTGAAATCAAACCAGCTTTTTTTATATCGTCTGGTTCTTACCTTTTTTTTCTGTTTTTACTGTTTGATCATTTTCTCTCATTGGCTCAATTAACGTTCGTAGTAAGTAATCTAGGCAGATTATAAATAGAAAGAAATGGTGCCAAATATAAATGGTGCCAAAACTCCAGCGACAATGACAAAGAAATCAGTGTTACCATCAAGTGAGCGAACCATTGCTTTCTATTTTTTGTAGAGCACTTAGTGGTAACAGTTTCTTTGGGGAAACCATATGCTTGTAGTATTTGTTCCATCTTTCTTCTACGTATGGAATCAAATGTCTTGGAGAAATCTACAAATAAGAGTTTTAGCGCGAAGTGAAACACAAACAGCTTTGACCAGGATCTGAACTCTGACAGCTGATTCTATTTCCTACAAGGATAACCGTAGCACTAAACGCGCCACCTTTACCAAGAATGGTAAGAGAACGAACAAATTTGATTCAACTATAGAAATGGTAAGGTAGTAAAAGAGATGGTAAAAGGGATTTGCCATAATCATATTTACCCAACCCCTCCGCTCGGGCAGGATATGACACAAGGTCAATTTTTAAGCAGAGCTTAGCAGGTTTGAATTCAGAGTTTTCCCTTTCCTATACTAGTTGCTTTACCAATGCTGAAGAACCCAGTCTGCCCTACTATTTACCCATAACTGGAGGGAGAATAATTTGATTCATACCCTTCCCAAGGGTATTAGTGCTATGTGAAATGCAATCAGACTCGTCCAGGATTTGAACTCGTGTCGCCGTGTCCATTTCCTACAACGATAACCATTACACCACGGGCACCACGGATTTGCCATAATATAAATGAGAGCATTGTAAAAAAAAACATTAACATTGAAAATGACTGAAATATGAGTGAGATGCAAAACATCGCAACAATCAGGAGCCATTGTTTAAAATGTGTTGCTAAGAGTCATTAAAATTCCAAGAATTCTTCTGTTATAAATGAGTTTAATTGGCCGATCAAATTTGGAAATTATGAGCCACTTAAACTTATGTTTAGCCAAGACAGACAATTGAAGAATGCACTATATTCCTTGCTTCATATAGATAAATACATACAGATAGGTGAAGAGTTAATGTATCAAAGAGGAACCCACATATACAAGCACCCCCCGTGTGTGTGTGTGTATGTGTGTTTGTATACAAACACGCACACAAAAGCAGTTGTATATCTACTAACCTCCCATCCCACAAACAATCCAAGATGAACAAGTCATGCGGAGCATCGCTGAAGAAGGATGAACTGATAAACAACGTTCTCTTATGGATTCTTTCTCTTGAACACGCCAGTGTTAACCGACCAGGTAAGTCTTACATACATTAGTTCTGTACGGACACTGGATGCAGTCTAGGAGACCCACCAGGAACAAAAAATGATAGGGGCAGATAGCGAAAGAGAGGGTCAAGGAATTCCGTGCTGTCATTGCAACTTCATGATTATGATGATGATATATATATATATATATATATATATATATATATGGGGGTTGAGCATTCTGGCGAAGGAATTTACGGATGCCGCTCGCATAATGCAAAGCTCTTCGAACGGTAAGGTATAAAATGTAAATAAACGAACGCTGCTGCTGCTGCAATACTTAATACCTTATAATTCCCTAGCTGACGTGGTACGCTTGTTGTCCGAGCGGTCTGATACTAAGTCTAACGTAAAGTTGGGCGGGTTTCGATCCCAGCTTCAAGCGTCCTACGTGTCTAGCCACACTGAAGATTTGTGATACAACGAAAGTTTGTCTGTGGATGACAATATATATATGTAGAGAGAGAGAGAGAGAGAGGAAAAATAAACTCGGACGTAAATTAACGACAGAGGACACTTGAATCCAAGCACTCAAATCCTCCACTGATCATTTACGTCCGGGTTTTTTTTTATATATCTCTACATATATCATCTTATATAAACATTACGGATAAAAATATATATCAACGACTAAAATCTGTCCTTCCAATGTAAGATGTATAGGAAGTTCTTTGATTCGTCTCCAGTCATCAATTTACGACCGTTTTTTTTTTTTTACTGAATAACCATATTCCTCACCAAATTAGTTCACTTTACCTATCTTAAGAGAGGACAAAAACCCGACAAATTTGGTGGAGACCTAAAACCAAAAAAAAAAAAAAGGTTACCATAAAGTGAAAAAAGTAGACTAGGGTAAGAAAATTTATGTTTTTATCATCTGTTTTATTGAATGCTTTTAACGATTTTAATTACCATCTCGGCGTACATGTAGCTGTTAACCCTCCTCCACAAGAAAAAATAACAATGTATTAAAAAATTCTGAATCCTATGCACCAAAATAACATGGCCTACACGAGAAATGAAAGAATAAACTGAATCTACAATACCTGGTTTAAATTAAGTATGATAACTGAACCTTAATTCAGTTAAAAGGAAGCTCGCCTTTTTTAAGAAGTTAAGCACATTATCAAAACCTTGCAAGCGGAGCACCAGAGATGTAACCATAAAACTTCGATTAAACTAGAGAGGTAAAATACCGCAATATTCATGAAGAAATAAGAGTCAAGTCCAACGCTCGCTGGCAATTCCCTCTATCTCGTTCGTAGCTTCAAGATTGCAGAAGGAAATAGATTTCGGGATTCCCTTTTTCAACTGTCATTGAGGACAATCACAGACACACAAGTTGTGTCTCTTACTTTCTTTTCTCACTCGCTGCGTCAACATGTTCGAAAATCCAAGCGTTAGCAAGAACGGTGGCAACTCAGTTATAGCTGCTGCTGACGTTGCTGCGTTTATGTTGTATAGCCACATACATATACATATACAAATATATGCGGAACATAATCAACAATAATGACGAACTTCAATGAACGAACGAACACACTTCTTTTTAAAAATATATCTCTCACACATTATTCTCAAAAGGGTTGATGTTGGTTGTGTGTGAGAGATGAGCTGGAGACGGGGACAGACTGCTATACTGACCCAGCAGTACTTCTTTCTCATCTTGGCTGGGTTGCTCAACCGTTGGTCACTGAGTGCCCAAAGCCCTCTGTCTACCGCTGGCTCTCAATTCGGCATCTTGGCTCCAACTGCCTCCAACTGTCTGGCCCTGGTTATATTATTGTTTAACGTCCACCTGCTTCCGTTGTTTTTCTGCTTATTTACACATGTGCATATCTTGAATGACGGCTCGGTCGAGGTTCCATATATTACATTTATACCAGTCCAGGCTAGCCAAAATTTGCATGAGCGCAACACCGGAGACGACATAGGCGTCCTACAAGTCGAGCCTTCAAGAACGGACATGTTTCTTTCCTAACAGCACTTTGCACGTGAGACATGTTCATGCTAGCTCCGGACTCTGCGGTAAGTTATTTCTCTCGTAACAATTAAAACATTCTGCCTCCATAATCACTCAATTATCCTGCTACGTCTTGTCTCTGGATCAGAGTCTCTGAGGAAGGAAAGTATTATACGAGTCATACAAGCGTATTGCAATGAAACTCATAGGTTGTAGCATGATGGATAGAAAGTATGGCTGATGAATCCAGGGGTAGGTCAACGGCGCGTTTCACCAGATACTGAACAGAGGAACCCTTATAGGTCAACTGCTAGGATCAAATAGTTCAACCAAGAAACTACTGTTACTTAACATTTTTTTAGCGTCAATTGATGATGAGAAAAAAAAGCCTCTGAAAGATTACCATACAACCAAATCGCATTACTCTTCACGCAAGTAAACAAGGGGGACTTTCTGCTGGTTCCAATGTTAAAAAATCAGCTACAGAGCCAAAACCAAACATACTTAGATGCAAAAATACTGACAACATAGATACTTTTAACGTTAGAACATTAAATACAATTGACTTGCTACATGAGCTTACTGAGTCAGCAGCCGTAACATTACATAGACATCATATATGTAAGTAAATAAAGTTGGCGACCGTAGTCGAAGGCTCCTTTTCAATAGCTACTACACCGAGGTGTAGAGGAAGGTGCTTCTCCTTCCCCCGGATTTCTACACTTTACTCTTGATACGTACCTTATAATGCTTAGTGTTAAGCAAAGAAGTATCTAGTACCATTTTTTAAGTCTTTGGTATGACTCGACCTGGGATTGAACCCCGTTCCTCCGGACCAATGGCGAACACTCTACTCATTATGCCAATGGCCCGGTTGTCAAAGTTGGCGACCGTAGTCGAGGGCAACCAGAAGGCTCCCTTTTCAATAGCTACTACACCAAGGTGTAGGGGAGGGCGCTACTCCTTTCCCTGGGTTGCTCCACTTTATCTTAGATACGTACTTTATATTGCTAAGTGTTAAGCAAGGAGGTATCAAGTACCATTTTTAAAGTCTTTGGTATGACGTGACCTGGGATTGAACGCAGGTCTCCCGGATCATTGGCGAACACTCTCCACACTAGGTCAATGAGCTGGTACCATAATGAACTAGAAATAAATATAATGATCCCGATAAAGGATAGACATTTGTGTCGGCATCTGTATAGAAAAACTCCATCCATACAATATTTGGCGGGATGAAAATGCTTCTCAGTCTTCGTACCTAAAAGTCACTGAATTGCATCGGGAAAATCCTGCCGAGAATAATGTGCGCTACATTTAATGGCAACCTCAGCACAACAGTCGTCTCATGCTATAATCACACCAATGTCAGTGATGAAACGGACATTACCACAATCTATAACGAGCTATCTTTCCTTGTCTGACACATTTCCAAATACAACGTTTTGACCATTGGTAGAGACATGAAAACTCACATCAGAAAAGACCGAAAAAATCAATTCCGCTTATACAACTCGCCAAATAGAAATGATAAATGTCTAGCCAATTTTTCTCTTGAGAAAAGGTTTGCATGCCTAAACACTAAATTCCAAAAAAAGAAAAGCTATGAACGTGCTCCTACCAAAATAATTCTAAAACGCTGCAAGATTATATATTTATAAACAAGAAAACTAAATTGTGATTTGAATTGTGAGATATATTACTCTTTTGCAGGAATATCTTCCGATCAAAGTGTTATATAGCCACATAATTAATATGCATATATACACACATACATGCAGAATCATTACGACACACAATAATAAAGACAACAACAGTCTTTTAGAAAAATATACCTCACTTTATTTGAAAGGGTTGTGTGTGTGAGAGGGAGTTGGAGACCGAACAGAACTGCAATATATTGACCCCCACTCTTATGGCCATCAGCGTTGTGTTTTTCTCGTTCTCCTGATGCTCAACCGGAGGTCCGGGGGCCCAGCTCTCTGCTAAATGCTGGCTTCCTCTACCGCATCTTGTCACCAACGGGTCTGGTCACCAAACTCACTGACTTTCTGTCTTCACCGAGTTATATAATAGTTCAATCGCCCACTCAATATCTCCCCATAACTGGCCATCGGGATGTGTCACTTCCGCTGTCCTTGGAATGGCATGTTTGATTGTCATCAAGCGGAAATAACTGTCATGCAGTTCACAAATCACTCTCTTCCGGTGCATCAGTCTATGACTATACCGTGGGATTTTACTTTGTCCCATATTGTCAGCCAAGTCCGCCTACGCCATTTCTTCCCATAACTGCCATCGGAATGTATCACTTCCACTGTTTTTGGAATGGCATGTTTGGCCGGGTCGAAGGTCGATATACAACAAAAGAATCATCTCAACAAAGATTCGCCAGAGTTTACGTAGAAATAAGAAACAAACAGATAAAGCTTTACGATATGACGGTTCCTTATTTGCCAACAGTGACGTAATCAATCAATATGCAGTAACTGTAAGAAAGAAGTTTGATACTTTTCAGGAGACATCTGAAAGACATACCCCGAATGACGAATATGAAAATTTTATAACCGCCGACATAGATGCCGTAGCTGAGTAGATACCAACCAAACTAATAACCAAATGTAGAGTTCCCAGGTAGAAAAGCAAGATAGCACGAAAAAAGCATCTGGACTTAATAAAAGAAATCCAACAAACACCAATGTGCAGAAACTTAAGAATGCTCTGAAAGAACGAATTAAAACTTATAAAAAATAACTAGAATACATAAAAGCCAAGTCAAAAAAAAAAAAAAAAAAAAAAGAAAAAAAAAAAAGAAGAGAAACTTAGAAGATAGACAATCACTATTTGCCTGGTGGACAGTAAATAAAGGAAGCTTAAGGAAAATCACAAGGAGAGTAAAACTAAAAGCTGCCAACCCAAAAGAAAGACAATAGAAGTAAAAAGAACATTTCGAGAATCTGTTTGGAAATCCTCCTGAAATCATTGATAAACCCACTGAAAAAAATCATTAATAACCATATAGATATCAAATTAGGTCTGTTAATGTGGAAGAACTTGATGCAGTAGTGAAAATAAGTTAAAAATAGGCCTTGATGAAATACCTCTTGAAGAATGGAAGATAAAAAAATTTGACGACATACTTCTTCGATTATTCAATGTTGTATACAAAGAAAACACTATAGAGAAATGGACGAAAGGCCGTTTTCTCCACTTCCCCCAAAAAGGTGACCTCTGAACTACAGAGGCATAATTCCTACGACTAAATATGCCAAGGTTTATAACGCCCAGCTTCTCAATCTTATCCGACCTGAAATTGAGAAAATTTATGGGAAAAATCAGAACAGCTTTTATAGAAATCGATCCATATAACTGATTCTGATGATCTGTTGAATCATCGAAGGAGTACGAGAAAAAATCCAAGGCAACACTGTCATTCGTAGATTTCTCCCAGGCATTTGATTCCAGAGGAAAGATAAAGCAAATACTATCAGCATACAATGTACCCCCCCCCACACAAAAAAAACTATTACCCCTATAATACTGCTTTATAAAACACAAAAGCAATGGTTCGCTTACCTGGTAGTGATACTGACTTCTTTGACATTGTCACTGGAGTCTTACAAGGAAATATATTAGCACCATATCTGCTTATAATATGCCTAGATTACGTACTTCAAATGTCAAAATATCAAATAAAAGCAAATGGTTACACCGTAGAAAAGACAAGAAGCAGAAACTGTAACAGACACATTCTACGAATATGATCTAGCACTTCCCGAGCCTAAGCCCAATCTATGTTGCATAGCATGGAGAACGCAGCAATAAGAATTGGTCTCTACGTGAACGCAAATAAAACAGTTTCATAAGTATTAAACAAGAACGGACCATCTCCAATTTAAGTGGCCAGCCTCAGAGATTAGTCGACCAGATGAAATATTGCTGCTGTGGTATGCAATATTTTATCTACTGAAAACGAAGTTAACATACGCATAGCGAAGGGGTTGTCTGCTATCGACAGGTTGTTAATCATATGGAAAACGGGATATCTTCCGAGCTGTGCTTGTATCAGTACTACAGTATAGATGCACCGTTTGGAATCTAACGAAAAGCATGGTAAAAAATCTGGATAGTAACTACATAAGAATGTAACGTGTGGTTTTGAACAAAACTGTTGCTGTTCGGCATCCCGTATCATAAACCATCTAAGTTAGTCGAATAAGATATTCTGGACACTCCCTATGAAGTAAAGGCGAATTCATTCGCGAAGTTTTCCTATGGACTACCACTCGTGGACGCGCTGATGTTGACCGATCAGCACGGACTTATATATATCAGCTCTGTGTAGCACGTGGATGCTGTCTAGAGGACCGTAAGGACGGATGGTTTGAGAGAGAGAGAGAGAGAGAGAGAGAGAGAGAATCAGGTTTGGTTTGGTTTGGTGGGTTTTATGGCATATCAACCTTTCTAGGTTATTTAACGCCAACTCCATTTTTATGTAAATAATCTGTTCTATTTAAAACAGTTCAGTTTAGCATAAGTACACAGTTTAATTGTTAGAAACATTTCCATTTCAAACTATTCAAGCAGTTATATGTAACAATTCAGTTTAGTGTAAATACAGTTTTAATGTCGAAAAACAGTTCTATTTGAAATAATTCAGTTAAGCATAAGCACGCAGTTTAAATGTAAGTACGGTTTAATTGTCAAAAACATTTCTATTTCAAGTTATTCAGTTTACTCAAACAATTCATTTTAGCATAAGTATGCTGTTAGTTCTATTTGACCCATAGATAGGGCCCTATCAGGTGCTACCACTCCGGGCCAGAGTGGACCTGGGAGCAATGGCAATGAAGGGGTACTCTGCATTCCCCAAAGCTCCAGCACTGCTGGAACCTCACCATCAGATTGTTTAGTGTGATATCCAGGACACTCATTGGGCGGGGGGTCTTACCCCTCTGCAGAGGTGCAGTCAGTGTATTCTACAGCCCCAGAATCAGGGAACCCCTAGCTATCAGTATGCTTTCATGACGATAACATATATACATACATATATATATATATATATATATATATATATATATAGCGACGGAAAATAAAATCATAATACCCTATTTCGATTTACTGTAGATTACTTAAGCTAGATAACATTAAATAGAGGAATAAGCGCACAGGTTCCAAAATAAGGGACGTATCAACAGTACTCAGCCCCTCATGTAAATACTATTATAAGATTTGCTATTTCCTTTCCGGTATTGCAATATTATTTTATCACTATATATATATATATATATATATATATATATATATATATATAAAGTTGAATAAAAAGGTAAAAAGTTTACAGAAGAAGTGTTCAACAGCAATACAATTGGTATAAAGGCCAGAAAAATATCAAATTATGAATACGAAGTCTATTACTTAAACTTTCGTGAGGTGAGCACAATTACACGGAAAAGAGAGAAAAGTGGTCAATTATAATTGTAGCCGAGGTTGTCTGCATTTCACAAAGCATTAATACTCTTGTGAAAGGTCTGTACTCACCCTCCAACAATAAGTAAATAGTTGGGTAGACTGGAATCTTTAACCTTCATATGGCAACCATTTTGAACGCAAACCTGTTAAAGTTCGCTGTAAAACTGACCGTGTACCATATCATGCTCGGTGCAGAAGACTTGGTAAACACACACACACACACACACACACACACACACACACACACACACACACACACAGGTTTCTCCTTTTCTTTTCTTTTCTTTTCAGTTACACCAATCTTTGAAGCAGAGCGACATTCTCGAGAAAATAACTGATGGCGGATTTGAAGATTAACGCCAATCCCGAGATAGTCTCGATTTTTTTCATCATGAACACACGTACAAACAGACGTGTAAAATTTCTACGTCTTATTTTTACGTACAAGTTGGTAATTCTGAGCAATAACTCAAAATCTCTCTCTCTCTCTCTCTCTCTCTCTCTCTCTCTCTCTCTCTCTCTCTCTCTCTCTTCCATTTTCTGTTCCGATAATAGTTGGACCCCCAAGTATCTATGAAAAAAAAAAAATTTTGTTGCTGATATATTTTAACTAAAGATCTATCTATCTATATATCTATCTATCTATCTGTCTCTTCGCGTGTCTGCCTATCTATCTGTCTTTTCCTTCTCTCTTTCTTTCTCTCAGTCTAATCTATCTCTGTGTTAGTGTACGTTTGTGTCACTTATTATATTCAGCATAAAAAGATGTGTGTCAACTCAAAATTGTTTTCATTACTGATCATTTGCAACCATTGTTGCTTGGTGTTTGCAACTACACCCAGTAAAATACAAACAAAAATGCATATATATTTTTCCATAGATACTTGGTGGTCCAACTATTATATATTAACTATATATAGAGATTGATTTTGGTACATCAATAGAGCCGTTGCATAATGATAGAAAGAAAAGCATATTATATAACAAATACGTATCTTTCAAAATCGTCGCCTTCCTTGGTGCATAATCTTAATGCTGTGTTACTTATTACATTAAATTAAATATTATGGAACAAAGATTCTATACAGACATTTAACTGTCTTATTATCTACTAACGTATATATATATATATATGTGTGTGTGTGTGTGTGTGTGTGTGTGTGTGTGTGTGTGTGGAATACGTGAAAGTCAACTCAAAAAAGTATTTCATTAACGATACGATAATTTTAATATTCTAATATCTTATATTTTTTTTGTATTAAATTTGTTAATTCGGTTTAAACCTATATACACTTGCCTGTTTGCATATCTGGATGAGTTTATATATATATATATATATATATATATATATATATATATATATATATATATGGGGGGTGTTCTCTGGAGACATAGAATTAATTCTCTTTAAAACACAAATGGCCCCTAGCCTGATGTCCAAGCGCATCAACAATATTGGAGATTTGTTTTCAAACAGATTAAGCAAATGTCCTTTTAAAGATAGATCGATTTATTGGTCGTGATTTTGAAATAATGATATACATACATGTGTGTGTGTGTGTGTGTGTGTGTGTGTGTGTGTGTGTATGTGTGTGATATAGGAGATGAGCATCCAAAAATAAAACACTTGCACAAAATTATAAGACTACATGGTCCACACACCAAAATTCTTACACAATTCTTACACTTTAACTTATTCATATATAAGGAAACGCATATGATGATAATTTGACAAAAACTTACCTTTCGTAAAATCAATGTAAAAAGCATTTTATAAATTTGAAAGATCGTAGTAAGTTTCCGAAGTAATTTGAGTTTCTAACAATCTGTATCCCCAAATAAAAGCGATTGTTGAACGTTTATTAACAGTCATTCTGTCTATAAGCAGATATTTCTATGTGTTAAAATATACAAAAGTTAATCAATTAAGATTTATCCTTAATATAACTAATATATGCTAAACTAACAAGTAGAAATATAAATGCATTTGTGCACACATGTAGCGGGAGAATTAAAATTTTTATTGATACGTAGGCATAACAGACACATGTATTTAACACACACACACACACACACACACACACATATATATATATATATATATATATATATATACTCTGAAGGATGTAATTGGTATGATTTAAGTCAAAACAAGTCGAAACCAATAATTAGATTTAAGAGATATTTTATTTTTCGTATATATATTACACTGATGACATTCTAATATCTTTCTATTTGCGATTTATATTTCTTTTTTCGATTTCCTTTATTCACATTTTCTCAAATTAAAAACATTCTTGTATAAGCGTAAAGTGTTTCACCTAAGAATAGATATATATAAGTAAATACATCGCAGATACATGGTATACCAAAAGTCCCTAAATTTAGAAATTGAATGACTTCCAAATCAACATCTAAGAAATAAATTTCTTCATAATTAAAGAAAACTGATCCTCATTTTGAAATATTTCTTTTAGCATAAAAGTAATCATTAATCAGAAATGTTATTCAATATCTAACTCCCAAGGTGACTTTTGTGACACGCTGTATTTGCAACCACCTGTTTAAAACAGCATATTGAGGAAATAAAATGCACAATAGTCAATTAGGGTTTTAATGTGCCTCTCCACGTACCTAACAGGCATTGATGCATAGAGCAACCCGCTAACCATCGAGTCGTAGACGCTCGATGCTGTAGATACTTTGAACTCTAGAAATGTGATCTTATGTCAAAATTTCGCTGTGACAAAATTAACCTTGTGTACGTACCATTAGGCAGAACCTTCTAATATATTTTTATGGGAACCTTTGAATTCTAACGTTCCAATATGTGAAAACCTTTGTTGCAGAGTCTAAATCCCAATAAAATACTGGCAATTGTATCATTAATATTTGATATTTTTAGTCTCTGACATACATGCATACACTCAACATATTATATATTATATAACATATAATATCAATAACATACCATATATATATATATATATATATATATATATATATATATATATATTACGTGTGTGTGTGTGTCTGTGTGTGTTATAGATATTATATGTATATTATGTTATAGATATTATATAATATATCCATTGTATCATATATGTACATTATATATATATATATATATATATGCATGTATATGCATAACTAAAATTATGTATATACAACTAAAATTATAACTAAAATTATATATGTATGTATTATTGTTATTATGTTACTATCTAGGTATATGTTACTATATACTTGTGTGTATGTATGGAAATATACATATATGTATGCAAACCCTTAACCACACACGCTTATATATATATATATATATATATATATATGTGTGTGTGTGTGTGTGTGTGTGTGTGTGTGTGTGTGTGTGTGTGTGTGTGTGTGTGTGTGTGATTTTTACATACATGTCTGTAAATACTGCCAAACAAAAATGGTACAGCATGTTAAGATATTACATTTAGTTACTCTGAGTTAGAGAACAGAGCAATTTTCAGTCAAATTTTCAACTGAATGACAATTTTGTAGGATTTTCATTTTTTTGTGAGAATATTTTTAATCCTCTAAATTCTCTTTAAAATATGCATCTTTATATATGAGATGCAAAAAAGAAGTTTCTCGTCTATTTCGTAAACAAATGCATCAACATTATTGAGGACTATTGTGACAAAGGGTTAAGGGGTCGTCTAGTATCTTATAAAGGTGTGTGTGTATGTGTGTGTGTATGTGTGTGTGTGTGTGTGTGTGTGTGCATACACGTGCTCTTAGATCTTTTGTTTTAGTCGCACCAGGTATAAATTCCTCGAATTCTTTTCTCTTACTTTTCCGTTTGTCTTTCTTTCTAAAAATCCACTTTATTTGATGAGGAATTGTAGCGAAAATATATTTCTCGTTACAAGTCCTAATCAACGCCTGCTGGCCTTTCACCACATTGCTCTCTCTGTCTCTGCACTCTCTCTCTCTCTCTCTCTCTGTCTCTCTCTCTCTCTTATATCTTTCTACTACTCTCTGTTTTCTTCTCTTTGCAATACTTTTCTCTATCCCTCGTTTTCTCTCTTTCTCGTGGTTTACTCTCTTCTTCTTCTTCTTCTTCTTCTTCTTCTTCTTCTTCTTCTTCTTCTTCTTCTTCTTCTTTCCTCTCCGTTTCCGTTTTATTCCGCTTATCCTTTCTTACTCTTCTTCTCCTTTCCGCCTCCCCTCTTTCTCTCTTCTCCTCCCACTCTTACATTTCTCTTCTCTCTTTTTCTCTTACTTGTCTCTATGCTTGCCTTTTTCTCTTGATCTTTTCCACTCTATCTGAAGCTTTCTTTCTTGGACAGATTCACACGTTTACATACACGAAGAAACACTGGCTTTACTGGAAACCGTTTCGCTTAAGTCAAACTGGCTTTATGCGATTTTTAAAAAATCGTAGACGACTCGTAGAACCCAATGAGTTCCCGTTGTAACAGCAACCAATGATAATGTTGATGCAACTATTTAGGAAATAGATATTTAATATAATGATAATTGCAACCATTTCTTAGCGTACTATTATTTGGTTTCAAGTGTTCCAATAAAATACAAATAATTTGCATTCAATTATATGCATTCAATTATTCTTATCTAGTACTTATAGTTTTGAAACAAGTGCTTCGGCTCTGATTTTAGAGTAGGTGTGGGAATAATGGAAACGAAGGAATGTCTCCACACTTCCCTGAGCTCTAGAAAGGAAGCCTCATTTCCTGATTGAGTTTAGTATCATAGCCAGGACAAAGGTTTTAAGATAATTACTGATATTCATTAAAAAAAACAAACTTAAAATCTTTAATTTGTTTATGCCGAACAAAGATAAGTTTCATTTCTTAATTCTCAACCACTTGAAACTCAATTTAATGGGCTAATTTCACAATAAATGTAACTTAACTTTAAACTAATTAAAAATAACTTAAAACGACTTAACATAACCCATAAAATAAACTTAATATCAGTTAACTGATTATGATTGCTTTTTCTTTTAGGCGTTTGTAGTTAACATTACGACGGACACAAAATCAGTGTCAAGTTTGACATTATAAATGGAACCCCCAATTTAGAACCTTTTCACTCTTTCAATTTTTAATTTAAGTTTTTCTTGAAAAAGAAAAATTTCCTAAAGAAATGTAAATGAAAGTAATTTTTATATAGAGAAGATAAAACCCCATTGAAAACATAATTCATACAAAAAGTAATGTTAGCTAAACCGAATCTTACACCAAAAATATTTACTCGATAAATCCCTTACATGTCATGTGAATTTAAAACATATTTATCTATAAAACACCCGGATCATTTTTTTATTATTATCATCATCTGATTTCTATGAAAGTAACGGATCTTAGTAAATGCAACCCCCACCGGCCGTGGTTAAATTAGTGATTAAGTTCACTTAGT
The DNA here is from genome assembly GCA_963585895.1 of Sepioteuthis lessoniana. Classification (NCBI taxonomy): domain Eukaryota; kingdom Metazoa; phylum Mollusca; class Cephalopoda; order Myopsida; family Loliginidae; genus Sepioteuthis; species Sepioteuthis lessoniana. The sequence goes on from OY757907.1 coordinate 23,565,873, forward strand.
TACCTCCCTTGCAAATCATGGCGTCATTGATATAATATTAAACAATGAAAGAAACTAAATCATGGCGTTACTTTGGGGATTATTTAACAATTATTTTATGCTTCATTTTAGAGAGTAATTAAATTAAATAATCTTGACAAAATATAGTTTAAAACTTTTCATGGATGACCTTAACAATTCTTGTAAGTTTGGTTGAAATGGCACCAAAAATGGCGTAATATTACCGTCTTAATGTACGGATGGACATACGGGGAAATATTAGATGAATTTTGAATCTGTTACTTTCTCTTTGTAACAACTGCCCTAAATGATATTTCATTGGTATCTCCGGTCAGTTGACAATTTGGTTGATTACAAAATGATAATTAGAACGAATTTTTTTTTTCTTAACAAGTGGTTCATCAAATCTTATTCTTATCTTTGATTTGAACTGTTTATACCATACATCTTAGTTGATGCATCGGGATGGGTCGTCAGTGATATTTCCTTTGGGTTTATGGGGGGTTTCGGGTTTGCAACATCAGACCCCCTCACCCAAATGACCCAGTTGGCATTGATCTTACTCCAACTCCCATCCCGGCAGCTAACCTGCGCATCCACACAAGGAGAAAAAAAATGATCACAGAAAAGGCTCGATATATAATTTTGCAACAGCCAATCCGAGCTAAGCTCTACTGATGACTTCTAAATCTTTCCTTTAAAAATCGGGAGGCCACTTTACTCTGCTTCTTTGCCACAATGACGTCGTTATTCAGCTATTAGTTTACTCCGGTATGTATTTCTTCCTTTCTTTTTTTTTCCTTTTTTTTTATACTTACAGAAAAATACTTACTGAAATTACAGTGCAACTCTTCGAGTGAAATCTGATACACAGGAAATATGTTTGACGCCACTGAATTATTGTGTTGTATCATTAAAGAATTTAAAACACACACACACACACACACACACACACACACACACACACACACACACACACATGGACGTATACATAGATAGACGTATTAGGTAGATATTATATACCAATGCACACATGTTCTGTCATGTGTATAACGTGAAATATGCAACTACTCCATTTTAGAATTGTTCAAAAAACAACTTAAATAAATAAATACTGCTATGATGCTCACACACAGACATATAGACATTGGGTGTCTACTGTTGCGGAATGATTAGCAACTTTGTCTCAACGACTATTGTTCCTGTAACGATGATAATCTTCATTAAATACTCAATATATATATATATATATATATATATATATATATATATATATATATATATATATATATATATATATATATATACTCCCCTACCCCCGTATGGTTGAGTTCTCTGGCGAAGAAGCAATCGTGTTGCCATTAGCGTTCATTGCAAGCCTCTTCGTATATGAATTGAGGTCTCGGCAGCCGTTGAACGAATGTATGTAAACAATAGTAATTGTGATTCATAACCGTTTAAAATTTACTTCGCAGCTAATATCTCCTCGTGGCTGAATGGTTAGTGGCTCTGGCTTGGCGGTTGAGTCAACCAGGTTTCGATCCCAGCTACGGGAAGCTACTGTCTAGCCACACCGATGAGTTCTGATAGAACGAAACAGATCTGTCTGTGGATGACTATATATATATATAGTGTGTGTGTGTGTATCTAGGCAACATTTTCTCTTTTAAACATGTTTGATTAAATAGGATACACACTTTATGTCTGTGTAATCTGTCTTTGATCTGTTCAAATCATCGTTTGAGTCGTTTGACTTCGAAATGGAATGAATTTAGGACGGCGCTGTATGTTTCTCAAGTACGTAAGTATATAAAATTCTTATCTTGAACCAATTTAGAGTTATTTGGGCCCCTCTAGTCGGAGTGCACTCATGAGTGGAGAGTTCGCCAATGGTCCAGGAGGCTGGGGTTCAATCCCAGGTCGAGTAATTACCAAAGACTCAAAAAATGGTACTTGATGCCGCCTAGCTTAACACAGCGTTATAAGGTAAGAATCAAGGGTAAAGTGGAGCAATCCAGGGAATGGAGTAGCGCCCTCCTCTACACTTCAGTGTAGTAGCTATTGAAAAGAGAGCCTTTGGGTCACTTACTTAGTTATAATGGGTCTTACACTTACAATGACCTCATCGTGATGTTTCTCGGATTTATGGGCGAAAAAACAGTGACGTCATTGTTTGAATAACATCTTCATATTTCTTGAATGCCTTGTTTGATCAACAGTAAAACTTTAGAAATGATTTCCCAGTTTGAATCAGTTCCATACCCAGATAAATAAGGGACACCAGAAGAAGGCCAGAGGATACAGCTGCCGAAACGTTGTGTTACAAATAATAATAATAAAGATGAGGACAACAGTCCGAAAAATAACACATAAAATAAAAAAATTCCACCCTCTCTTGTTCTTCCTCCTACTTTTATATGAATACATATGATTCGTCATTCTATCACTCAGTTGATTATTCACTCCTCCGAAGATGGCTCCAGCTGGGGTCGAAATTACTTAGAAAAGACAAAGCATCTTCTTAAATTCAGTTCATTCCTAAATCAAACAACTCAAATGGAGATTTGAACGGGTCAGTGACAGAATAGGCTGATATAAAGTCAGTAAAGTGGGCGACCATCGTCGAGGGTGACTCGAAGGCTTGCTTATCAGTAGCGACTACATCGAGGTGTAGAGGGTGATACTTCTTTCCCTGGATTGCTCCACTTTACCCTTGATACGTACCTTTTCTAATGCAGTGTGTTGAGCAAGGTGATATCAAGTACCATTTCTGAGTCTTTAGTATGACTCGACCTGGGATTGTACCCCGGTCTCCGGGCCCATTGACGGACATTCTACCCACGAAGCTGTTTGTGTTTCATTTCTTACTTATGCTCTTGGGAAAGGCATGAATCCATCCGTACTCCCTCCAGCGATGAGTAAATTGTAGGGCAGACTGTGTTTTTTAGCTTTGGTAAGATAACCAATTTATAATAACCAAAAGATCCTGCTCGTGGCGGGAAGGTTGAACACACACACACACACACACACACACACACACACAAATATATATATATATATATATATATTACAATACTAGTGAAATATCAAGTTTTAGAACTTATTTAAGCACAGATTTTTTAGGATGACAAACGTATGCAGTTCCTCTGGTCTCCTATTTTGTTATTATTATTTACTCATTAGAGTTTTTCACATCAGCGTTAGCTGATGGTCTCTCACTGGAGTTTGAGTGACAGCAAGTTTCCTCAAGTCTTAAAGACTTTTCTCAGTATTCTGGCCCTTCTCAATAATGTTGTAGTTTGGACGGTCTCCACTCGTCCGCCAACTCCCAAGTCCTCCAGTATCTTCAATAATCCTTTAGTTACTGAGTCGAAAGCACCTATCACAATTGGTATAATTGTCACCTTCATGTTCCATAGTTTTTTTTTTCAATTCCCTAGCAAGGTCGAGGTACTTATCCTTCTTTTTACATTCTTTCAGTTTTATTCTGTGGTTAGCCAGGACAGCAAAATCGACAATTTTGCAAATTCTCTTTTTTTTTTTTTTTTGTTGATTATTATATGGTCTGGTCTTCTGGCCGAGATTAGGTGATCCGTCTGTATGTCTAAGTCCCATAGGAGTTGATGTGTGTCATTTTCTAGGACAGCTGCTAGGTTGTGCATATACCATTTGTTCGTATGGTCATTATTATTATTATTATTATTATTATTATTATTATTATTATTATATCTTTGCTAATTTTTCCCACCAGATTTAAGTCGTGGTTTTTCCCAAAAGTATATGTGACAAGTCTTCTCTGCTCTCCAGTACTCTTCTAAGTATCCTAGCCGGTTTTTAACAGTTCTGAAGTCTGGATGGTTTCATTTCTTACTCCAATCTTCATTTCCCTAAGTCTTCATTTCCCTTAGTCTTCATTTTCCAGGTATTTGGAGACCAAGATTCCTTACTACGATAGGTATTACCGTCAGCTTCATATTCCACAAATTGTTCAGCTTTGCACCTTGTTTCATTTTCTCTCAGTAGTCTGCTGGCACAACAAAATCCACTAGATGACAAGCCCTTTTTTATTCTTCTTGTTAATTAAAATTAAGTCTGGTCTCCTGGCCTAGATTGGGTGATCCGTTTGTAACTTAAAGATTCAGAGAATTTTATATTTTTCCAATTCAAAGAAAGCTTCTAGTTTATGCATATACCATTTTATTAATTGGGTGAAATTTCAGCTTCTTGCACAACTGCTAATGTATTACCTTTCCTACCCACTCATACCTACTCTTATATTCCTTTTGTGCTAGTTTGCCGCGTTCACTTATTATGTGATTACCTTTTTAATCCCTCTCACTGCTTTTGCTTATATATTCTTCCAATCCTTTATTATTATTATTATTATTGGCTTATGTCAAGGTCGACAACTGAAGAAGCAGCATTTTATCAAATCCGATAGTTATGAAAAATTGATTTGCTCAAGTATTCACTTGCTTGTTTGAAAACCTCTCTGACGAGACAAGTTGTCAAGTTATATAGCGGTGGAACAGAATGCATAGAGAAATGGATTCATGCCTTCTCTAGTGATTTTAATGGTAAGCGAACATACGGTGCTGTATGTAAAATTCGAACTCTGTTAGCCGATTTTCATGGATGCCTGCTTTGATTTTCCTCTTCTAATCAGTAAATATATTTACTCGTTCAAACAAAGACACACACGCGCGAACACGCGAGTGCATTCGTACATATTCAAATTTTCTTGCTCATGTAGCGACTGGGAACTGTGCGTCCATTAAAATATTTCTTTGTCCCACAATCCAAATGTGCTTGAAAAGACGCCGAAAACGTTCTTTGTTTCTCCAAGAGACTTATCAATATTCAACGCGCCCGCAGCGTACCCAGACCGGCGCACCCACTTAACAAGTCACAAGTCCCATGCCCTACAACAATCAGAGCCGTGGTAGCCGGACTGAACAGACTATAAAACCTACTCATGCCTGTCGACGATTTACTTCTTTTTTCGTTTTTTTTTTGTTTCCTAATTATTTTTTGTTTGTTTGTTTGTTCGTTGGGAGGTCTTTTAATAAACTCGACACCGTCTGTTAGTTATTCTCTACTCTGATACCATCCAAAAAAAGTTGTTGCTATGGGAACAATAATAATCGTATTGTAGTAACGGAAAAATAGAAACAATAACTAAACGAGGCCATTTCAACATCATCTTTATTTTCATGATCATCATTCAGATGATTAAAGTGAAACAATGCTGCTACTGATGCTGCTGAAGATAATGATGATGAAAAGCGTTTAAGGTTTTTGTGGAATATCATGTTGCATTAATTTCTTTGGATAATGTTTCCGATTAAATTCACTATTCGAGATATTACCTGCGGGTAGCAGTCTTAAACATGCGCTTCCGTGTTGGCAGACCATAATGTATAATTAAAACACGCACACACACACGCACATATATATATATATATATATATATATATATATATATAATCATATCATGCTGATAGCATGAAGCTCCCAGCTCTCTCTCTCTTCATTGATTCCAATTATCTATCCCTCCAAACAGGTCCTCTAAAATGCACCCAGTGTCCGCACAGAGCTGATGTAAGTTTTTGCTGGTCGGCCAACCCTGACGCCTCTATGTTCCGGAAGATAAGACAATTGTGCGGTACTTTGTAAGTGTCGGATGCACTATTAACAATGGTTTGCGAGTTTTGCTTGCTTTTTATCAATTCTGGGTAATGAGGGAAACCATAAATGACTAAAGAATAAAATCCGCTAATATTCCATCAAAAATAGCGGATTAATGGATATGCCGAAGGTGGACATGGAGATCCTTCTAATAATAATAATAGTATTGGATAATAAACATTGAAATAAAATCCGACGGTGCGAGAAAAGGAAAACAATGCGAAAAATTAGATTGACTTGTTTTATAATAAGGATTATTTTATTTGATAAAGTTGTCGTTATTGCCAAATATCTCAATTTATTTTTCCGTATTGTCTTCCTTTTCTCACACACGTGCGCGCGCGCACACACACACACACACATATATATATATATATATATATATGTGTGTGTGTGTGTGTGTGTGCATTCTGGTGTGTTATTTGATCATTTATATATGAGAAAGGGTAATGATACGGTCGGTTTTCTTCGAGTGTTTTAATTAATATATGTACTGTTTTATCCCCATGTTTTCCTTATAATGTTTCCCCTCATGATATAGAATGTTTTCATCATAAAATCATTTGCAATCAGATTATGGTAGACCTCGAGCGAAACGTCAATGGATTGTTCAAAATTGTGTCTTACAGAAGTTCATTGATACAGAAGTATTATTTTACGACGACACATGAGAGTAAGTCCTTTGATCCTAGAGTTTTCTTTGGTCAATTTACGTTCAGGTTTTTACTATCTTCTCCAAATTCATAAGCTTTGTATGTCGAATAATGAAAAGAAACACACACACACACACACACACGCACACATATATATAGCATCATCATTAAGTCGTGGTGATAGCACGGTATTCCTGATTCTCTCTCTTGCAATCTGTTCCAATCGTCCATCTCTAATGGCAGGTCCTCTAGATGGTATCTAGTTTCCGCACAAAGTTGGTGTATATAAGTACTTGCTGGTCGGGTAGCCCTAGCACATTTATGTGTATAAGTCCGTAAGAGAGCTTTACTTACCAGTTCATCCTTACGTTACAAACAGTACCCAGCATTTGTTAGTTTTACTTGGATGGTTTGTGAGATTGGAGTTAAGTTGCACTACATCGGCGGTTTTGTGGGGTGCTGCTTCCAGGATTTGTTCAAAACAGCTCGTACCATTCTTGAGTAGTTCCCATCTAGCCTTTTCTTCGTGGATTTCGTTAGCGTCTAGATGATGCAGTAATACAGTAGTACTGACACAACCACTGCTGAGAAGAAATCTGGTTTTATTTTATCAGTGTGGCTAAATTTCTACATGATCGACACTCTGTCAATAATTGTCCACGATTTTGTAATGTATATGTTGACATCGCTTTCAGTAAATGAAATCTTTCCGTAAATGAAATTCACTATGTTATTGCTATACATCTTATGAGATGACTGACCAATTTTTATGATTTCAGCTTCAAATAAACAGCTACAGCAGCAAATGGAATACACCATACTAAAGCCTGATTGGCACAGCTGGTGAATTTCAAAAATGCAATCTGGACGTGAGGACACTTTAGAAGAACGATATGCCATAAAATTCTGTTTTAAACTTGGAAAAAATGCCTGCCACAGAAACGTATGGAATGCTTCAGACTGCTTTTGGACCGTCTATCTTGCATGAATCGAGCATCAGTTTTTGAGTGGCGTAAGAGATTCAAGGAAGGCAGGAAGTCTGTGAGGGATGATGAGAGGTGTGGGAGGAGTAAGGAAGTCAGAACACCAGAGTTGATTGGCCAAAGGGTTATGGTTAGGGTTACTATGTTGAGGTTTTACGGGAGTTCAGCTAGAGATTCCGTCAGAAGAGGCCAGCACTCTTCAAATCGATTCAGTGGCATTTCCACCAGGACAATACACCAGTCCACAACTCCATCCTTGTCACACAGTATTTGACCAAAATGGGCATCAAGACAGTTCCTCAGCCTCCCCATAGTCCAGACCTTGCACCTTGCGACTTTTGCTTATTCCCTAAGCCCAGGGACTGTCGTTATGAGACAATTGAGGAGATGAAAGAGACTGTGACGAAGGTCATTGACACGCTCACACAAGATGACTTCAATGGGGCCTTGTTGGAAGTTGTTGGAACGGTACAAGAAGTGCATTGCAGCCGGAGGAGATTACTTTAAAGGGGACTTTATGTGTGTACTATCAATAAAAGTGGCCATACGAAAAAAGTCTGGAAACTTATTTAACGATCCTCGTATCTCATTGCAAAACTCCTGTGAGAATGTTGAAGAAGTCGGTTTCAGAATCGACTGAGCGAACCATTGCTTTCTTGTGAATTGAATTATCATGACCAGAAAATCCGCCGAACACCTACGCATGACATACGGGAACATTGGACAGCTGTTTCGACCTTATTAGGTCTCATCAGCAGTGTCATGGTAATTCAATTCATAATATTAATTACTCTACTTAAAAAGATAAAAATATGTACATCCATTGCTTTCTTGTTTTGAAAAATATTATCATAGCGGTGACAATTTCTTTGGGTAGGCCATTTGTATTGACTTCATCCTCTTCTGTGAATGGAATCAAATGTCTTGGAAAAATCTACGAACAATAGTGTTTCCTCGAGATTCTTTGCTCGTAAGACTGATAATTCAACGGATTGTCAGTGTACTATCGGTGAATACGGCTCTGCCACTGCTTGCTTAATTCCCTGTTACTCTTTCTTTCTCTCCCCCTCACTACGGTACAAAGTCACATACTGTAGTAATCATAATTTTCTATGCTTCCAACGATTTTTTTTTTTATTTTAAAATTATTTCCAAATCTATCCCCAACAACCATTCAAACTCTATTCGTAAATTAAACTATGACGGTCAGATAACAGACTTATCAATGAGCAAATACCATCTTATTCTTATTCTTTTCTTCAAGCTTTTTTTTTTCTTTTTTGGAGTTGAGTTGTTTTACTTCTTTTTTCTTTTCTTTTCACGCCTTTCTTTTTTTTTTTTTTTTTTTTTTTTTTTTTTTTTGGAGTTGCGCTGTTTTTCTTCTTCTTCTCTTTTCGGTGTTGGACTTTTCTCCTTTTTCTTTCTGGGGGGTGCTGCATTTGTTCTTGTTTTCGGTGTTGGACTTTTTCATCTTTCTTCTATTGCGTTTTCTGGGGGCCTTGTGCTTCCTCTCTCTCCTTCGATCGCCTGAACAAGCCGCTCCGAAATAGATTCCTAATTGTTCTCAGCCGCTTCTCTGATCGTCTCCGTGGAACCATGGTAACCCAGTCGTAAACCATATCATGAACGATGTGCCCAAGTTTGGCGCTAAATATCTTTATGTACTATAGGTAAATACGGCTATTTGCGAAATGTACATGGGGCGTTCATTACATATATACATAACGTAGAACGCATAAAGAACATAGGAATCTCGAAATTCGAAAAACACGCAACGACTTCTTGTTCAGGTACGAAACCTTTTTATTAACTTTGAGTTTAAGGTTTCGACATAAGGAAGAGAGACACAATCTTGCTATGCTGTCTTATTCATTTGGCCCCCAGCTCGAGCGGCCCCCATAGGGCGCAAGTTCGCCTCGCGTCTGCGAACTCCAAAAGTCGATCCTCTTCGTTTGGCGTCTAGAACTCAACTCTCTAACTTTCTTCAGATTTCCACAAACCTCTGCGCGCTTCCGGTGCGTGACGTCACTCGCACTCCGTCACCCGTTTCGTCTCGGACTATTGTGATATCTCTGAGTGAAACCTTCATCCGCCCGCGTGCGCCCGCGTTAACACATGCATCAAGGTTTGCACCTAACTAACACATGTGCTGAGCCGAAAGGTTCTCAGCCTAACTAAACTCAAAGGCGTGAACCGAAATTCCTTGGCCATTACGTTACATCAGAATCTTTGACGTTGGTCAATTTCTCTGAAAGCGGCTCTGATTTTTCCTATGAAATTTCCCGAGAATTGTGGTCAGATACAACTGAGATGCTGGGTGTTATAAACCTTTGCATCTATAGCAGTACAAATTATGCCTCTGTAATTTTTAGTGATTCAGAGGTCACCTTTATTGGGGAAGTCAAGAATACAGCCTTTCGTCCATTTCTCTATTGTGTTTTCTTGCATAATCGAAGAAGTGTGTTTTCTTGCATAATCGAAGAAGTGTGTCGTCAAATGTTCTTATCTTCCATTCTTCAAGAGGTATTTCGTCGAGGCCAGCAGCTTTCCTGTTTTTAACTTATTTTCACTACTGCATCAAGTTCTTCCTCAGTAAACAGACCTAATTTGATATCTCATTGGTTATTTCTGATTTTTTTTCAGTAGGTTTATCAGTGATTTCAGGAGGATCTCCAGGCAGATTCTTTCCAATTCTGAAGTTTTTCTTCTAATGTGGTAGCTTTTAGTTTTGCTCTCGTAGTCCTTTCCCTTAAGCTTACTTCATTTTTTGTCCACCATGCAAATCGTAATTGTCTATCTTCAACCAAGTTTCTCACTATATTGATTTGTCCTTGAATGTAAGTAAGTAAAGTTGGCGACTGTAGTCGAGGGTGACCCGAAGGCTCCCTTTTCAATAGCTACTACACCGAGGTGTAGGGGAGGGCGCTACTCCTTTCCCTGGATTGCTCCACTTTACCCTTGATACGTACCTTATAATGCTGAGTGTTAAGCAAGGAGGTATCAAGTACCATTTTTTATTCTTTGGTATGACTCGACTTGGGACTGAATCCGGGTCTACCGGGCCATTGGCGAACACTCTACCCACTAGACAATTAGCCGGTTGAATGTAATCTAGTTGTTATTTTTGGTATGCGTTAGTTTTTTCTTACGTTTTTGCATATAGGTGTTTGTTGGGTTTCTTTTATCAAGCAAAATGCTTTTTCCCTATTATCTCGTTTTTCTTTGTTATTTACTACCAGGGAACTCTAAATTTGGCTCTGGGTTTAGTTGGTATGAACTCAGCTAAAGTTTCTAAGTGGGTGGTAACAAAGTTTTCAAATTCGTCATTCAGAGAATGTTTTTCAGATGTCTCCTAAAAAGTATCGAACTTCTTTCTTACAGTTACTGTTTATTGATTGCTTATATCACTTATTAGCGAGGGAGGACCAGTCATATCTTAAAGCTTTATCTGTTTATTTCGTATTTCTGCGTAGACTTAGGCGAATCTTTGTTGAGATGGTTCTTTAATCGGAAGATATTTCTGCTAAAGAAGAATAAAAAAGCGTTATTTATTCACTTCCTGTTTATAATCTAGCTGTTCTTTGGAGTTATTTGGGTAGGTGTAATTCCACAGCGTTCCCTTTTTGGGGATTTTGTATTTTGATTTATAAATATCTTTTAGAGAGAAAAATCTGCTTAATATTCACCATTTCTATTTGGCGAGTTGTACAAGCGGAACTGATTATTTCCGTCTTTGTCTATATGAGCATTCATTTTTCCATTGGTAATCAAAACGTCGTTTGTTACTATGTCAGAAGATAGCTCCTTATTGAAGGACTATTGATTGTCAAAATCTTGGGCAACGATTAAAAACGGTAAATAAAACCTAAAATAGACACCGGGCACTATCACTAAATAACATGGGTTTCATTTTAGATATTACAGATTATATATATATATATATACCTCAGTGTAGTGGCTATTAAAAAGGGGGCCTTCAGGTGTCCGTCGACTACGGTCGTCAAATTTACTTATATATATATATATATATATATATATTGCTGTTTTTATTTTTTACAAGAGTTTTTCATATTAGCGTTAGCTGATGTTCTTTCACTGGAGTTTGAGTGACAACAAGTCTCCTCAAGTCTCCAAGACTCTTCTCAGTATTCTAGTCGTTCTGGCTGTAGTTTGGATGGTATCTTCCAAGTCCTCCAGTTCCTTTAATAGTCCTTTAGTTACTGTACCGAATACACCAATCACGATTGGTATAATCATTACCTTCATGTTCCATAGTTTTTTTTTAATTCCCTTGCAAGGTTGAGGTACTTATCCTTCTTTTCCCTTTTTTCAGTTTTATTCTGTGGTTAGCCGGTACAGCAAAGTCGACAATTTTGCAAGTTGTTTTCTTTTTTTTGTTGTTGTTGTTGTTGATTATTATAAGGTCAGGTCTTCTGGCCGAGATTAGGTGATCCGTTTGTATGTCAAGATCCCAAGGAAGTTTATGTGTGTCATTCTCCAGGACAGCAGCTGTGTTGTGCATATTCCATTTGTTCGTATGGTCAAAATTAAATTTCTTGCACATCTCCCAGTGGATCACCTTGCCCACCTAGTCGTGTCTAGTCTTATACTTCTTCTGTGTTAATTTGCCGCATTCGCTTATTATGTGATTGACGCTTTCGTCTCTATCACCACATAACCTTCATTTTGCTATTATTATTATTATTATTATTATTATTATTATTATTATTATTATTATTATTATTATTTTTCACCAAAAGAGTACATTTGACAGCCATTATACTCATAGTCCTATTTATAGATTTTATATTAGAAATGAATGTAAACAAATAAAGGAAAAATAGATCAAGGGAAGTAATCCATGATTGTCATTTAATTTTTGTTTTCCTTAAGAAATTATAAGGATCGCGCAACGTGAGCATAAACTCCAATATTATCATTAAATTGTAAATTGGATTTTAAAAATAGCACTGCTATAAAATTTTTTGCAGTGACGTGTGATTTTTGTAGCGTGACGATAACTTTCAAGCAACAAATCGTACCATAATATATATTCATATTTACCCAACCCCTCCGCTCGGGCAGGATATGACTCAAGGCTGAAGGACCTTGTCTACCCTACTATTTACCCATAGCTGGAGGGAGAATAATTGGATTCATACCTTTCTCAAGGGTATTAGTACTATGTGAAATGCAATCAGTCTCGGCCAGGATTTGAACTCGTGTCGCCGTGTCCATTTCCTACGACAATAGCCATTACACCATGGGCATCTTCATAATATATATTAGTACTATTATTATTGGATATTACTAATGAATATAATATCAAACATTATCTAACACAATTTCATCAACCTAAGACTTAATATTAATGACAATTATTAAATATTTAAGAAGTACAGTGACTATTATCACTAATTTATTGTTTATTCTTGTTGTAACTGTATTTTAAAGCAACTGCAACGCCAACGATGATAATATTAATTAAATCTTAATGCATTCGTATAACTTTTGACTCAAATGTGCATTTTCAGTTATTTCTTGTTAGACGAACAGTCACAACAAATTGCAAGGTTTAGTCAGTCAACTATATCTCACTAACCGGCTCATTGGCCTAATGGGTAGAGTGTTCGTCAATGGTCCGGGAGACCGGGGTTCAATTCCAGGTCGCGTCATACCAAAGACTTTAAAAATGATACTTGATACTTCCTTGCTTAACACTCAGCAATATAAGGTACGTATCAAGGGTAAAGTAGAGCAATCCAGAGAAAGGAGTAGCGCCCTCCCTTACACCTCGGTGTAAACCAACACTTCTACACGATAAGGAATTGTATACAAGGTATATTTTTAAGCGGAGATTAACAGGTTTGAATTCAGTTTTCTTTTACCTAGACAGGTTACCATACCAAGGTTAAAGAGCTCAGTTTCTCTTACTATTTACCCATAGCTGAAGGAAGACTAGTTAGATTAATACTTTCCCCCAAGGGTATTAGCGCTATACGTAATCTAGACAGATGATAAAGATGTATGGTGCTAGACTACGTGCTTAGAACATCTATTGCTAAAAAGAAAGAAACGGTTTCAAGTTAACAAAGGAAAGAAGCAGAAGATACTCCGCACAAACAATTACGGACGCAGACTACGCCGATGATATAGCGCTTCTGACAAATGCACCAGCTCAAGCCGAAACCCTGCTACATAGTCTGGAAAGAGCAGGTGCAGGCATAGGCCTCCATGTAAATGCACACAAGACGGAATATATGTGCTTTGATCAAACAGGCGATATCTCATCACTAAAAGGTCCCTCTCTGAAACTAGGAGACAAGTTCACCTACCAAGGAAGCAGTGTCTCTTCAAACGAGGCAGACATCAACTCTCGACTAGTAAAGGCATGGACAACTATCGAAAGATTATCGGTCATATGGAAGTCAGACCTGACTGATAAGATAAAACGCAGTTTCTTCCAAACAGCGGTCGTGTCGATATTGCTATATGGATATACTACATGGACGCTAACTAAACGTATGGAGAAAAAGCTTGACAGCAACTACACAAGAATGCTGCAAGCAATATTGAACAAGATTTGGAGGCAGCATCCCACAAAGCAGCAGCTGTACAGCCACCTCCCACCCATCACGAAAACTATCCAAGTTAGACGAACAAGACATGCGGGATACTGCTGGAGAAGTCGGGACGAACTCATAAGTGATGTACTCCTGTGGACCCCTTTACATGGACAAGCAAAAGCAGAACGACCAGCTAGAACCTACATACATCAACTCTGTGCAGATACAGGGTGTAGCTCTGAAGACCTGCCGGAAGCAATGGACGATAGAGAAGGGTGGTGAGAAAGGGTCTGGGATAGCCATGCCGATGGCGCGACATGACGATGATGATGATTAACGCTATCTGAAACGTAAGCGGCCTCGTCCAGGATTTGAACTCAGGTTACCGTGTCCATTTCTTTTGACGGTAACAACTACACTACTTCGTTATTGTGACTCTATTGAAATAGTTAATCCCATGATGAAAGAATGCAGCAAACTTTAATTAGAGGAATATACGAACAGGTACGACTGGATGGGGAAGATGAAGAAACCACATTGTAAGTTTTCTTTTTTTTCTTTTCCTTTTCTAAAATTAAGCAAATGTTAAGCATCAAAATACAAATAATTTTGAACGTTTCGCCAATATTTTTATGAAAACATTTCTTTCTGGGTGAAAGTTTTAAATGTGTTAACTTTTTTCATTTCTACTATTTTTTTCTTTTTTTTTTTTTTCTTTTATTCTTTAAATCTTTTACATTGCGAGTTCGATCCTATCAAAAAGCCCGATATTTCTAGCCTTGTGCCACATTGACGGCAAGCTTAGTAAATAACTCTAGATATTTTTATGACGTTCATAATTTAATAATTATTATCTTAGTGGTTTTTTCAAAAGTAATTTTAATCATTGCTCTACAGTGGATTTTGTACGGATTAACTTTTTCTGTCCTCTGACTGGAAAGAACAGTCTTTTTTTTTTTTAATTTGAAGGTAAACTTTCAAACTTAGAAAAAATTTTTATTATTAAATAACCTTAGAAGGTTGATATGCCATTAAAACCAAGAAATCAATTCTATAAATTGTTTCAAAAGCTGTAATATCATTCGAGATATACAGGGTACGTTTTTTTAGAAAAATTGATACCATTTCATTTAAAAAATCTCAACTTTTTAACACCATATGTATATGGTGTTAAAAAGTTGAGATCTTTTAAATGAAATGGTATCAGTTTTATCCTGGAAGACAGCATCTAATGCTTAAACATATTTTCTTTTAATGATACTATTCCTGAAAAAAAAAAGAATGACATAAAACATCAAATTTTGGGTTATTTTTACACATGCAGTAAAAATCTGAGATCCTTTGAACGAGAATTCGTCTTTTTTTTTATTACGAAACGATATCAATTTTCTGAAACAGCCTGTAAATATTTCTTTCTTTCTTTCTTTCTTTCTTTCTTTCTTAAAGTTTTTATTTCCTACTTATTACCTGCTCCCTCCTTTTATGGATCATCCTTTTAAATGATCTCAACCACCACCTTCAACATATACATTAATCCGCTCTTTTTAATGGAATATTAAAGAATTTTATTCTTTATATTTGGTTTAGAATTGATAATAAGCAAGCAATGTTAGTAGTGCATCCAACACTTTAAAAATGCTACACTATTTTGTTGCCGTGTATGTATTTACCCAAACCCTCCTCCATAGGGTTTGGGGCTATAGAATACACCAACTGCTTCTCTGCAGAGAGATAAGACCGCCCCATCGAGTGTTCTGTATATGACACTAAACAATCTGATGGTGAGGTTCCAGTGATACTGGAGCTTCGGGGAATGCAGAGTACCCCTTGATTGCCATGGGTCAAATAGAACTAAACTGTGTACTTATGCTTAAATGGGTTGCTGTTTTTACATTTAAACAACGTAATAATGCTAAAGTGAATTGTTTGAAATAGAACAGTTTTTAAATAATACTAAACTGTATACCTTTGCTAAACTGAATTGTTTGGAATGCAACTGTTTTTGGCATTGAAACCGTGTACTGAACTGAATTATTTGAAATAGAACTGTTTTGACGTTTAACTGTTTGTAAACAAAAACTATACTTATACTAAACTGAATTGTTTGAAATTTAATTCGAGGTTGAATGACCCGAAAAGGGTTGATAAGCCGTAAAACAAAAAACAAAACAACCAATCCTCCATGAGTAGGATGTAACACAAGGTCAATTTTTCAGCGGAGTAGAGTTGGTTTGAATTCAGAATTTTTCTGCTCTTAGACTGTTTGCTTCACCAAGGTTAAAGAACTCAGTCTGCTCTACCATTTATCCATAGCTCGGAGAAGAAGAGAAAAGACTGATTCATGCCTTTACGAAGGGCATTAGTGCAAAGTGAAACGGAAACAGCCTCGTCCAGGATTTGAAGTCAGTTCGCCTGGTCCATTTCTTAAGATGATAACCGTAACATCATGTGCCTCCCTTGTGTTGCCCTGTAGCAAGTTAAGTAAATATTTATAGTGGATAGAGCGTTCGCCAATGGTCCGGGAGATCTGGGTTCAATCTCAAGTCGTGTCATACCAAAGACTTTAAAAATGGTACTTGATACCTACTTGCTTAAAACTCAGCAATATAAAGTAAGTATCAAGGGTAAAGTGGAGCAATCCTGGGAAAGGAGTAGCGCCCTCCCCTACACTTCAGGGTAGTAGCTATTGAAAAGGGAGCCTTAGGGTCACCCTCGACTAAAGGGAGACAACTTTACTTTATTTACTTACACGTGTGAGGGTTAAAGGTAAAATGGCACTTGCTGTAGAGCAGTAATCATTGAATTAGTTTAACAAAGTAAGTAAGTAAAGTTGGCGACCTTAGTCGAGGGTGACCCGAAGGCTCCCTTTTCAATAGCTACTACACCAAGGTGTAGGGGAGGGCGCTACTCCATTCCCTGGATTGCTCCACTTTACCCTTGACCCGTACCTTATAATGCTGAGTGTTAAGCAAGGCCGCACCAAGTACCATTTTTTTTTTTGAGTTTTTGGTATAACTCGACCTGAGATTGAACCTTGGTCTCCTGGACCACTGGCGAACACTCTACACATAGGCCAATGGCCCGGTTGACAAACACAGTGTTGAATAGAGTGGGTACTATTATGGCACTGTACCAGACTCAACTTATCAGACTACAAAAATATATATTTCTTTGACGTCATTTGTATGTGGGTTTAATCCTTTTAACCATTACTTTCGAAGAAAATGTCATTTTCAGTTTAGTTCGGTTGTAATACTTATCGTTAAATGAAGACTCTACCCGCCTTCTCGCCTAAATACCACACGGAAGAGCCTCTTTGAAAATCAATAATCGATCCAGATATTGATTTACAACGCATGCGCAAAGATACTGTCTGCTTTAGTTTAAATGCCAAGGTCAGGCGGAAGTAAAATGAGTAGTAGAAACATTGGTATATTAGAAAAACTACAAGCATTCTTTTGTATTTGGCTTCTCTAATTTCTTCTATTGTTAACTATATTCTTCAGTTCTAAAATGTTTCTTCGCCTCTAAGAAGAACCAAATATTCCTTTCTTTCTTTCTTTCTTTCTTTCTTTCTTTCTACCCAATTATTCATTCATTTATTCTTTTTTTCTTTCTTTCACCATCAACGATTCATTTTCTTTCTTTCTTTCTTTCTTTCTTTCTTTCTTTCTTTCTTCATCAATGATTCATTTTTTCTTTCTTTCTTTCTTTCTTTCTTTCTTTCTTTTATTTTTTCTATCTTTCTTTCACCATCATTGATTCATTTTCTTTCTTTCTTTCTCCATCAATGATTCATTTTCTTTCTTTCTTTCTTTCTTTTATTTTTTCTATCTTTCTTTCAACATCAACGATTCATTTTCTTTTTTTCTTTCTTTCTTTCTTTCTTTCTTTCTTTCTTTCTTTCTTCATCAATGATTCATTTTCTTTCTTTCTTTCTTTCTTTCTTTCTTTCTTTCTTTCTTTCACCCATTCATTCATTCATTCTTTCTAACTTTCTTTCTTTCTTTCACCATCACTGTTTCATTTTCTTTCTTTCTTTCTTTTCTCCACACATTCATTCAATCATTCTCTTTTTCGTTCTATCTTTTGTTTTTGTGCTTGTCTGTTTCTTTCCTCTTTTCTTTCTCTGTTTTTCCTTCTTCTTCATTTGCTCTTTCCTTCTTTTCCTCCATCCATTTTTTCTTTCTGTTTTTCTTTCATTTTTTATTTTTTTCTGTCTCTCTTTAACCCTTCTATCATTTATTCGCTCGTTTATTTCTTTGCTCATCGATTCCTTCCTTCCTTCCTTCCTTCCTTCCTCATGCTTCTTACTCTATCATTTTTTATCAATCTTTCGATTGTTATTTGTCACATTTTTTTCAATATAATGTTACTTCTTTACAATCTCTTCCCAATTTTCCCCGAAAAAAAAAGAAAGAAAAAAACAAATAAAGAAAAAAAGCAGTCAGTTAATTGAAATGTTGTTTTTCCTGGTCATGTGATACAAATCACGCTGGGATTTTATTTATTCACGGCTAAACCTAATCCAGTCTCACAACCTACACAAATCCAGATAAATGTTTCCTTGCGTGACTTTACGTCAACTTGAACCAGTTCCTTTACACTAATTTTTATTAATGTGCCAGAATGTTGCTAAAGATGAGCACATTATCAAACATACAGAGGAAGGTTTGGCAAAAGAGTAAATGGTGTTGGGTTTGATGCCAATATCAGACATGTAAATAGTGTGGAATGTTCATTGTTACGGGAATCAGGTAAGTACTTATATTAATGCTTACATAAGTGGGCGATATAAAAAGAATAGAACGAAAAGAAAAAAAGTATTCATTTTGGCGAGTAAGGACATCATAGCCTCTTACAAGATTAGCAAAACTATCGGCCTTGTTTATTCTATAAGAAAAACCAAATCAGCCATTTCTTTCTTTCTTTCTTTCTTTCTTTCTTTTATTCATCCATTATTTCTTTCTTTCTTCTACAAATCCAATATTTTCTTTTTTTTTCTTTCTTTCTTTCTTTTACTCATCCATTTTTTCTTTTCTTTCTTTCTTTCTTTCTTTCTTTCTTTCTTTCTTCTTCTATTAATCCATTATCTACATTCTCTCTTTCTTTCTTTTACTCATCCATTCTTTCTTTCTTTCTTTTTTCTTTCTTTTACTCATCCATTTTTTCTTTTCTTTTCTTTCTTTCTTTCTTTTTTCTTCTATTAATCCATTATCTACATTCTCTCTTTCTTTCTTTTACTCATTCATTCATTCATTCTTTCTTTCTTTCTTTCATCTATTTTCTTTCTTTCTTTTTTTCTTTTACTCATCCATATTTTCTTTTCTTTTCTTTCTTTCTTTCTTTCTTTTTTCTTCTATAAATCCATTATCTACATACTCTCTTTCTTTCTTTTACTCATCCATTTTTTCTTTTCTTTTCTTTCTTTCTTTCTTTCTATCATTTTTTTTTCTTTCTTTCTTTCCATTATCTACATTCTTTCTTTCTTTTACTCATCCATTCTTTCTTTCTTTCTTTCTTTCTTTCTTTCTTTCTTCTATTAATCCATTATCTACATTCTTTCTTTCTTTCTTTCACTCATCCATTCTTTCTTTCTTTCTTTCTTTCTTTCTTTTATCTATTTTCTTTCTTTCTTTCTCAGCACAAATCCTTTGATTCATTCTTTATCATTTCCAAAGGTTGGATAATGCTTATAAAGAAAAGAAAGAGGGAGAAGGAGTGAGATAAAGAAAAACAAGTTCGTGATTAAAAAAAAAAAGAAAAAAATATTGTGGGTGTAATATCTGAGATAGGTCAATCTTCTATGTCACACACACACGCACGCACGCACGCACGCACACGCACATCTCTCTCTCTCTCTCTCTCTCTCTCTCTCTCTCTCTCTCTCTCTCTCTCTTTCTTTAAACAGATTTATATTTTACATTTCACCTGGGAGTAAAGAATTTTTGTTTTTGTTTTATTTTTTCTTCAGTGTATAAGGACATTGGATAATTTTCTTCGAATTTAATGCTGGGTTGTATTTATTGCATGACATGTATCATCTACTTGATAAAGATGTCTTCAAAAAGATGATTCTAAAAAAATGATTTCAAAAAGATGATCTCAAAATCGTCTTTTCAGAGTCACCTTTTTTAAATCACCTTCTCGGTGTCATCATTTTGGGGATGATTCTAAAAATATAATTCCAAAAAGTTGATTCCAAAGAAGATGATACCAAAAAAATAACTTAAAATTCAACAAAAAAACAGATTTCGAATTGACTTATTGTGAGGTTTAACCTAAAACACAGATTCCTGTTAGGTCATAGAAGTTAAGCAGCGACGAGCCAGCGTATGACTTACATGGATAATTCCTTAGTAACAGCTGCTGCAATAAACAACCTGAAGAATTTGAGCAATATGAAGCAAAGCTTTAGTAAAAACCAAATTTTAGTAAATGGCACTGTCGGTGGGGTTTAAAATACGTTGAGTGTATCCTCTAAAAAGAGGGTGTACTGGGTATGACACTAAACTATATCTGGGGAAGTATGGAGTATCCCTTTATTGCCATGTTTACTCTGAACCGCAATGGTAATACCTATTAGAGTCCAATATATTGGTCTAATAGATTTGTTTAAGAATTATTCGTATTCGATAGGACCATATTAAAAAATCTTTTAAGAAACAACTTCACAAAAAAATGTAAATATGAACGTACAATAAACGCGATTCTCAAACCTCTTGGCATCAGATAACCCAAAACGGATTGATGTTCCGCTAAAATCTATCAATTCATCAAACCCACACATTTATATTAGATTCACGGGAGTTTTAGGTCCATTGCAATTTGTATGCAACTTTCTACCGAGAATATTCGTATTCAAGAGTTGAAAAAATAAAAACGTATATATGACAAAATAACAGAGGCTGAAAAAGAGGACAACGATATATCTACCTTGTAAATTAAAAAATAAAACACACAGACACACATAGAAGCTAGCTCCATACGACTTTTCCCTGTTTCCACAACTGAAAATTCTTCGGAAAAGTAAGATTTTTGATTGAAGAAAACTTTAAAAGAAATATGACTGTTCAGATGCAAACACTCCTTTTCAGAGGTTCTTCAGTCAAGTGTGTTGAATGGCAAGGAGACTCTTTTAAAGAAAAAACTGAGATTTTGTCATCGTGAAGGCGAAAGCTTCGTATTGCCATTATGGTGAGATGTGATTCGACTCTTAGTGATGATGCATGCAAATATATGAAATAATAATAATAATAATAATAACAATAATAATAATAATAATAATAATAAGAAGAAGAAGAAGAAGAAGAAGAAGGATACTGATAACACGATGGACAACAGAATGACAATAACTAGGAAAGAAAAATGGGAAGAAAAACAACTCCATGGGCGTTTTAAACGACTAATAAACAACATCTCACACGGCAAAACCTGGACATGGCTAAGAAAAGGAAACTTTAAGAGAGAAACAGAAATGGTAGCACAAAACAGCACCATAAGAACCAATCATATCAAGGCAAGGATAGATAAGACGCAACAAAATAGCAAATGTAGACTATGCGGTGACAGAGATGAAACCACCAATCACATAATAAGCGAATGCCGCAAATCGGCACAGAAGGAGTACTAGACACGAGTGGGTAGGCAAGGTGATCCACTGGGAAATGTGCAAGAAACTTAAATTTGACCATGCCAACAAATGGTATATGCACAACCCAGCACCTATCCGAGAAAATGACACACACAAACTCCTATGGGACTTTGACATATAAACGTATCACCTAATCTCGGCCAGAAGACCAGATCTTATAATAATCAACAACGAAAAAAAGAAAACCTGCAAAATTGTCGACTTTGCTGTCCCGGCAGACCATAGAATAAAACTGAAAGAATGTGAAAAGAGAGATAAGTACCTCGACCTTGCTAGAGAATAGAAAAAACTATGGAACATGAAGGTGACAATTATACCAATTGTGATTGGTGCTTTTGGCACGGTAACTAAAAGATTATTAAAGGGCCTTGAGGACTTGGAAGTTGGCGGCCGAGTGAAGACCATCCAAACAACAACATTATTGAAAACGGCCAGAATACTGAGAAGAGTCCTGGAGACTTGAGGACACTTGCTGTCACTCAATCTCCAGTGAAAGACCATCAGCTAACGCTGATATGAAAACCTCTAATGAGTACATAATAATAATAATCTCAGCTAGAAAACCAGACCTAGTGATAGACAAAAGACCTGCCAAATAGTGGACTTTGCTGTCCCAGTGGACCACAGAGTAAAATTAAAAGAAAGCGAAAAGAGAGATAAATTTCTAGACCTTGCTAGAGGACTAAAAAAAACTATGGAACATGAAAGTGACAGTGATACTAATTCTGACTGGTGCACTTGAGACAATCTCCAATGGATTGGTAAAGGGACTGGAAGGCTTGGAAATAAGAAGTAAAATGGAGACGACCCATATTTCAGCGTTATTAAGATCGGCTAGAATACTGAATAGAATCCTAAAGGCTTGAGAAGACTTGCTGATATTCAAAATCCAGCGAAAAGCCGTCTGCTAACGCTGGTGTGAAAAATTTTCACAGGAGTAAAATAATGATAATAATTTGCCATATAAAAACGTGCCATGCTAGTAATGAAAAGTGGCAAACGTCACATGATGGAAGGAGTCAAACTAACAAATCAAGTAGTAATCAGAACACTCGAAAAAGGAAACCTACAAATACTTGGGTATATTTGAAGCTGACACCATCAAACTATTGGAAATTAAAGAAAAAAATTTAAAAGAGTATCTCAGAAGAACATGAAAAGTAGTCGAGATAAAACTCTATAGCAGGAATCATGTCAAAGGAATAAATACCTGGGCTGCCCCCTCGTAAGATACTCGGGACCATTCTTAAAGTGGACCAGAGAAGAACTTAAACAAATGGACCAGAGAACAAGAAAACTACTGACCATGCATAAGGCCTTGCACCCCAGAGATAACGTTGACGGACTATATATATCAAGATGAGAGAGTGGAAGAGGACTTGCCAGCACTGAAGACAGCATGGACGCATCGATACAACGTCTCGAAGACTACATAGAAAAGCGCAGAGGAAGACTGATTACGGCCTTCAGAAACAATACTAACGACACGATGATCAGCAGAACGACAATAACCAGAAAACAAAAGTGGGAAGAAAAACAACTCTATGGACGTTTTAAGTGACTAATAAGGCGACATCTCGAACGAGAAAACCTGGACGTGGCTAAGAAAGGGAAATGTTACGAGAGAAACTGAATTTCTTTTAATAGCAGCACAAAAAAACGCCATAAGGACCAACCATATCAAGACAAGAATAGACAATATGCATCAGAACAGCAGATGTAGGTTATGTGGTGATAGAGACGAAACGATCAATCACATAAGCGAATGCAGCAAATTAGAACAGAAAGAGTATAAGACTAGGCACGACTGGGTGGACAAGGTGATTCACTGGGAATTGTTTGAACATTAGGTATATGCACAACCCAGAATCTGTCCTGGCGAAATGTAGATTATATATATATATATATATATATATTAAATGCATATGGATTATTTAATATTATTTTTAAAAATTTTACCCAACTTAAAAAATAAACTATATTTTGATTGGCAGAAGAATTACAATAGAGGTGATTTCCGAACAACTGGGAATTTCTGTGAGTATAGTACACAAAATTTTGCATAATAACCTTGCTTTTTCAAAGGTCAGTTGTCGTTGGAATCCACCTGGACAATGCAAGACCTCATACTACAGCAAGGGAATATCTGTCAGTTTGGTTGGAAACCATTGCCATATTCCTTACAGTCCAGATCTGCACCCCCTTTGATTTTCACTTTTTTTTTTACCTTCAAAGAATTTCGGTGAAGAAGAAAATTCTCAGTCGATGATAAAATGAAGGGCAACGTGAGCAAATGGCAAAAAGCTCAGTTCCAAGATTCCTATGCTGAAGGAATAGAAATCTGTTTTTGCGATGGAAACAATGTTCTTCAAAGAATGGGGATTATACCTAAAACAAAGCAAATTGTTTTCCTGAGGAAGATATGTATTTACCATCACCTCCCTTCGAACAGGATGCGACACAATGTCTATTTTAAGCGGAGTTTAACAGGTTTGAATTCAGGTTTTCCTTTTCTATGTGAAATACATATTAGTTATTTATCATATTATTATATATTAGCATTGAACATTATATAGGTGCCCGTGGTGTAATTGTTATCGTCGTAGGAAATGAACACGGCGACACGAGTTCAAATCCTGGACCTGACTGATTGCATTTCACATAGCACTAATACCCTTGGGAAAGGTATGAATCCAATTATTCTCCCTCCAGCTATGGGTAAATAGTAGGACAGACTAGGTTCTTCAGCCTTGGTTAGGCAACTAGACTAGGAGAAGGAAAACTCTGAATTCAAACCTGTTAAACTCCGCTTAAAAATTGACCTTGTGTCATATCCTGCCCAAGCGGAGGGGTTGGTAAATAGGATATATATATATATATATATATATATATATACAATGTTCACTGCTAATATATGATATGATTAATATGAATTTGACGTTTGTCACATTTGATAACTTAAAAATCATTGATAATCTATATGTCGACCTTTTGCATCTAGAAAAGCATTTATTCTTTTTGGTATACTAAGTTGTAATTTAATAATATAATCTATTATTCCAGGCATCTTGGAAGACTTGCTATTGAAGTTCTTTTGATTTTGGTTGCTTTTTAGCCTTTCTGTGGGCCAAATAATCCCACAAAGACTCGATGATATTCAAATCTGGACTTTGAGGAGGTCATTTCATAACTTAAACATCCCCAGATTGTTCCTTCCGCTCTAAATAGCTTTATACCTTTAGTTCACTGTTCTTGGGATTGTTATTCCGCTGGAAAACGAAACTATTACCAATTAGACACTTAACAGAGGGGTTCATTATTCCATCAATTCTGACTAAATCACCGACACCATTTGCTTTTAAACATCCACAAACTATAATAGAACTTCCTCCATATTTAACTGTAGACTTCCAGCGCACATCTTTCATCGGCTCTCCAACCCTTCTTCTTATACTTTCTCTCTGAACTGAAAATTACAAATTTTGATTCATCACTTAATAATACATGGTTCCCTTGTTCAACAGTCCATTTCTTGTGTTCTTTGGTAAATTCAAGTCGTTTTACTGTTTCCTTGTCTAAGATAAGGTCTCCTTGCTACTCGACCATAAAGGCCTTCTTTCACAAGTGCTCTTCTGATAGTTAAAGAGTGATTTTGGATGCGAGATGTTTGAGCCTAATTCCTGACAAGATTTATTTCTATTTCTTAAAGATGTTATCTTTAGATATCAACAACCACTTTTAGTTAATTTTGTTGGCCTTCTACTCTTCTTTCTGTTTTTCATATCTCTAGTTTCAATATTTCTTAATTACTTTTTGTATTGTACGCCTAGAAACTTTCATATATTTTAGCCTAAAAAGTGCCCTGTTCATGGTAGAATATAATTTTATGCTTTCTTCATCAGATACCCGTGGTATATAGATGATTTCTGCTTAGAAATATAGAATTTCTGGTTCTGAAATGAAAAATTGAGAGAATTTATTTAAAAAAAATAAAATAGTTTTTATTTTTATGGATATTTAATGTTTGATCAATAGTAAACATAGTAAAACTTCATTGTAATTAAAGATAGCAAAAATATAAGATAAAATTAACACCTTTACATTAGATACATATCTTAGAGCGCGCCTTTATCATATAATGAAAATATGACTGAAATTAAGAATTCTTAATTATGTTAATTTTTTAATTGTTTTTATTAATATGTTAAAGAATTACTGTTTATAAAATTTTCTAAATGTATAAATTACTATATATTCATTGATTAACCTCAACACCAGTGTTCATTATTTATAGATGTTAAGAATATATATATATATATATATATATATATATATATATATATATATATATATATATATACACTAATCTAATATCTACCAGCATTCACGACACCAGAAAAAAAGAAAGAAAAACGCCAGGAACAAGGGATAAGAGTATCTCGAATCACCGCTCGGGGGAAAAAGAAAAAATATAATAGGTCAAAAAGAAAGAAAAGGCTAACCTCGTCAGACCCCTTGAAAAAAAATCAAGGGATATGCAGTCAGTTGGTCAAAAGAAAACTAAAACCTTCAGCGAATCCTGCAATTGCAATGCTACATTTACAAGAGTGCTCAACACAAGTGGAGCCAATTATAAAATTAACTTAAATCGCGAGTCGGCGTTAGACTTCCTGATGATTCGATACGGTGAAACTTTAGTAGAAGATTTCCGACTCGCGATTAAAGTTAATTTTATATATATATATATATATATATATATATATATATATATATATATATATAAGAGTGTTATCAAGAGGTGTTAAGGCTAAATCGTTACTTTTTTGTTTTAAAACGCTAAAATTAAGTGATGACATGAACAACTTAACTTTATTATATGTTACGTTGTTGATGTGTCTGATAGACTGGTGTTGAAAGTTCTAGACTAGTGCCGAGAGGTCAAAACCAGTGATGGTTTTGATAGCTTTTGACAGTTTTCAAGAAGTCTTCATTGTTATCATGGGGATTAGACTGGTATCGGGAGGTCTTGACTGGTGTCAATAGATCTAGACTGATGTTGAGAAGTTGGGACTGGTGTCGATATGTTGACTGGTTTCATGAAGTCTTGATGGTGTTAAAAGGTCTTCACTAGTTTTAAGAGGCCTTGATAGGTGTCGAGAGGTTTTGCCTGGTGTCGATATGTCTTGACTGGTTTTGTGAGGTCTAGACTGATGTTGAGAGGTCTAGAATGGTGTCGATATGTCTTGACTGGTGTCGAGAGGTTTTGCCAGGAGTCGATATGTATTTACAGGTTTTGTGAGGTCTTGACCGATGTCGTGAGGCTTTGATTGGAATCGAGAGATCTTGACTAGTATCGAGAGGTCTTGAGTTTTATCGTGAGATCTTGATTGGTGTCTGGTTTCATGATATCTTGATTGGTGTCGACTGGTTTTGAGAAATTTAGACTGGTGTCGAGAGGTCTAGACAGATATCAAGGACTTTTGACTGGTATCATGATAGGGTGTCCTCGTGGTGTAATGGTTAAAGCCATGGACTGCGGAATCGTAGTACGCGAGTTCGTACTCCAGTCGCGCTATTACGTTCACTTTCGGGCAAATACCATTGGGAAAGGTATGAACCCCCTTACTCCCTCCAGCTATGGGTAAATAGTAGGGCAGACTAGGTTCTTCAGCCTAGGTGAGGCAACTAGTCAAGGAGAAGGAAAACTCTGAATTCAAACCTGTTAAACTCCGCTTTAAAAATTGACCTTGTGTCATATCCTGCCCGAGCGGAGGGGTTGGGTAAATAGGATCATGATGATATGATTGATTTAGAGAGTCAGTACTGATTTTTAAAAAAACTATATGAAGCCACTCTGAATACTTTTTGAACGAAATGTTTCCGGTAACACACTGCATTGTGCAAGTGTGGCACTCTTCATTTTCATATAGTTCTATGCGATTTTACCTTGTTTCCACAAATGAAAATTCTTCTCAAGGGAAAGATTTTAGGCCGTAGAAGTCTTTATGTCACGTTACAAATGTACACTATACTAAAAATAGCAGTTTCATTGATACGAGGATCATTAAATAAGTTTCCAGATTTTTTTCGTATGAGCACTTTTATTGATTGTTCACACGTGAAACTCTAGTCCCCTTCGAAGTAATCTCCTCCGGCTGCAATGCACTTCTTGTACCGTTCCAACAACTTCCAACAAGGCCCCATTGAAGTCCTCTTGTGTGAGCGTGTCAATGACCTTCGTCACAGCCTCTTTCATCTCCTCAATTGTCTCATAACGAACGACAGCCTCTGAGTTTAGGGAATAACCAAAAGTCACAGGGAGCAAGGTCTGGACTATAGGGAGAATGAGGAACAGTCTTGATGCCCATTTTGGTCAAATAGTCTGTGACAAGGATGAAGTTGTGGACTGGTGCATTGTCCTGCTGGAAATGCCATTGACCCGATTTGAAGAGTGCTGGCTTCTTCCGACGGAATCTCTTCCTGAACTCTCTTAAAACCTCAACATAGTAACCCTAGCCCTTTGGCCAATCAACTCTGGTGTATTGACTTCCTTACTCCTCCCACACCTCTCATCATCCCTCAAGACTCCCTGCCTACCTTGAATCTCTTATGCCACTCAGAAACTGATGCTCGATTCTTGCAAGATGCTCCAAAAGCAGTCTGAAGTATTCCATGCGTTTCTCTGGCATTTTGTTCCAAGTTTAAAACAGAATTTTATTGCATATCGTTCTTCTAAAGTGTTCTCACGTCCAGATTGCATTTTTGAAATTCACTAGCTGTGACAATCAGGCTTTAGTAGGGTGTATTCCAATTGCTTCTGTAGCTGTTGATTTAAACCTGAAATCATAAAAATTGTTCAGTCACCTCATAAGATGTATAGCAATAACATACTGAATTCTTAAGAGTCTACGACGATTTTAAATGCCTGTACAAAAAAATGTCTGGAAACCTATTGAATGCACCACGTACTTCGACAAAGTATGTTGAATGACAAGGAGACTATTTTGCAGCATAGTGATACAGAGATAGCCTGCTTTCTGAAAGTTGTCCAATCATTTGTTATCAAAGGCCGAAAGGAGATGGACGCTGAAGACTGGGATTCAACATCAACCGCTAAACATAAAATGTATGCACATGGTCATTATACCATCAGAACACATAACTTTGCACAAAAAATTCAAGAAATAATCGATAAAAACCCTTGGAAGCCAATCAGAACTATTGAAAAAATCTCAAGGTTTCAGAATGCACAATCAGAAGAGTTTTGTATGAGAATATCCACAACAGCTATGATGTATTGCGGAGGGATCAGTTTATGTCGGATGAGACAGGAGAGGTTGGTGCAAAGTGCTTGCTAAACAAGCTAAAACACCAAGAGGCTGGAATGATTTGTTTTTTCTCAGATGAAAAACTTCGATCAAAACCAATAGGTAAACTGAAGGAACGATAGATGGTTATGTAGAAACACGAATGGGTTTCCAGCGGTCATACATATCAAATTCTAAGCAACTGTGATCGTTCTAGAGAGAAATGTCATGCTCTTCACTTTTTTCACATGGCTTAAGACTCAATACCGCTGTCTACACAGAGGTGTTGGAGAAAGTTGTGAGGCCCTGGATAGTCAGAGAACGTTACAGAAGACTGTACGTCTTGCGAAAAAGACTGCACTGTCTCAAAAGTATCAAAAACCTCAAGCGTGGACGCGTGGAATTATCCACGATCATTTTCTCCATGACATATAGCTTCGTAACTCACCAGACCTCAATCCACGGGACTATTACGTTGTAATCGAGAGAGAAATCAATTACCACTCCTATAACACTATACAATCTCAAATCCGCCACAATTAGCACTATGTCTAAAATTGATAAGTATTAACTGATTCAGGCATGTCAACACTTTTGATCCCCTATTGAAGAAGCCATTAATGCTAGCTGTGACTTCCTTGAATTGGTGTCATAAGAGGATTCACAAGATTATGTATACCAATTTGTTTTCAAATAAAACTTTCAATTCATGTGCTACGCGTCTTTTTCTAAATTCATACAAATGACCTTAAAAAAAACTGACTCACCCTGTATATATGCAGACGTGTGGGTGACGTATGTTATTGTCCGGGAAAACAGAAGATTCTTGCCGGGGAAGTTTGCGTTTCATTGGGAAAGGCGTGGATTGATCACGGACCCATTCTACCACTGGTACATCCAATTACGCTCTCTAGCCTTGATAAGGCAGTCTAGGATAATAACAATTCAAAACTTAAGCACTCTGTCAACATGTCTTTCGCCTGGGTGTTAGTTTATCAATTCTCTTGTAATACTTGGGAGAAGCCCTAAATCCGACAGGGGTGTGAGAAAAGGCTGGTGAGATGTAATATTATTTGATACATATAAGTACACACACACACACACAAAAACACATACATACACACACATGCATATATATATATATATATATATATATATATATATATATATATATATATATAATATGTATTGTCGTGTGTGCATGTGTATATGTGGGTGTGTAAAAGAAAATATACCTTTTCCCTCATTTTTTATTTATTTTTCAAGTATGTCCTTTACTCCTGTAATTCCTGTTTCAACTATTCATCCTACCTTTCGCCTTCATTTCGTTTCTTTCCAATATACACCTACCACGAAAGCATGCACATAGGCATACATGTGCACTCACATGCACTTGATGACTTGCTCTCTCTCTCTCTCTCTCTCTCTCTCTCTCTCTCTCTCTCTCTCTCTCAGTATCTATCTATCTATCTCTGCAATCTAACCCTTAACCTAATCCCTTGCTCAATCGGCTAGGGCTGTAGAATACACCGACGGCTTCTCTGCAGAGGAGTCAGACCCACCCCCAACGAGTGTCCTGATATGATACTAAACAATCTGATGGTGAGGTTCCAGTAATGCTGGAGCTTTGGAGAATGTGGAGTACCCCTTCATTTTCATCGCTCCTAGATCTACTCTGGCCCGGAGTGGCAGCACCTGATAGGGTCCTATCTATGGGTCAAATAGAACTAAAAGGCGTACTTATGCTGAACTGAATTACTTGAAATAGAACTGTTTTTGACATTGAAACTGTACTTATGCGAAACTGAATTGTTTGAATTAGAACTGTTTGACTAAACTGAGCAGCTTGAAATAGAAATTTTTTGACGATTAAACTCTGCCCTTGTGCTAAACTGAATTGTTTGAAAGAGAACTGATTATTTGTATAAAAATGGATTTGGCGTTAATTAACCAACAAAAGTTGATATACCATAAAACACAAATAACCACCCAACCTAAACCTAACTCACTCTCTCTCTATCTCTCTCTCTCTCTATATATATATATATATATATATCTTTTTCATGTTCTAATCTTTACTTCTTTGTCAAATAAAATCTTTTTCGTGTTATCCGTATTCTATCCTTATTCCCTGCAAATGTACCCCTCACCTCTGCATTCAACCATCTCTCTTCTCACTCATTTATTCTGAACACTTCTTAATTCGACGGCGCCACGTCTATTCATTGATTTTTATTTATTCATCCAGCCAACCAGACATGCAGGCAAGCATAGCAGACGAATTTGCATCGTTTTCGCGATGCCTTCAGCCCTTGTCACAAAGACCGCCTCCTTCTGTCAGCATTACAGTATTCAGATTCTGTCATCGGTAACCAATCGAACGCCAGTTCCGATCAGACAATACTTTATGTTCCAGAATTTGAGGTGCCATTTTAGCAGAAGTCGCAACAGCACCAAAAGAAAAAAACAGCAGTAGGCGAAAAGGTAATGGCAACAGTAATAGTTGTTACAGAAAACGCACTTCGAATCTAAATTGTTGAAATTTTAGATTTTCCCGTAAAAGGGATTTACACGTGTGTTATGCTACGTACAAAAAGGTTTTCTGTTGTCTTTTTTTGTTTTTATTTGATGAAGACGTTATTATAAAAGTGGCTTTCTCTAAAGATTTATGGTGCTGTTTACAGATTTAACCTCGGACCTTTGAAATTTCCGTTTCACACCTAGGAATAGAAGTAGAAGTAACGTAAAAAAACTTGATAACTAAATCTCTACAGCCTTTATAAATACAATACAAACTGAAGAAAAGACCGAATTTGGCCCTGAATGTTGTTTTACTTTTCTATAGATGAAAGTATATCAGAGATGAAACTTCAGGCCTTCCTTTCGCAGCTACACCCACTTATTGTCATTTATTTTCATCAACATGATGTAGAAAATTTATTAAGTACAAGACTGCTCGATAGCTGGATTTTACGTCGGTTCTAGATGCAGAGTGATGGCTTTCACAAAAATGGCACTTAATACGTAACTGAACTGACTGCAGACGAGTGGGGTGATTTTCTGGCTATACATTGTAGAATCAGAGCATTTAGCATAACGCTTACCGTTGTAAGAAATGGAATTATTAACCCGAGTTCAAATCCTAGATGAGGCTGTTTAGGTTTCACCACGAACTAATACCCTCAGGAAAGGCACAAAACCATCTATTATCTCCACCCTCAGCTATGGGGAAATAATCGGGAAAATTAGGCCCTTTAGCCTTAACTAGGCAACCAGTCTAGGAGAAGGAAAACTCTGAATTCTTTGCAACTTTACTGCAGTTGAAAACCCACCTTATGTCGCATCCTGTCTACGGTGAAAGTGCTGGGTAAGTACATACATCGTAGAATTATAGCTAATCAATCTCTGAAATTATAAACCCTGATAAACTTTTTACATCGTTATTTTCAGTCACAGAAAGTTATACTTTCACATTTCACTGATAAGAACTTGGCTATGAGGATTTCTTCTCGAAGGGTATCAGTTATATAGTAAGTTTGATCTTTACTAAATGAACCATGATTGTTGTCAGATAAAACGAAGCTCTGTAAATAGTTCTAATAGAGAAACATAGTGAAGCAGTGGTTTTATAAGATCGTCTTAATTATTATCACTTCTATTTCGTCCTTACTTGGTGCCTCATAACTGGCGATTCTAATAGCGAATAAGGTACAAGTAATAATCGTGATAGTTAATATTTACTTAATGTGTATCAAAGTCATTAAAAGAGTTTAGATTATTTTAAAGAAGCATTATTGTTATATTTAGCTTTTGCTTTTTTTATACATTGGTTACTCACCATCATATTCGTTATTATATTCGTCACATGAGGAATAATCACCCAATCTCAACAAGAATATGGGGGTGTCCTCGTGGTGTAATGGTTAAAGCGATGGACAGCGAAATCGTAGTAAGCGAGTTCGAACTCCAGTCGCGCTATTATTATACCCTTGGGAAAGGTATGAACCCTTCCTCCCAGCTATGGGTTAAATAGCACCACTACTAGAAGAATAGCTTTGGCATTAAATAAACTACAAAGTTTGATATGCCATTTAATAAAGAAACCAACCAAACCAACCAAACAACAAGAATACCAAACCTAATTAACAAGAAAAAAGAACTTGTCATCCTGAGGATTATTATGTTCTAGTTGACCCCACGGAAATAAAAGAAAGGAAAAAAATATAGACAAATTCTTAGATCTTGCCAGAGAGCGAAAAAACGTTGTAGAACATGGAGGTGATTGTGATACTAATTGCAACTGGTGCACTTGGAACGGTTCCCAAAGGGTTGGAAAGAAGACTGGAGGAACTGGGGTTCACAGAAAGAGACCACATCACTGTTAAAATCAGCTAGAATACTTATAAGAGTTCTGGTGACCTTCGGAGACTAGCTGTAAAAAACACCTATCAAATTTAGTGAGAGAAATTGAGAAAATATGGCACCTTAAAATCATCACCGTGCCAATAATAGTTGGAACCCTTGGTATGATCAAGAAAGGGACTGATTAGCATATTAACAAGAGTAGCCAATATAAAGTACAAAAAATTGCCCTTTGCTGAAGTGCTCATTTCCTTAACCGAGTGATTGAAAATGATAATGAAAAAGAAGATAGGATGTATATAATCACCAGCTTTCCTCCCTTGGTCTTTGGTTAAGACCTGGTGAAGAATTGTAAGAAACTGAAATTAAAGCTGAAAACTAAATTAAGTGATAATAATTGTGATAATCAAGAAAAGAATTAACATGATGCTACTGATGATGATGACGTAGATGACGATAAAGAATCAGAAATGTTATAATGAACAACTAGTTCAAAGAAAAAGAGAACTGTCAACAATTTTTCGACTGTCTAAAACAGGGTTTCTTACCCCGCCATTTTGGTAAAAAAAAAAACGCACCGGAAAGGATAATAGGTCAGTTAAGTAACGAAAACAGAAATTAACAATTAAAATAATCCCCACATTGCAAATATTATCATAATATATATATGATTACTTTTGTAGAGCTCCGAGTGAGAATCGAACTCATTATCGATTGATTGTAAGAGGACGTTTAAAAATAAAGTGTGTTCCAACCAGATATAGTAATGTATGTATGTAAGTATAAGGTGACAAAAACGACACATCTGGTTTTTTAGGAGAATAAAGCAAATTCCAGAGTAACTTGCGGCTGAATAATGATTAGTTTTTTTTTTTAATTATTCAAAATTCCATAAAACAGAAATAGCAATGAAATAAAATTTAGAATCTACCACGGCTTCCTAAATAGAAGCATCAACATCAGCATGGATCGTTATCTATCATTATTATCATTATCTATCGTTATTATTATCTGACTAGAAAGTGAGGACTGTTAAAAGGTGTAATAATGATGAAAATTTACTGTCACTAAGTTTTGTGCAGAGTCACATTCTCAGACCCAAGGTTGAGAATTGAATATTGAGACAACACATTGAGCTCCTGTTGTAACAACATTCCATGTTGATATTTCCCTTGACTGTAAGGTGCTTTATTCTCTAAGGTTTAGAGTATTACGAATAAAACAATCTAACTAACACACACACACACACACACACACACACACACACACACACACATATATATATATATGTGTGTGTGTGTGTGTGTGTGTGTACGATTTCGATCTGGTAAAAGAAAACCTCCACTAATTACCAGGTTTAATTGTTTTATTTTCTGCCAAAAATGATATTTTGTATAAAATGTTAGTTTAAAGCTTATATTGAAAAGATGACTATACAAAAAGGGAAAAGAGAACGCATATATATATATTCAAACTTAATTGATAGCAATTAACATTCCCACACCTTGAAAACCATGGACTTACACGCAGAATGAGAATTATTTCGAAATTCTTTCAACTAATTTTCAAGCTATTTGGTCACTAATACAAAAGTAAGATTTCCCAAGATGAGCAACCGCAGTCACTGTAAGTTTCAACTGTTGTAGTACGATCGAAGGAAATATAGTATTAACAAGAGTCTAATTCAAATTATATAGTATCAATAAATAGCCTAATTCAACGTCTGTAATGACATTGGTTATTCCATTATCCTTGTCAGATATTTAGAGTAAACGATACAGTAAGACTTTTTTTTTCTCTCTCGTGCTCAGACCAGTAGATCATTGTTAGTTGCTTACAATGCACTGTTTACTTCGACGTCTCGGTCTGCTTATATGTATCGGAATGTACAGGTTGTAGCAGCCAATGACATGTTGGCATTAGGTCACCTGATTTAATACATCAGTCAATTGCCAAAATGCTATACAATAAACAAAACGAGTAAAATGAACCATTAAAAAATAAAATTAGAATCGATCTGGGAGGCGTTCATCCGAGAAATGAAGACTGTTTCTGGTTCAAGTCCTGAAATAGGCTCTGAGATCGTTGAATATAAGTAGCACAGCTCAATATATTTTGCTGACTTTTATTACTTGTTCGTTGTTAATTATGCCATTTTCGTCAGGTAAAACATAAAATGGTCATATATTTATCATTAAGAGAATATGTCGATCTAAGCCATATATATATATATATATGTGTGTGGAGAGAGAGAGAGAGAGAGAGAGAGAGAGAGAGAGAGAGAGAGGCAGGCGGGCGTTGTAACACCGGTCCATGGTGATACTGATACTTTTATTTAGAAAGGAGCGAAAGATTCTAATTAATATTTCATAGGTATCTCCGTTATATCGAGAATTTGGATTATCAAAAAATGTAGTCAGGTGTGAATTCAGACCCCACAAAATCAGCTTCCAGTTTCAAGTTAGACTAGAAATTATTTTATTGCTAATCATTAGATCACACAATGTATGTATATATGTGACGAGTTATCTATGTGTGCGAATGTGTGTTCGAGTACAAACAAACTTAAAAGAGTATATGAGTGTAAATAATTATATCTCTGAGGTTAACTAATAGATGAAATAGCTATGTATTTAACTTCAGGGTTTGTAGTCGGAGATTCTTCTTAGATGTAAAATTGTTGCAAACTGATCTCCCTGACTCACTGGAAGTTAGTACTTTTTTACGCTAGCAAAATCTGCAATTCCCATACGACGTACGTGTCTATATATATATATATATATATATATATATATATGTGTGTGTGTGTGTGTATGTGTGTGTGTGTGTGTGTGTGTGTGTGTGTGTGTGTTCGCGCGTGTGTGTGCGTGTGAATCTTTATCTCTGTCTGCGTATGTATGTTCTCCCAAGGGGAGTAAGCTAAATCATCTTAAGCGCATTTATCCAATTATAATCTTGCTATGATGTGCTGTTCTTGCTTGGTTACGATCACACACACACACACACACACACACACACACACACACACACACACACACACACACACACACACACACACACACACACATATATATATACATATATATATCAAGAATTACATTTCCTAATATATAAATAAATACACAAGTACGTTCATTTAATGAGCTTGAGAATTATTCATTTTATATAATAACTATCAGGTTTCATATTTAAAAAATACTTTATATGGCTCATTTATTTATCTTTCTTCACTGCATTAGAGCTTTTTTTTGTTAAATAACCTTTAATATAAATAAATTTATGCTAATTAAAATTTTAAATAAAAACTTTTGACAAAATGATGTAACCATACGTTGGTTGCATTATTTTATGCAAACAACAATACAGATGAATAATTTCAAAACTTTAAATTTTATTGACACTCTGTGGCTAAAATAATTGAATGTAGTTTATTTTGCAAAAAAAAACAAACAAAAAAAAAACACCACAGTGTAAAAAATCATTAATCCTATATGTATTAGCAAGCGCTCACATATATATGTATGCATATACATATTCAAAAATGTTTTTAAAATGCAACACCTGAAGAGGCGTTTCAATTTATTCCAGATTAAATATACAGGTAAGATACATGGATATAATCCCATATACTGATCAATATGTAGATTGGTTCCAAAATAAGTACGTCGAACCGGCACTAAAAGAGAGATTTGTCGGGCTTGTTTGTAAGGGTCAACGATTTCGAAGGTGTCCTACATCATACCCTGGTGGAAGTAATCACTTCGTTGTGGAATAAAGGTTGGCAGGCTAGTTTGTCAAATCAATTATCACCATGTAGTGAGTTCGATCCTCACTGTATGTTCTATACTTCTAGTCTTTTGCCAAATCAAAGCCGGGCCTGTGGTGTTGTGCGATGGTTAACAAGCTAGATTAGCTGAGTCCTTGCGTTCGATTCTCATTAAGTACCCTATACTTCTGACCTTGTTCTATACTAAACTAAGATTGGTAAATGATTACCCCCCTTGGTAGAATATATATATATATATATATATATATATATGTGTGTGTGTGTGTGTGTGTGTGTGTGTGTGTGTGTGTGTGTGTGTGTGTGTGTTTGTGTGTGTGCCAGCGTGTGCTCGTGTATGTGTGCCTTTGCTTGTGGGTGTGTCTATGCATATGCACATACACCACGTGGATATTGCAGATTCTATAAGTGCAGGTCTGTACTGATATTTAAAGAGATAAGAAGATCAGTTTGCAACACTTCAGCATTTAAGGAGAATCTCCTTTGACTTTGCTCTTTGGTTCAAACACCGACAACAGATTCTGAAGCAAAATACACAACTATTTCACCTACCAGGTAACCTCAGAGATATATGCATTTATATTCATACACTCAATTAAGTATGTTTGTACTCGGCAACACATATGTACACGTACACACACAGATAACTCATCACATATATACATACATTGGCGCCTCCTGTGATGTAATGGTTTTTTAATTCGGCTAGCCGATCATTACTGAGTTCAATTCTGATTGGTTACCTTGTGCCACAATAAAACTAAGTTCAGTAAATAACTATATATATATATATATATATATATATATATATATATATATATATATATATATATATATATATATATATATACATAAATTAATTAGTCTGCGAGTAGATAAGACAAGGAAAGTATATTGTTTTTGCAGACCATGTCTAGATTTTACACGAGTCCAGTTTTTTATACTGCATTTTTCGTGAGATATTAAAATACGTGTACCTCAAGTCAGTTACAAATTTATACTTAGCATGTTTATCAAAATATTGGACTCTTTGATATTATACATATATTAGGGTTTCGTTTTTCTTGTATGCATACTGTCTTTTCAGGAATACTGGTTTGGTTTCTTTATTTAATGGCATACGCACCTTCATGGGTTATTTAATGCCAAAGCCATCCTCGCAGAAGAAACGCGTTGATATCATTGAACTACAAGCTGGAAGTATAACTGGGTTTATATCTTTCCCGAGAGTATTAAACCGAAAGTGATTGCAATAACGCGACTGGAGTTCGAACTCGCTTACTATGACTCTCCGTCTCATGCATACTGTCTATTTCTCTAATACATTCATGCACACACAACCACACAGATACGTATATGCATACATCTTATATATTCATAAATACAACGATCTCGTTGATCACATGGAATTAATCTTTTTTTTAAACCAATTTGTTTCAAGTCTTTTTAAAATCTTTCAATTTTGCAAAACTACAAAATTATAACTGTTGGAACGATGGAGGCCATTTCTTTTTTTATTTTTTGCTTAAAAATTAGCTTTTTAAAATTCGATCCATATAGGAGTATATACGGTGTGCTCGCTCGTAAACAAGTACACATATTTATATACATGCATCCATCAAATATATAGATGCATACATAAAGATACTTTGTTTTTTCCAACCAGTTAGAAATCTTGAAAATAAACTTGAAAAAAAAACAAAAACTATTATTAAAGGTTTACAGTTGCTGTTGTTTATGTATACATCTTCCAGTATCTGCTGGTGTATGTACGTTTATTTAAGTAGGTATGTGTGCATAGGAGCAGATTTGTCGAAGTGTTGATACTTGGTGAAAAAAAATAGTTCTTGGCTAATATGCTTTTGCTACGGTTTATCTGAAGCTGCAAGCTCAAAATTAAATGCTAAAAAAACTACCCTTCAAGGGATGTTTCGCTAAAGAAATAGATAAAAGATATTATTGATCTTTAAAAAAGTATTTGTATATATCTATACTGATTAGATACTGTCATACACACTGCAAATATTTCTTATAACGAGCAAAATTGATACAATAAACTGTCGCTAATATCTGGTCAGTGGCAATTCAAGGTATAATTTTTCAATTTTTAACTATCTACATAACTATATACGTATGTGAGCATCTCACATGATTAAATGGTTAGTGAGCTAGGGTAAGTTCGATTCTCACTGGGTGTTCAAAATCAATTAGCTTAGTAAATGATAGCGTTATATATATATATATATATATATATATATATATATATATATATATATATATATATATATATATATATTCAAAGAAAATGAATATATATATATATATATATATATATATATACTCATAGAAAATAAGATTGCAACATCCAGAATTTGTGTTTCAATTCCCTCTGGATTATGACAAATGATTAAACATAGAGTTCAATACTAACAGAGGTTCCAAAATAAGGGGTGCATCAACAGTACTCACAGTGCACGTACAAGCGGTGCCCAGGTTAAAATCGACATTGTCCTTCAAAGTGTAGCAATGTCATTTCTCATTATATATATATGTGTGTGTGTGTGTGTGTGTGTGTGTGTGTGTGTGTGTGTGTGTGTGTGTGTGTGTGTGTGTGTGTGTGTCTGTGTGTGTGTGATCATTAGTAATTTGGTTACCATATTAATAATGATAATTATTATTCAATAGTTTTTTTAATCAATTAACAGATCTTAACTTTACACAAAATTCAGTTGAACACCCAAAGAACATGACCTGAAAAACAAAAAATCTTATTACCTGATAGACACTGTCCAATAAATGAATATATAAGCTTCACTTGACTTTAAAATCTGTGTATATTGAACAAATTCCCAATAAAATTTCTTTGATACACATTATCTCCGTTTATTCTCTTATGTTGATTTTAATTTTTCACTGATTTATTTTATTCATGTTTAATTTTTTTTGTTTTTTTTTTTTGCAATTCTCTAAGTCAAGAATAATATATTCAATATGTGAATCCCGTCAATATGCTTGTTTTACGATCTTAGACACATTTGAATCAATTAATTATCACAGATAATTCAACTACACGAACATACTGTCTCTCAGTTGGTATGAGTATATAGTGAGACCGAAGAGGATTGCCTTTAAAACATAACCTTTACCAGGACTTGAACAACACCCTTCTAGCACCTAAGATAACCTCTTACCGTTCTATTAATTCATATTTAGTTTTAATAGCACAGTTTTCTGCCAATAAACATTGCTTTGCCATGGTCAAATTTTGTGATTAATTAAAAATGATTTGATCCCCATTATATATCGCAGGGTTCAAATAATAAAGAAAGAATTGGGATTGTATATATTATACATAACTTTAATTACAAGTTCTTGAATCTACAATGGAAGTGTTTTTCAGCCACTATACTCTCTGTGGACAGTCTTGTACTGAATGAATTTTACCAAAATTGTAATTATTTAAACAATAATTCTTAAAAAAGATTTGAAAAACAATAGATTGAATATTAAAGTCCAAGATGCAATTATTCATTTGGAACTAAAGTTTATATTCCTAATTTCTCTCTAACATTTAAAAAAAATCTTCCTAGTTTATGAAAAGAAAAATACCTTCGATTTGTTAAGATATACTAGTAAAATGCGCAAATAAATAAGATATTTACAAAGTTTTTAATATTCTAACTCAATATTCGTTCGCTTGTGTAAATTCTCAAGCAGTTTGGCAGTTTGGCGTATTCTACAAATGAGTGACGATTGGTTAACAT
The DNA here is from genome assembly GCA_963585895.1 of Sepioteuthis lessoniana. Taxonomy (NCBI): domain Eukaryota; kingdom Metazoa; phylum Mollusca; class Cephalopoda; order Myopsida; family Loliginidae; genus Sepioteuthis; species Sepioteuthis lessoniana. Next base: position 23,606,634 of record OY757907.1, read on the forward strand.
ATGATTATTTTCTGCATAAAATATTACGTCATCTTTAAGTGAAAGTCAATGGCTGGTTATTCAACTAAGAAATACGAGGAATAATTTTCCTGACTGGCTTGAAGTTATCAAAAAACTGTTCAGAAATTAAATTGTAGTTCTGATTATCAGATTAAAAATTGAAAAAAAAATGGAAAAGAAAAAGAAACCATACTAAAGGCTGCTTTCTGAAATACATTGATATCGTAAAAATGATACTCTTCTGGATGCATATACTTTTTATTTGACGATATAAACTTGATGACTTCGCTCAGGTGTATCGAATTCAACCAAGATATTGCTTATAGATTCGAATTCATACGTTAAATTTAGAACTTGACTAATTAAAGAAGATGTCTTTATCAAATGAGCCACGATATAAATTCTTAGAATATATGTACCTGTTGTAATGAGATATCACTTTTTACTGTTTTGTTATCAGTACCCAAGTATTTGTCCTTTTTATGCGGAAGTGTATGTGTTTGTATCTACTGATAATCAGGATCTTAATGAATAAATGGCATCTTCTGTACATGTTTTTGTATGTAGGTGTATAGGTTGTGATTTGTTCTCGTTTTTTTGTTGTTTTATTGATCATATTGCATTTTCTTTTCTTTTTTTTAATCCATAATGAAAATATCGGGAAAATTCAATATTTATTAATCGATTTGTTAATCATAATTTTGGTCAGGGTGTCACAAACTGTAAAATTTGTGAAATAAAAAAAATCTTATTTTCCTCATTATTTCTAAGTCTCATCTTTAAATATCGGATTGGATAGAAGCAATTTAGTAGTCATTAATATTATATTGCTATTTACTGGTCTATTATTTCTACACCACAAGCATTTTATACAAAGTATAAATTACGATTGCTCATAAAGAAATTAAAAGGCAATCACCTTATCAGATTGCCTTAGAATATGCTTAATATCCCTTGCAAAGGAGTGAGACCCCCACTAACCAACAACAAAAGGTGTCCTAGTTACGACACTAAACTGCATCTAGTGCTGAGACTCCAGTTCTGGAGCACTGGGGAGTATAGAATACCAATTCATTGTCATTACTCCCAGGTCCACTCGGACCCGGAGTTGTTTTACATGTTATGGCCCCTAATAGATCTGTTTACAAATCATCCGTGTTTGGTAGGACAGTGTGCAAAAAAAAAAAAAAAAAGACTCGTAAGAAACAATGACAAAAATGTAAATATGAATGTACCAAGCGATTCCCTAAACTCTAGGCATAAAGTAACCCTCGACGGGTGACATGTACATATATTAATTATTGTGTTTTTGGTTGACATTGTTTATGGAGACGAGTGATAAATATAAAGGATAGAACTTACGTGATTATAAATATAAGTAGAGTAAAAACAGAAACCAACACTGTATGGTAACTGAAGATCACAGAAAGCGTGAAACTGATAGTCTGAACACACACACACACACACACACACACAGATATATATATATATATATATATATATATATATATATATATATATATAAGCAGTGCTTAACTTTAGAAAAGTCTACAAGTATAATGGAGAAATTACCACATTCTACGGCATTGAAACAAAAACGTGAACATTTTGGAGTCCAAAAATAATTACACTTATATATATATATATATATATAAATATATATATATATATATATATATGCAACTGCATATATATTTTTACTTGCAGAGGAGTTGTAATTTCATTTTTGATTACAAAGTTTCAATACTGTAAACTTTGACTACAAATAATACCTAATAATACTCGCTTTGATAATATAATATTTGACTGTATAATATTTTACTAGAAATGTTGGTATACTTGCTTTAGAAGAAAAGTATTTTTTTCGCAGGGTTCAAATAATAAAGAAAGAATAAAAAGTTTAAAATATTGATAGAAGTATATTTATATACAGGCCCCACTTTACGGTATATTTCAGAAGTCAAGCACCACCTTAGTTGATACTGTAACCTTTAAACACACACACACACACACACACACACACACACACACACACACACACACATATATATATATATATATATACCCCTCCGCATGAGCAGCATATCACACAGAGTCATTTTTAAGCGAAGTTTAACGGGTTTGAATCTCAGATTTTCTTTCTCCTAGATTGATTTCCATACCAAGATTGACAAGCACAGTCTGCCCTACTATCTACCCATAGCTGGAGGTAGGATAGTTGAATTCATATCTTTCCCAAGAGTATTAGCACTATGTGAAATATAAAAACTCTCGTCCAAGATTTGAACTCGAGTGGCCGTCCCCATTTCTGACGACGTTATCCATTACTCCACGAACGCCTTCAAAAATGCATCTATTAGCGTGGATGGGAACAGTAGACCATTCAACACTCCTTATATCCATCAGTGAATTTGAACTGTGCAGGATGTGATACGGGGTTTTGCCACTACCCTCATATGAGGTAGATTTACACATTTACAGGCACACTACCTCGAATTTGTTTGAATAAGTATATTTTACATGGTAAAGTTACCCGAAACTGTATATATGAGTTTGTTTTCGTTTGGTTTCTTTGTTTAATGCATATAAATCTTCACGAAGCCTTTCTTATAGAAGAACTGTCGCGGTACTATTTAAACCATAGCTATGGGGGGATAAAGAGTTCAGTGCAGGGTATTAGTCCATAAGTAAGCACTATTGGGCAACTGGAGTTCGAACGCACTTACTCTGTCACAATCTAGCACGTTATATATATATATATATATATATATATATATATATATATATGTGTGTGTGTGTGTGTGTGTGTGTGTGTGTATTTGGGTAGCATTTCCTCTGTAAGACATATTCGGTAAAACAATATAGACATCTTTTGTTTGCAAATTTGTAGATAAAAGATTTCTATATCGTTTAAATATATATATATATATATATATATATATATATATATATATAAACAATAGAAATTGCTGTGTTTAAATGTTCGTAAGCAGGTACAAAAACAAAATCTAATCGCTGACGCTCTAACATAGTAGTAAGTAAAAGTAAAGTTGGCGACCATAGTCGAGGGTAACCCGAAGGCTCTCTTTTCGATAGCTACTACACCAAGGTGTAGGGGAGGGCGCTACTCCTTCCCTGGATTGCTCCACTTTACCCTTGATCCGTACCTTATAATGCTGAGTGTTAAGCAAGGAGACATCAAGTACCATTTTTTGAGTCTTTGGTATGACGCGACCTGGGATTGAACCCAGGTCTCCCGGGCCATTGGCGAACACTCTAACCTCTAGGCCAATAGTTACATCACTTTTATAATAGATCCTCCCCTGATGATGGCCCAAAGTCGGGCCGAAAGTACTAGGGATACATACAACTATGGACAATACATAAATCGATTCCCCCCGAATACGATAAAAGTAATACGGGAATTCGAACGGATCCAGAAGAAAATATGTAGACATAAAATGTCTATTATGTTTAATGAAATTTGTATTAACGAAGAAATGCTGCCAAAATATACATATATATATGTGTGTGTGTGTGTGTGTGTGTGTATGTGTGTGTATTTGGGTAGCATTTCCTCTGTAAGACATATTTGATAAAACAATATAGACATCTTTTGTCTGCAAATTTGTAGATAAAAGATGTCTATATTGTTTAATTATATATATATATATATATGAACAATAGAAATTGCTGTGTTTAAATGTTCGTAAGCAGGTACAAAAACAAAATCTAATCGCTGTTACTAAAAGTTTCATGAGGTAAGATCTGTCACAATCATCAGACGGGTATAGGTGGGGATAATTTTAGCGACAATATCATGCGCTAAGCCGAAAGTATAAAGGAGAGGAAGGGTGATGCAAAGGAAACATTGTTTTAGCTGTGGCGGAAAAAGACTTGTGGATCTATAAATAGAAAGAAGTGTGAGAGAGGAAAGAAAGTTGTGGTTAGAGGAGTAATAAAAAATATGCTGTAAGCGGAGTGAGAGATTTTTAAAAAATGATATAAATGTACATAGGCATATATGCACAAATTCATTCATAAACACATGAGTACATACATTAATATAAATCTACAAAATCACATGAAAATGCAACGTTTAGGTCGATATGTCCTCTGGCCTTCTTCAGGTGATTATGGTCGAACACGGGAACCTACACGGAACTTTGAACCACGTCCTTTATTTAATCCACGGAGGTTGTTTCCTTTAACCATAACCGGGTACAAGTATTCCTGTATTGTTACTCGCCAGCAGTCAGGTTCGAATCAGCAAACTTCAGATGATTATTTCTTAGAAGTTTAGGGAACGAACGCCTATAACCGTTACGCTATGTGTCCAGTTATGGTTAACGGAATCAGAGCAAGTGACTCAGGTGAATTAAACCAAGAATGTAGTTAGAAGTTCCATGTAGGCTACCGTGTTCGATAAGAAACACCTGGAGAAGGCCGGAAGACATATCGACCAAAACGTTATGAATATAACAATAAAGTTGAAGACAATAGTCCGAAAATGCCGAATGATAAAAATCATCAAGCTTCGTCTCAGACAACTTAGAAAGTGTAACTTTGTGAACTTTGTGATCCTGACACTAACCCAGCTATTTATAACCCTTACCCAAACGCAATTATCCGAAATAACAAGAATCTTAAGTACTGATAAAATACCAAACTTAATCGGGTGGCATATTCATTAACAAAAATTTGAATGTTTACATTCGGTCAACAATTTATTCCTTTATTTCAAGAGTTTGTGGGTGTCTTTATACATCAATGTCAACCGGGACATTGGCCCAGCGGTTAGAGTGTTCGCCAATGGCCCGGGAGACCTGGGTTCAATCCCAGGTCGAGTCATACCAAAGACTTTAAAAATGGTACTTGATACCACCTTGCTTAACACTCAGCATTATAAGGTACGGTTCAAGGGTAAAGTGGAGCAATCCTGGGAATGGAGTAGCGCCCTCCCCAACACCTTGGTGTAGTAGCTATCGAAAAGGGAGCCTTCGGGTCACCCTCGACTAACTTATACATCAAGATTTGTAGCTTTTCTTCCTGCTACCCGTACAGGCTTCACTCTTTCCTCTCCTTTTACCTTCTGAACCAGTAAGTTGAGTCTTTTTTAAATGGGGGATGTCAAAATCAGCCTTATAGAAGAACAATAGTGATACGATTTAACTCATTGCTGGGGACGGAGATAAAGGGGCGTATACATTTTTCAAGGGTATTGGTCCTAAAGTGAATATAATAGTGAGACTGGAATTCAAACTCGCTTATTTAGTAATCCCTCAAATTATTTGAAACGATATATATATATATATATATATCGTTTTCAAATAATTATATATATATATATACATATATATATATATTTGAAAAATATTCCGAGGATGTATTTATTTGTATATAATATGCCAACGTTTAATGTCTGCGGTTTTATTGTTTTGTTTTCTTTTGGATTTTTTGTTATACAATCTTCAGGGCGATATTGGAAAGCGATGTAACATCTGAAAATTATTTTGAAATGAAAAAAAGAAAACGAAAAAACGAGAAATCGTTTTATAATCGTTAATAGCATAGTTTCAAAATGTGGTGTTCAATTTTTTGTTTCAAAAAAAGGATTACGTATTTGCTATAGAATATAATTTTTTTCAAAAATCTTACAAGAAATAAGATTTTTTTTTTAGTTTAAAAAATAACGTCAATGTATGTAGTGAATCCTTTCTTAAAATCCTACATCTTAATTCTTTTTAGATTTTTGATTATTCTTTAAATTAAATAAAATTACGTCTTAGTTTGATAGTATTATAGAAATAATGCTAGATTCAACAATTTTTCTGTGTTGTTTATTATGTATATTAAGTAACATTTCAGAATCTTTAAAGTTAAAACTGTTTAGTTTCTAAATTGTGTTTTACTCACAAGAAACGTGTCATCACCGATTTTGAAGTTTCAGATGTGTTTATAATTATGTTTTTTGATACTATTTACCAACCCCTCCGCTCGGGCAGGATATGACACAAGGTCAATTTTTAAGCGGAGTTTAACAGGTTTGAATTCAGAGTTTTCCTTCTCCTAGACTAGTTGCCTAACCAAGGCTGAAGAACCTTGTCTGTCCTACTATTTACCCATAGCTGGAGGGAGAATAACTGGATTCATACCTTTCCCAAGGGTATTAGTGCTATGTGAATTATGTTTTTTGATTGATGTTGAAGTCTCACGAATATGATTTTTATCCCAAGCCATACGCACGATCGAGTATACACGAGCTTCAAATTTGATATGATTCTTGTCCTTATAATTGATTATGTTTCTTATTGTTTTGGAAGAGTTTGTAACTTTCTGGTAGTCATTATTTTTAATTAATACACCATCAAAGACACAGTTTTTTCAACTTATCTCTTAATTAAGATAAATTAGTTCTAGATAATTATACTATCCCTTATTTAAATTGTATCAATTGTTAATAACTTATACTTACGTCTAATTGATCAATATGATTTCTAATTAAAATATTTTCTTCGCTAAATTTTTATTGTAAACCACAGCAAATACGTTATTTTTCATGTTTTCATATGGGAATAATTTTCGGATGATACATTGCATTTCAACATCGCCCCAAAGAAGAAACCGAAATGTTAAATGTAGGCATTTTAACATTTATAAATAAATACATCCTCTGAATTTTTTCATATTTTATATTTACACACCACCGGATTTATATCTATCTATCTATGTGTGTGTGTGTGTGTGTGTGTGTGTTTGTGAAATACATTATGGTGATCAGGGAACATAGCAAGAGCAATAGGACCGATCCAAAACTTGTCTGTTACTAGAATGACAGTCTTTTGGTTTAGGAGATAAACTTTTCAGTCTTTCACTCTCTTTATGTTTCACGTTTATTTGTATAATTTCTGTTGGCTTAAATGACCCATCAACTAGAAGTAAAGTCTTTGTTATAGCACTCGTTATATCGGCACACTTTGCTGGCGCGCGTATTTTAACGGCATGTTTGCTTTATATGTTCTCGCAAGATAATTAGTGGAGATTGACTGGGAGCGACAGTGCATGAAGATTTCAGTATATTATTCTAAAGACTAGAATTAGCATGTATTTACCCAACCCCTCTTCTACGAACTGGATGTGACACAAAGTCAATTTAAAAGCGGGATACAAACGGAGTGAATTCAATTTTCCTTCTCCTTGACCGGTCACCATACCAAAGATAAAGAACTCAGTTTGCCCAACTATTTACCTAAAGCTTGGAAGGGTAAGTCATACTTTTTCCTATGCCATTAACGCCAAGTTAAGGGCAAATAGTGTCGTCCAGGATTTCAAGACGGGTAGCCTCGTCCATTTTCTAGGAAGATTGCCATTACGCCATGGGATAAATCCTCGTGGCATAGCGACTAAAGTGCTTGGCTGTGACATCGTAGTGAGCGAGTTCGATCTCCAGTCGCACAATTAGATTCACTTTCGGACTAATATCCCTGGAAAAAGGCATGAGCCCTCTTATCTTTCCAACAATGGGGAAATAGTTGGATTCATACTTTTCCTAAGGGTATTACTTCTATGGGAAATGCAAACAGCCTCGATCAGGATTGAACTCGAGTTGTCGAGTCCACTTCTAACGAGGGTAACCGTTACGCCACGAGTGCCTTCAGTAGAATTTATTATTAATTGTAAATAAATATCCAAATAGATAAGTAAGAGAAAATAACCTCTATCCTTTAATAGGTATCTTTCTTGAGAAGTTATTATGATCAAGATAAGCTGGAATGCAATCCTCCCTTTTTGTCAAGTTGCATATTTGACTGAAAATTGCTTTATTTTCTGGGAGTATTTTAACGCAACTGCTCTAACATAATTACTCTACAATACACGATTTTTGCAGTGCAAAAACATATAACATATTGCCAAAAATCAGATCATTAAAATGCCAAAATCGCTTCTTTCCACAATAAGATTTTATTACAGATATTTTTTATTTTAATTTTATTACAGATATTACTAATAATACTAATGTCAATAAAGCAATTTCTACAATATAAGTTTGGAAATTACATGATAGGTTTAGAAATTAGAGGAAAAAAAATGAATTCTATTAGTGTATTTTGGGTACGAACTTGCAAAGACATAAAGAGCAGAGATATGAAAATAATAATAGGTAAGTCAATAAAAAAAGACAATACTTTTTAAAGATTGTAAAAATTATGAAAAAGATTATAGTTGTGTTTGGTTTTGTTAGTTTGTTTAAAGGCATATCAACCTCCATAGATTATTATAGAAGAGAAGCTGTGGTACTATTTAACCCATAGCTAGAGATGTAAGAGGGTTTCATGCCTTCCCCAATGGTATGAGTATGGGTAAATACATGCTACTTCTAGTCTTTAGAATAATCTACTGAAATCTTCATGCACTGTCGCTCCCAGTCAATCTCCACTAATTATCTTGCGAAAGTAAACGTAAGAGTGCGAATGGATTTCGTACTCGCTTACTACGATGTCGCGGTTCAAAACGTTAGCCACTACGCCAGGGAGGACTTCTCCTATAGTTGTGAATCATGTCTTAGTTTTACTTGGTCTCCAACCATAAAAAAGTTGTAAAGTTGGCGACTTTAGTCGAGAGTAACCAGAAGGCTCCCTTTTCAATAGCTACTACACCTTATAATGCAGTGTTAAGCAAGGCAGCATCAAATACCATTTTTTGAGTCTTTGATATGACTCGACCTAGGATTGAACCCCGGTCTCCCGGACATTGGCGAACACTCTACTCATTAGACCAATGGGTATTTATTAGGTTTCTTTCAAGGCCAAAATATGACACATAGTCGGTTTAATGTTGGAGTAGCCCGCATCAAGGGCGTTCCAGGTACCGGTGAATAAACCCAGTCTTCACTCTTTTTAGACGAGGAGTGGTGCTTCCTCGGAGGAAGGCCTCCTTTACTCGGAAGAAAGGACTACTGTTTCAACAATAATTTCAGCAATAATAAGTTGTTTATAAGTAAATTAAACAAAATTTAAATAACGATGTAAAGTGTGCTGGTGACGTTATGCTAATTGGCAGCCCTGGTTCAAATTCTGGTTGAAGTTGTTTGTATTAATATCCTTGGAAGAAGTTATGAATTCATTTTTCACTGTATGGCTACGCATAAAAGGAGGTAAAATTAGGTTCTCTTGCTTTGGTGTGGTAAGAAGGATAATAATGAATTCAAAACCTGGGGACATTATTGGTTGGTTTGAAGCTCGGAGAATTGAAGGTCGATCAATAAGTGGAGATAACATGACAGTGAAAAATTAAAAAAAAAACGAAGCAAGCATCTATAACAGAGTTACGACACCAACATGTCCTGTGTCCTGGGTATGACACTAAATCGCATTTGATTGTGAGGCTCCAGTTCTGGAGATCTGGGGAGTGTGGAGTACCTTTTCATTGCCACTACTTCAAGGTTCACTCTGACCCGGAGGGGTAGTACCTTTTAGAGTCCTATCCATCGGTAAAATCGACCAGTTTGAAAAGTATTCGTATTCAATATGACCAACGTAAAAAAAAAAAGACTCTAAAGAAAAAACTACAGACAAAAAATGTAGAAACTGGCGTACAATGAACAGCATTCCCAAACCACTATGCATAGAATAACTCTATATGTGTTGACATACCGTTAAAATCAATCAATCAACTAACAGCACCGGATCCAAGGACGCAATGCTGATTATAATGATGATTATTATTAGGAAGTAACAAGGCCTCCCAAATAGGCACAGCCACTACCACTCTTATAGTTATTTCCAATCTTGTAATAAAACTACTACTACCACAACTACTACTCTTTCAGATTTTCATATTATTTCTATAGCAGTGGCAATAGTTTGTATAACAAGGTTAATGAAAAGTAGAATAGGTGTGACGTAGAAAGGATTATCAAAATGCAATTTCAAAAAGTGGAAAGCAATCTCCTCAACAAGTAATTTTACAAAAAAAAAAGTATTTCAAAAGGAATGTATTTTAAGCATACTTCTTTAAATTGGAAGCTTTAATATTTAATAAATAGTACAAAACAACAATATTTATCTATATGTATTTCCCATCACTACAACCTACTCCATTATCATATTATGAAATCTACACTTTAAAAAACTTGACAAACAACTTCAGTACTGTTATGAATAATTAAAAGAGTATAATGGCTTTAATTATGAAGTGTTTAAGGCTTATAAAGTAATGGTAGTTTAATTGTAATAATTTACTGCACATCTTAACATGACTGCTATAACACTTATAAAGATATGTGAAAACGTATCAAGAAAACTTATGTAAACACTTAGTATTTCTGCTTGTATAGGCGCGACAAAATGACAGAATGCACAAAAATATTTACACAGTTTACAAAAGTACGAATAAACTTATGGATTGTTGTTCTCTGTTTCAAATATTTAAGTCAAAGATGAGGAACCGACATGTCTATCCATGATAACCAAAAGCAAAAGCAGCGAAGAGAGTTCGAGTTTCGAGTGGTTGCGTTTGCATTTATATCATACTAATCCAAATAATAATTTATTTCTCTTCAGCGTCGGTGATCAAGGTTCGAATTCAGCTATAAATCAGGATGTAAATTTTCAAGGCTGGTAGATTAATGCACCAATTCATTCTCTTTATTAACATAAATAATAACATTCATGTACCTGTAAAATATGCAGTATCTAAACAACCCTGGTGAGAAAAAAAGGAATGTATACTAGTTTTGATTTATCGAAAACAATATGGGTGGCTGTTGACATCAACGAATTTTTCTTTATTGAAACGTGTTTATTGGCAACCAAAATTTGATGATTACTACCTATTTTTTTTTAAATTTAAATCCTTTATCCATATCACAATGACCTAAATTGGCCGCTTTTGAATTTGACATTTCAAATTTGTCAAAAACTATGATAACCCATGTAATGATTGCATATTTATGAGCCAGAATTTCACTGATAATATATTCATGACCTCTGAGTAGCCATATATTGGAAAGAATTGCATATCTATTAGACTTTTGACGCATATATAAAAGCTCAAAAATATCTAAAAGCAGACTTTGGAGAAGTATTAATAGTACATCATAGTATTAAAGTAAATGAAATTAATGCACACAGTTTAACTTTTGCTTCTAACAATTGAAGTATTCAGGTCATTTATCTGATAGTCGACTATTTATACTAAAAATCGACCTTGGCGACAAAATATTAATCATTTAAAGAAAATTTTGATCATGGATGTTTTCTAAATAGCAAAACTAACTGAAATCTCTTTTAAGAGATTTGTTTTAAAATCTATGTATGATTAGTTTGATGTATCGAGACGTTTTAATGATATTTCCAGGTATGAAGAAAATATTTTAATGTCTTTTACCCCCAAATTGGTATTTTTTAGTGAGGTTACCTTAAAATCTGGTTATGAAAAGTAAAATTTTACTGAAAGTGTCATAAGAATATATAACTAAACCTTTTAGACAAAAAAAAAATGAAAAACAGAACCCTTCTGGAAACCATTGGATATTTTGTCTTAGATAAGCATATAGCTGAGCTAGAAAGCCATTTCAAATATTGCGCTTGAATTTCCACGATAAATTAGCGATTATAAATTTTACCATCAATTTTTCAATCTATTGAAACGGTTAGGTAAGTGAAGATGGTGTCGATAAAAATAAAGTGAAGAAAGTAAAAACCAGTCGACTAAAAACTCAATAACAATCATTATAATGCTTAGGGTGCCTTTTAATGTTTTTATGGATAGAACCAAGTAATTATACGTATATATGAATCATTTGACTAGATTACCGACTTTGTTTACATCCGATCACGTTTAAAACTAACGTGTTACTTTGAACACAATGCCATAAATCTACGTGGTCAAGTCACGTTGTTGAATATATTAATCTTCATAAGAATAATTTTTTTAAATGATGCTAATACGACTGGTGAAAAAAAAACAACAACACAAATATGGTGCCGAGAGAGCTCGAGAAGTTCAATACGTTAAAACAGCTGATGTACTTAAGCAAAAAAGACGTGATTTCGAATCTCACTGTGAGCTTTTTGATTAATTTCCTACTGCACCGGTCCTTGTTGCCGTCTTGTGATGACCCGATTGAGTTACAATAAGAAAAATCAGGTTGAAAGAAAATAGAAATCAAAATTTTAGATTGACAATTCTTTATTAAAAAATAAAAGACAAATAAAAGACAAAAATAGATAAAAGATAACATTCACATAAATCTTTTAAAAAAATTATTTTTAAATAATTAAAAAAAAAATCTTAGTGAAATTTTTACAGAACAATTTTTATTTCAAAGGGTAAAATAATCTAAAAATAAACTGGTTGGCTTATCTTTTGAGCCTTTAAGTTTTCCGGCTCCTGGATGGCCATAATGCATATAGTTGCAAGCATATCTACAAGAGTATGCTGCATCTCGGCGTAGCATATATGTGTCTGCGTATGGGGGATGAGTGTATCAACAAAAGTGTGTATTATTTTCATAGATGTGTGTGTGTGTGTGTGTGTGTGTGTGTGTGTGTGTGTGTGTGTGTGTGTGTGTGTGTGTGTGTGTGTGTTGTTTGGTGTTCTGACATATCAGCCATTGTTGGTTGTGCCAAATTATTTTACATACATATTAAATATGTGATTTGTAAACATTTTTAGATACACACAGTTAAATGATCAAACAGTTCTATTTTTAATAATTCATTTTAGTCTAAGTCAAAAAAGTTAAATGGTTCCAAGTATTGCTATCTATCACTAACAATTCAATTAAACATCAGTCAATGCACATATTCCTTATTTTTTAAGTAGAGGGATTAAAATATAAGAAATATGTACGTCTATTCCCTTGCCCCTGAGGTATAATAATTACGCGGATGCGTATTTCTAAGCTTCTTGGGAAGGCGTGGCCCTGAGTGGGGTGACCGTGTCCTCTGGAAAGAGTACGGATGTAACTTCCAAGACACATTTAGGTTATTTGGCCGCGCAATAACCATGACTAGTTTATTTGGCGTCACTTATGTGCAATATGAATTTGTGGCTCAGTTGTAGAGCTTTGACATTGCAATCTGTGGTCGCTGGTTCGCTCTCCAGTGGTGGAGATTACGGTATACACTGCTTATGAGACCTAATAAGGTCGAAACAGCTGTCCAGTGTTCCCGTATTTCGTGCCTAGGTGTTCGGTGGATTTTCTGGTCATGTTAATTCCATTCACACCATCAGTCAAGTTAGGAAGTTCTGACAGATATTTTTATTGATGATAAAAGAAAAAGATGGGAATAAAAAGCTCAGTTTTTAATGTCCGTTATAAATTCAAGTTTTCTTTTCTGGAAGCTCGAACCGCATGTATTCAAGAAAGCAATCAGAAAATTCACCGGTTGTAGGCCGAGGCAGTAGTGGTTGTTCTGACCTCCCCACCGTCCGCTAGAGTTGATCACAGTGAGACATTGACAACAGAGTTAACTGATTGTTGGGATAATCGGGATTGCGAGGAGGTGCCCGTGGTGTAATGGTTATCGTCGTAGGAAATGGATACGGTGACACGATTTCAATTCCTGGACGAGACTGATTGCATTTCACATAGCACTAATACCCTTCAGAAAGGTATGAATCCAATTATTCTCCCTCCAGCAATGGGTAAAATAGTAGGACAGACTGGGTTATTCAGCCAAGGTGAGGCAACTAGTCAAGGAGAAGGAAAACTCTGAATTCAAACCTGTTAAACTCCGCTTATGTCATATCCTGCCCGAGCGGAGGGGTTGGTAAATATGATAATCGTGATTGCGAGGGAACATCGCTCAAGTTTTTATTGTGATGAGTCATATGTCTCCGCTTTCCGATCATGGTGAACGGAAAGAATTCAAGTAGAAAATAAAGAGAAATAAGAATATGAATCTGTTTTTGCTTTTTCTTTTTTACCTAGTTGAGTGGACTCATAGGTCGACTCGAACCTACGAACGACTTGTTTTAAGAGAATCAACAAAACGTGAGTGTTGGGTCAAATAACCATGATTAGTTAATTTGTCGTCACTTGTGTGCGATATGAACTGGTGGCTCAGTTGTAGAGCTTCAGCGTTCCAATTTGTCGTTGCTGGTTCGGTCTCCAGTGGTGGAGATTACGGTATACACTGCTGATGAGACCTAATAAGGTCGAAACAGCTGTCTAGTGTTCGTGTGTAGGTGTTCGGTGGACTTTCTAAGAGGACAGGTGAAATTGTGCTGGCTGCGAAAAAAGTATTTTGCGACACACAAACTAGTTTTGTTTTATAAATGTTCATTTTCTTTAAATTAACGCATTTTCTTGTATTTAAATTTTAATTAAAGTCTACAAAAATTTAATTCTTCTTTCCATTAGCATCTATTACTTTTTTTTTTTTGTTATATTAATCATACTAGTTTTTTTTTTTTTATCAACGACGGTTCCAACATATTCCATTCTTGATGAACTGCTACGACCCAGAATTCCTTGTCTCTAAAAGTTTAGAACACAGCTTGGATTCAATTATTTCTTATAAATTCTTTAGAGGTTTTGTGTTCTGAGGATTGTTTAGGCTAAAAGAAAGTCTAAATTTCATTTTTTTCATTGGGAAGTATTTAGTTTAAAAGAATGAGTAGGAATATTATTCTGTTCATATATTGCCATTTTGGAGAAAGAAACCAGTTGGATGAAAGAAATAGGGTGGTCCTTTAAGATTTCTCAGTAACTAATAATGAAACTTCCGATGTAGAAAATCATTAGCCCAAAACCTTCACCGATAAAATCGATCCACACCATCATGCAAACACCATCAAACATTTCTGAATTTTTCAATTGACCATCTGAAAAATATATGATGCTCATCTGGAAACAGATATCATCTGGAGCAAAATCTTGGCTCATTACAGATGACATTCAAAAAGAAATGATAGATTTTCAGAAACTGACGAGATTTATTTATATCTTTTCTTTGTTTTCCTTGCAAAAGATGAGCTTCAAATAGATATACGATCCTTCTTTGCTTCATCAAGAGAAACGATAGTTACATTCATACACCTGTAAAATCTGCACTGTATACATTAGGAAAATTGATTTTAATATATGGAACGCGAACCAGTTTTGATTTATTGACCTCTTGAAGAGAAATGTTTTTTAACAGTTAAGATATCTAATACAAGCCCTCCTTGAAATGCCATTATTCTTGGAGGTATCTTTGAGATGTACTTTTTCCTTCATTAGTTATATAAAAAGCTGATTCTCTGCTTCTAGTCATTAAAAGCAATTTTTACCAGTTTTTTGCTGTTTGTTGACTTTAGGTTTTTTTTTCTTGATGCATTTTTTTCTTTTATACCAAACGAAATATGAACTAGATCCAATAAAGTATATAATAAAAATATTTTGATTTCTATAAAGGATTTTTCCTGCCTCTGGCATTCATATTTTTGAAAAATGTGTTTTGCTTCTTTTTTTTTTTTTTTTCTTTGTTTTAGGATTGGACTATAATTAATTTCGTCGAATGAGCTTTTTCATCTAAACTTAATATTTTACTTCAGAAATTGAAGCTTTGGACCAAACCGATTATAACTAAAACAACTTTGCCCAAGTTCTTACAAAAGATACAATTAACGTTCGTGGGACTAATCTTTAAGGGCTTGCAAGATCTACAAATTAATTGGTGCACCATGAACCACTGAATATACTTATATGGTATAAAAGCAGGGAAGGTGTATCAATATGAAAGAATGTACACACACACACACACACACACACACACACACACACACACAAGGAAGAGACACCTGCTTCTTCTATTATGGCACAATCATCTGTGTTGAAGGAAAGTCAGAAAAGAAACGTATAGAATCTCTTTTCCTTTTTTTCCATCCTTTCTAAAGGTTTTATTAATGATGGTGGTGGGGTGACTAAGATTATATTGTAGTGGAGGGATGACTAAGATTATATTGTGGTGGAGGGGGGACTGATATTATATTGTGGTGGAGGGGTGACTAAGATTATATTGTGGTGGAGGGGTACTGAGATGATATAGTGGTGGAGGGGGGACTGAGATTATATTGTGGTGGTGGGATGACTAAGATTATATTGTGGTGGAGTGGGGACTGAGATTATATTGTGGTGGTGGGGTGACTATGATTATATTGTGGTGGAGGGGGGACTGAGATTATAGTGTTGGAGGGGTAACTAAGATTATATTGTGGTGGAGGGGTACTGAGATGATATTGTGGTGGAGGGGGACTGATATTATATTGTGGTGGAGGGGGGGACTAAGATTATATTGTGGTGGAGGGGTACTGAGATGATATTGTGGTGGAGGGGTGACTGAGATTATATTGTGGTGGAGGGGTGACTAAGATTATATTGTGGTGGAGGGGTACTGAGATGATATTGTGGTGGAGGGGTGACTGAGATTATATTGTGGTGGAGGAGTAATGAGAGTATTTTGTGGGAACACACACAAATAGAAAATCATAGTAATAATTTGAGAGTAGATGGTTAAATAAACATATTTTATAAATGTTATTTCTTTAAATGCGATAAAAGTTTTGAATTTCGCTTTTGCTGTTTTAATTTTGATATTTATTGCACAATATATAACAAATTATCCCTCAAATACAATGAAATGCAAATAGAATTAATTCAATATAAAAATGAAATTAAAGAAAAATTGGACTAATTCACAAATTCCACTCACTACTATATACGTGTTTGTTTTGATGAAAAAATAGCAGCCAATCTGATTATTGCTGATTATCATATATGACTGGTAGAAATCACGCCACCCCCCATTTCACTTTTGATCCACTATGTTGCCCCCCACCCGCTTCAGTTTTTAGACCAATATTCAGATTTGATCCAGTGAAAGAAGACAAAAAAGTAAATAAAACAAATAAAATGAAAAAAAGGTTATAGAATATCAACAGATTAGAAAAGAAAGATTTAAAGCAAAAAGAAATAACAAAAGAAAGAAGGAAAGAAGGAAAAAAAGTCGAGAAAAGTTGAGAAAAGAAATATTTGTAAATTGTGTGAAAAGATTTAAGTAAACTTACAAATACAAAAAGTTAATGGAAAAACAAATAAAATAAAGAGATGGATCAAGAAATTATTGTGCGAAAAAAAAAATGAAACAAAAAAAATCAAAAGATAAAGCAAATGAAACGAAAAAATAAGGAAGGAACGAGTGATTACACGAAAGAAAGAAAGAAAGAAAGAAAGAAAGAAAGAAAGAAAGAAAGAAAGAAAGAAAGAAAGAAAGAAAATAACAAGAAACAAATGAAATGAAGACATAAGGAAGGTACGAGTGATTACTCGGACGAAAGAAAGAAAGAAAGAAAGAAAGAAAGAAAGAAAGAAAGAAAGAAAGAAAGAAAAACAAATGAAATGAAGACATAAGGAAAGAATGAGTGATTACACGAAAGAAAGAAAGAAAGAAAGAAAGAAAGAAAGAAAGAAAGAAAGAAAGAAAGAAAAACAAATGAAATGAAGACATAAGGAAGGAATGAGTGATTACACGAAAGAAAGAAAGAAAGAAAGAAAGAAAGAAAGAAAGAAAGAAAGAAAGAAAGAAAGAAAGAAAAACAAATGAAATGAAGACATAAGGAAAGAATGAGTGATTACACGAAAGAAAGAAAGAAAGAAAGAAAGAAAGAAAAACAAATGAAATGAAGACATAAGGAAGGAATGAGTGATTACACGAAAGAAAGAAAGAAAGAAAGAAAGAAAGAAAGAAAGAAAGAAAGACAGAAAGAAAAACAAACAAATGAAATGAAGACATAAGGAAGGTACGAGTGATTACTCAGAGGAAAGAAAGAAAGAAAGAAAGAAAGAAAGAAAGAAAGAAAGAAAGAAAGAAAAACAAATGAAATGGAAACAAGGAAAGTACAAGTGATTACTCGTACGAAAGAAAGAAAGAAAGAAAGAAAGTAAGAAGCAAAATGGAGGATCAGCTTTCAATTTTTTTACAATGTCCAGTGAAAAAATTTTCGCACCACCAGAAGCCATTCTGATTGCCTGTTTTGATTTTAGCCTTATTAGTCTAATAATTTACGTCATCTTTACGTCATCACTGACGTCTGGTGTGTTTCAGCCTGGCAAGTCCATATTCATAAATACACACGCATACACATGCAAATCACACACACACACACACACACACAGACGTGCATACAGACCTGCTCATACATATCTTCATAAAATGAAGGTACTCGTTGTGTAATGTTTATCGTCGTAGGAAATGGACTCGGCGATACGAGTTCAAATCTGGATTGTATTTCACATAGCACTAATATCCTTGGGAAAGGTATGGATCCAATTATTCTCCCTCCAGCTATGGGTAAATAGTAGGGCAGACTGTTTTCTCTAGCCTCGGTCAAGCAACCAGTATTGGAGAAGGAAAACTCTGATTTAAACTCCGCTAAAAATTGACCTTGTGTCACATCCTGCCTGTGTGGAGGGGTTGGTAAATATAAAGATATCTTCAATGAATATGCACACGCAAAAGTATGTATGTACTGATACAAATTCATTCATTGATGAATGCAAGATGAAAATTGTTTGTTTTTAAAGAAAACTTCATTGTAGTTTGCCTAGTCGGCTAGGGCTGTCGAATACACAGACGGGTAAGACACCACCCCAACGAGTGTCCTAGATATGACACTAAACAGTCTGATGGTGATTGGGGAATACGGAGCACCCCTTCATTGCCATTGCTCCCAGGTCCACTCTGGCCCGGCTTGGTAGCACCTGATAGGGCCTTATCTATGGGTTAAATAGAACTATCGGCATACTTATGCTAAACTGAATTGTTTGATTAAACTGAATAGCTTTAAGTAGAAATGTTTTTGACAATTAAACCGTACTGACATTTAAACTGCGTGTTTATGATAAACGGAATTATTTGAAATTGAACTGTTTTTTGACATTGAAACTCTACTTACACTAAACTGAATTGTTATATATAACTGCCTGAATAGTTTGAAATAGAAATGTTTTTGACAATTAAACTTTGTACTTATGCTAAACTATGCTAAATTAAATTGTTTGAAACAGAACTGATTATTTAGATAAAAATGGATTTGGCGTTAAATAACCTAGAAAGGTTGATATGCCATAAAACCCAACAAACCAAACCAATCATAGTAGTGGTCAAAGTGAGAATACATACATGTATAATGATGATAATGGTGAAGATTATGCAGCTGACCGTGGAACTAATGATCACGGAGATATCTATCTCGAATCTTTTTAGTAACATGACTTAGAAAAAAATACAAACAGCATATCGGTATTAACTGCAGATATCATAATGACATATACCCTTGTTTTAAGCTCTGTAGCAGGGATGCTGTCATTAGAAAGAATATCCAGTGCTCAGATAATTCACTGTTTGCAACTCTCAGCTAAGAGTCAGTGTCTCTAAAGACTTGATATGGTTGTGATAGACGGAAATAATTTTTAATTGTTTGATTTTAACGGTACATCAAACCGTCTTGGATTATTTTGTGCGAAGTAGCGCAAAAAGAATACAAGAGAAGACCGCTAAGAAAAGTAATCCACTGGGATTTAGGCAAGGGATTAAATTTTGATCATGCTAATTAATGTTATAAGCACAAACAAAAGTGTCTCCCAAAAAATGAGACCCATTAAATTCTTCAGATTTTGGGGATATAAACGGATCAACTTACCCCGACCAGAAGACCAGAACCACTAGTAATTAACAAAAAGAAAATGACTTGCTGTTCCGGTTGAAAATAAAAGAAAGTGAAAAAAGCCAAATTCTTGGATCTACATAGGGAGTTGAAAAACCTGTTGGTCATGAAAGTAACGGTGATATCAACTGTAGTTGATGCCCTTGAAACAGTCCCTAAAGGCCTAAAAAAGAGATTGTGAGGACTAGAGATCAGAGGAAAAATCTAGCACTGTCCAAACCACAGCACTGCTAAAATTAGCAAGGATACTTTGAAGATTCCGAAAGATCTGAAAAGACATGCTGTCACTCAGACTCATGTGAAAGACCACTAGTTAAAACTAGCTTGAAAACTTGCAAGGAATACGTGGTGTATTCAATAAGTTTCCAGACTTTTTTGTACAGGCATTTAAAATTGTGGTAGAGTCTTGAAAATTCAGTATCTTATTGCTATACATCTTATGAGATGACTGACCAATTTTTATGATTTCAATTTCAAATGAACAGCTACAGGAACAATTGGAATACACCCTACTAAAGCCTGATTGTTACAGCTGGGGAATTTCAAAAATGCAATCTGGACGGGAGGACACTTTAGAAGAACGATATGCAATAAAATTCTGTTTTAAACTTGGAAAAAATGCCACAGAAACGTATGTAATGCTTCAGACTGCTTTTTGACCATCTTGCATGAATCGAGTATCAGTTTTTGAGTGGCATAAGAGATTCAAGGAAGACAGGGAGTCTGTAAGGGATGATGAGAGGTGTGGGAGGAGTAAGGAAGTCAGAACACCAGAGTTGATTGGCCAAAGGGTTAGGATTAGTATGTTGAGGTTTTAAGGGAGTTCAGGACGAGATTCCGTCGGAAGAGGCCAGCACTCTTCAAATCGGGTCAGTTGTATTTCCACCAGGACAATGCACCAGTGCACAACTCCATCCTTGTCACAGACTATTTGACTAAGATGGGCATCCAGACAGTTCCTCGGCCTTCCTATAGTCCACACCTTGCCCCCTGTGAGTTTTGCTTATTCCCTAAGCTCACAGGCTGTCGTTATGAGACAATTGAGGAGATGAAAGAGGTTGTGACGAAGGTCATTGACATGCTCACACAAGAGGACTTCCATTGGGCCTTCCAGAAGTTATTGGAACGGTACAACAAGTGCATTGAAGCCGGGGGAGATTACTTCGAAGGGGAGTAGAGTTTCATGTGTGTACTATCAATAAAAGTGCCCATACGAAAAAAGTCTGGAAACTTATTTAATGATCCTCGTATGATAAAACTGAGGAACATGAGGGTAAAGTTTATATCAATTGTAGTTGGTGTACTCGATACGGTCTCCAAGACCTTGGAGAAGAGGCTGGAGAACTTGGAAATCAGAAGGATAATCAAGACCATCCAAATTACAGCATTCCTGAGATCAGCTAAAATACTCAAAAATGTCCTAGAGACCTAAGGTGACCTCAGAGACCTGCTGTCATTCAGACTCTTAGAAAGAGCACCTGCTAACGCTGTTGTAAAAAAAAAACTCGCAAGGAAGGAAATAACAGAAGCAAAACAAGCAACTATTCTCTGAGACTTTGCTATCCAAACTGGCAGAATAATAAAGAGCAAGAAACCAGATTTAGTGACTAACGATTATAAAAGAAAAACATGTCTTCTAATTGATATGGCAGCGCTCATAGATTATGACATATCAGTCAAACACCGACTGCTTCTCTTCAGAAGGGTAAGACCCCCACAACGATTGTCCTGGATATGACACAAAACAATCTGATGGTGAGGTTCCAGTAATGGTGGAGCTTTGGGGAATGCAGAGTATCCCTTCATTGCTATCGCTCTCAGGTCCACTCTGACCTGGAGTGGTAGCACCTGATAGGGTCCTATCTATAGGTCAAAAAGAAGTAAACTGAGTACTTTTGCTAAACGAAATTTTCAAAAATAGAACTGTTTTTGACAATGAAACTGTGTATTTAAGCTAAACTGAATTGTTTAAAATATAACTTTATATGTATAAAAATTGATTTGGTATTAAATAACCTATAATGGTTGATGTGCTATAAAACCAAACAAAACAAAACCAAAATATCAGTCAAAAAATATAATAAAATAAGTAAATACAAAAACCTGAGTATAGTCATTGAGAAAACCTCAAAACTACCATTGCGCCAGTAATAGTGGGAGCACTGGATATATCGCCGAAAAGAAGCAGCAAAAACATGAATACATAGAATCATATAATCACTCTGTTCCTTTACCCTCAATCTTCGGCAAATAAAGCAGAAATCAAAAATAGTGGCCGAAGAGGAAGTAGGAGTAATAATGACTAGAGGGAGGGGTGAGAAGTAAAGAATTAACATAGGAGGGTGATGGAATATTCTTGGTAGTCACATGACCGGCTTTTAAAGTAAAAATAGAAATAAAAAAACTAAGAGGAATTCGACCGGTTAGGAAGACAAACGTTAAAAGATGCCCAGTGGTTGAAGAGGGAGCTGTAGAAATACAAAAACAAACACCGCTCTACAATAAGTGATTAAGTTCGGGAGAGACGAAAAAATGAACACTCAAATATGAATTTATAAATGTCTTTTGTTCTATTATCAAAATGCTCAGCATTTTTTGCATGATTTTTGTACAATATTTGCGTCTGAATACATAAAGATAATGTAGAAATTATGAATAATGAGTGGTGAGAGGACGGCGAAAAAATGATGGGAAGTGAAGAATTAATATTGGTCTTTAGTGAATAATGTAGAAATTAAAAATAATGGCCGGAAAGTAAGTAAGAATAATAATGACTTGGGGGAGCTATGAGAAGTAAAGAATTAATCTAGGAAGATGGAATATTCTTTCTAGTCAAGTGGCTAACTTAATCAAAATGAGGAAGGGAGACAAATTATATTGATTTCTTAAAAGCAGAGCGAAAAAACCAATACAGGGATGGCACCAAATAGCTCAGGGTTCAAAGTACAAAATATCAGTATACGGTAAAGTGGAAAAAAGGTCCACTCGGGACTTTTAATTAAGTTAAAACTTAATTACAAGAAAAGGTGATTTTTGTGGCCCGCTTTACAGTTCTCTAACTTTAAGGATATTTGGTCACATCTGTGACAGGAGTATAGATAATAAAAAAAAACCTGGGTCTGGTATAGCCACAATGTACTAATCATGAAAATAATTACAAATCGAAACATATCACAACGTGGAACCCAGACAACAGGTTTGGGTGTGATGATCGTCAGGTGCTCCCTTGAGAACCAAAATATGGGACCCAATCGACATCCTGCAAATATTGGCGGTTCTTTTTCATGTACACAAACGACAAACTAAGCAACCACTCAAATCGGAAATACGAACGTAGAAAATGGACAAAGACAACAAAGTTGCACTTCACTGTTATTTTAGGAGCAACCCTACACAAATAGGGTATTAAAAAATGCTAGAAATCTGGGAAGAATGCGCTAGATTTAAGACAAGCCAAAGACTCGCTAACCTTGATATATTAGAAATACACCAGCTAATAAATAGGGAATCACGTCAACAAGACCGTAATACAATAATCGAGGCGTTAAATACTGAAAAACAAGAACCCTCGAACCGAATTAAATCGCAAAGTAAAAGTAATCGAAACACCACACACCACATACCCCAAAACCACGGAACAAACACTAACACCAGAAGAAAAAAGGAATGCAGAGATAATGAAGAGAATTATGTCTGAAAAGAAGATTACATTACCATCTCTCAGAAACCAAGACTGGGAGACAGTCAAGACAGAAAATGAAAAAAATAAACGAATTATTAACACATATATCAACGAAAAACATCATGGAATTAAACGAACTAATCTATGTAGGAGTCAAATTAGTCTGAGATGAAATCTGTGTTCCCTTAAAGAACACGAACAGAAACTCAAAACCTGGATGGGAAATTCGACTGGAAGTGCAGATAAGAAATCTACGACAACAAGCAAAAATAATAAGACAGATAAGAACGCTGGAACATATTGAAAAGAAAAAAGTAACACAAGTAAAACAAATAATAAAAATCGAGGAAATAAACCAGAAGGTACAGGCGAAAGAATGAAGACTACAAAAAATACCCAGACTGGATAAAAAATACATACAAAACAGGACATTCCAAAACCACGAAAAAAATTATACCAGCAAGTAAGGGAAAAATGTACGAAGTCATGCCAACAACTAGATGAAAAAAATAAAAAATTGGGGGGGAAAACATGGAAACGGAGATAACATAACCGAAAAACTGAATGGATAAACAACATGGAAAAAGAGTTAGACGGAATCGAAGAAGGTTCCAAGGGGAAAATGCACGTCGATTTACTCAGAGCAACACTCAAGAATAATATTGAAAATGCCAAGCCATGATAGCATACATGGATTCTGGTTTAAAAATTCACTTCCATTCACGACAGACTGATTATCGAAATCAATAGATGCTTAGAAGAAATAGACATACCGGAATGGATGATCAAATGAAAAACTACTCTGTTCAAAAAAGACCCCCAAAAAGGAACCACTCTCAACAACTATAGACACATAACGTGCCTTCCGATAATGTGGAACATACAAACAGCACAAATTCGGATGGATGTTTACTGTTCGCAAAGCCACGGACTGTTCCCCGAAGAACAGAAAGGATACCAGAAAGGAACAATTGGAACAAGAGATCTACTGGACATTGGCAAACAAATTCTCTTAGGAGAGCAAAATGAGACAAAAAATGTAGATGGCGTAGATTGACAACAAAAAGGCATGTGGTCTCGCAAACCTGGATAATAGACTGACTCAAAATGTACAAGATAGCCTGAAAAGTCATGAAGTGTATCGAGGAAACTATGAAAAATTGGAGAGTGGAATGGAGAGCAAGAGGAAAAAGTTTATTGAGATGAAAATCCAGAGTGGTACATATATTCCAAGGAGATGTGGTATCACCATTACTATTTGTAATAGCGACGATCCCACTCAATCACATGTTTAGAAAATGCATTGTCAGCTACAAACTTACTAAATCGCAAGAAAAGAACAATCACCTAATGTACACGGACGTCATCAAAATGTTTGCTAAAAATGAAAAAGAATTGGAATCCCAAATATAGTCAGTGAGAATATTCAGTCATGATATAGGGATAGAATTTGGCGTTGAAAATGTGCCATGTTAATAATGAGAAGCGGAAAACGAAAACTGATGGAAAGAATAGAACTACAAAATCAAGAACAAATCAGAACGTTTGGAGAAAAGGAAACTTACAAGTACTTGGGAATATTGGAAGCGGACAACATCAAACAAGTGGAGATGAAAGAAAAAAATCACAAAAGTGTCTCTTGAAGGGGACAAAAGAAAAACTTCAGCAAATGGACCAGACAACAAGAAAACTATTGACGATGCATAAGTCCGTACATCTGAGAGATGACATAGACTATGTGTGAAGTAAATGAGGATGATGGCTCGGAAGCATTGAACATAGCGTCGACATATCGATAAGATGACTCGAAGACAACATAAAAAAGAGCAAAGGAAGCCTAATTACAGCGACAACACAAATAACACGAGGATCAGCAGAACAAGAATAACTAGAAAACAAAAATGTGAAGAAAAACAATTGTATGGATATTTCAAGAGACAAACAAGCCAAATCGTACACGAGAAGACTTGGACATAGCTAAGAAGGGGAAACCTTGAGAGGAATTGAATCTCTTCTACTAACAGCACAGAGCAACGCCATAAGAATCAACTCTGTTAATGTAAAAATACATAAGAAGAAACAAAATAGAAAATGTTGTTTATGCAGTGGTAGAGACAAAATGACCAATTACATAATAAGCGAATGCAGTAAATTAGCACAGAACGAATATAAGATTAGACATGACTAGGTGGGAATGTGGTCCACAGGGAATTGTGCAAAAATTGAAATTTGACAATACGGACATGTGGTATATGCTCAATCAGGAATCCTTCCGGGAGAATATTATGCACAAAATTCTCTTTAGATACAAACGGATCGCCTAATGTCAGCCTGATTACCAAACCTTGTGATAGTCAATAATAGAAAGAGAACCTGCCAAATAGTGGACATTGCCGTTCTGGCAGACCACAGAGTAAAATTAAAAGAAAGCGAAAAGTGAGATAAATACTTAGAGCTTGACAGAGAACCAAAAACAACAATGGAACATGAAGACAGTGACACCGATTCTAATCGGTATACTTGGGAAAATCACCAATGAATGAGTAAAGGGATCGGAAGATTTGGAAATAAGAGGACAGGCGGAGACCATCCACACTACACCATTATTAATATTGGCCAGAATATTGAGAAGAGTCCTGGAGATTTATGGCGACTTACTGTCACTCAAACTCTAATGAAAAACCATCTGCTAATGCTAGCGTAAAAAAAACTCTCAAAGGAGTAGAATAATAATAACAGGCTTTCTGTGGAAAACAGCACAAAGCTTGGTCAGTAAGATTTTACTATACTTGTATGTATCTTTAAAAAAACCTGTAAAATTTAAAAATTGTCTTTAATTGAATTTAGAATCCCATGAAAAAAATAAATTATTCCAATAACCCCGAAATATCAAAACTGGCCACTCTCCGGAATCAAGCTAAAAAAAAGTGTTGTGTACTTATATTAAGATAAATCTTACTTTTTTGAGTGGTGTAAATATCTTTTAAATATTTCTTTTATACATATATAATTTGTGATTCGATTAGGTGTGTTCTTGTGATGAATACCAGGACACATCTGTGTCAGGAGCACAGATAATAAACTGGGTCTTGTATATTTACATTAGACTAACCATGAAAACTAACAAATCCAAATCAACGTGGACTTAAATTACAGATCTGTGTGTCATGATCGGCAGGTGCTCTTTTGATAGCCAACATGGGGTATCCGTCGGCGTCTTGTGAATGTTGGCTGTTCCAATATCAGGTACATAAACAATGACTAAAGCAACTATTCAACTCAGGGACACCAACGGAAAAAAAGGACCAGAGAAGACAACAAAAATGTACCTCACTGTTATTTTAAGAGCAATCCCTCGCAAAGAGGTTACAAAAAAATAATAAAAATTTGAAAAATTTCGCAAGATTTAATACAAGTCAAAACTTTGCTGACAAATTTAGGATGATATTAAGAAAAGGTTGGTTTTCTGATCTTGTGATCTTAGAAATATGGGGACAAATAAAGGGTGAAAATTCATATCAAATATGTGTACAAATAAATTGCGTAGATTCCCAGACTCGAAGCGAAACACTAAATTCTGAAAAGCAAGAGCTCCTTAGCCCAATTACAAAGCCGAATTCTGATGACCGAAAGGTCACAGATCCCAGCACAACAAATGTTAACACAAGAAGAAAATCACGATTGTAGATTAGACTATATTATGATACTTTAGAAAACGAGACTGGAAAAAAGTTATGGTCGAAACCGTAAAGGTAAACAAATCATTACCAAATATCCCAAAGAAGAACATCACTGAACTAAACGAGTTAGGCGAGAGCGAAATCAGTCAGTGATTGAATTGGGGCTCCCCAAAGGAACCCGAATAGAATCACAAAACATGGATGAGAAATTAGACTAAAAGAATAGGTAAAGAAACTGTGAAAACAAGCGAAAGTCTTAAGGAAGGAGAAGACAAAAGGGATAAGCGGGGATAAGAAGACCAAAACGAGACAATGTGATTTGAAGAGATAAATCAAAAGATGAGAGACTTAAATATATATAGGGTTAAACAATACAAATAAAACAGGGTATTCCAAAATAATGAAAGAAAATTCTTCCTACACGTAGTTGGAGAATGCACGAAGACAAACCAGCAACCGGATTCAAAAGAGGTAAAACAAAGATGTGGATAAGAAATAACATAATATAAAGGCTGAATGCATAAATAACATGAAAATAATAAAAAGGACTCAAAGAGGACCCTGAGGCGGATATACACTTGGATTCGCTAAGTGCAACACTTAAGAAAATTCTGAATTGTCAAACGCTAGGCCACGATGGCATGTATGGATTGTGATTTTTCAAAATTCATATTCATCCATGACAGACTGGGTCTTCAATTGAATCGATGCCTTGAAAAAGAAAGAATACAAAAATGAATCACGAAGGAGTAAACTACTCTGATCCAGAAAAAAATCACAAAAGAAACCATCCATCGCAACTATAGACCAATAACTTGTCTACTACCTATTATATGGAAAATCCTTACCGCACAGATTAGAGAGGAAATCTATAAAGCCGCGCACAGTTTCCCGAAGAACAAATTGGATGCTACTATGGAACAAGAGGAATGTGTTATTTACAGTACGTTGATTAGCACATTCTCAATGAGAGCAAAGCGAGGTGGGAAAATGTAACCATGGCGTTGATTGATTACAAGAAGGCCTATAATATGGTCCTGCAATCCTGGATCGTAGAATATCTAAAACTTTACAAGATATCAAACAAAGTTATAAAATTCATCATGTAAGCCATGAAAAACTGGAAATTGGAATTGACAACAGGAGGAAAAACCTAAACAGATAGGAAAATCCAGGGAGGAATCTTTCAGGGAGATGTGCTTTTACCATTACTATTTGTGATAGCAATAATGCCACTCACTTATTTACTCATCAAGTGTAGTATGGGTTACAAATTTACAACACCACACGAAAAAATCAATCACCTCATGTGCGTGAACAATAGTACGTTGTTTGCAAAAAATGAAAAAGAATTGGACATTCTAATACAAAGAATAAAAATATATAGCTTGGATATAGGAATGGAATTTGGTATAGAAAAATGTAACATGCTTGTAATGAAAAATGGAAAAAGACAAATAACGGAAAGAATAGAACTGCCAAACCAAGAAAAAATTAGAACGCTTAGAGAAAAGGAAACTTACAAATACTCGAGAATACTGGAAGCGGACACCATCAAGCATGCAGAAATGAAAGAAGATTTTTTTAAAAGACCTCATACGAACGAGAAAACTGCTCGAAAGCAAACTTTACAGTAGAAATCTCATCATGGGATAAATTACCTTGGCTTTTCTTCTGGTAAGATAGTCAGGACCCCTTTTAAAATGGTCAGAGGAAGAACTCAGACAAATGGACCAACGGATAGTTGATGATGATGCACTAGGCCTAACATCAGAAAGATGACATCGACAGACTATATGAGTCAAGTAATGAAGAGGGAAGAGGATTAGCCAGCATTGAAGATAGAGTAAATACATCAATACAAGGATTCGAGGACAACAAAGAGCAAAAAAGCCTAATTACAGCGACGAGTAACAGCACTGACACCATAACGACAAATAGAAAAATAAGAACTAAAGAACATAAATGAAAGCAAAAACAACTGTATAGATAATTAAAGCGAAAGATTAGCGAATTATCACGCGAGAAAACCTAGACATGGCTACGAAAGGGAAACTTTTTGCGAGAAACTGAATCTCTCCAGATAGCAGCACAAATCAACGCTATCAGGACAAATTATATTGGGACAAAAATTGATAATCATATTTACCCAACCCCTCTGCTCGCGCAGGATATGACACAAGGTCAATTTTTTAAGCGGAGTTTAACAGGTTTGAATTCAGAGTTTTCCTTCTCCTAGACTAGTTGCCTCACCAAGGCTGAAGAACCTAGTCTGCACTACTATTTACCCATAGTTGGAGGGAGAATAATTGGATTCATACCTTTCCCAAGGGTATTAGTGCTATGTGAAATGCAATCAGTCCTGGATTTGAACTCGTGTCGCCGTGTCCAATTCCTGCGACGACAACCATTACACAACGGGCACCTCCCAAAAATTGATAATATGCAACAGAATAGCAAGCGTATATTATGTGGTGACAGAGACACTACGATCAATCACAGTAAGCGAATGTAGCCAACTGGCGCAAAAGGCTAGACACAAATGGGTGGGGAAAATGATTCACTGGGAAAAAAGTTGAAATTTGACCGTACTGCCAAATGGTATATGCACAATCCAGAATCCGTCCTAAACAATAAGACATGTAAAATTCTATGAGATTTTGAGATACAAATGGACCATCTGATCCCGGCCAAGAGACCAGACCTTGTGATAATTAACAAAAAGCAGTAAAAATACTCTTTTAAGGAATTTGCCATCCCAGCGGATCACAGAGTGAAAATCAAAGAAAACTAAAAGATAAATAAATGCTCGGACCTTGACAGAGAACTAAGAAAGCCGTGGAACACGAGAGTAACGGGGATTACAATAGCAACAGAAACGGTTCTAAAAGGCTTGGAAAGTGGGGGGGTGATATAGGAGGATGAATAAAGACCATCCAAACTACAGCATTTTTAAGATCGGCCAGAATACTGAGAAGAAACCCGAAGATATGTCACTCAGGCTCCAGTGAAAAACCATCAGTTAACGCTGATGTGAAAAACTCGCAAGAAATAATAATAATAATAATAATAATAATATAATCCACGAGAGAATGTACAAATGTCTAGAATTTATCTCTGCGAGCCAAATGCATATATTGATGAAAAAATGCTTATAAAATTCTCAAGAACACTGAAACACATCATCCAAAACAGGCCATGAAGACTCGATCTGATTAGTTTGGTTTGGTTTCTTTATTTAATGGCATATCAAAATTCGTGGGTTATTTAACGCCAAATCTATCCATGTAGAAAAACAGTAGTGGTACTATTAAACCCATAGCTGAGGGATAAAGGAATTCATATCTTTCTCAAGGGTATTAGTCTGAAAGTGAATGTAATAGCGCGACTGGAATTCGAACTCGCTTACTAAGATGTCACATTATGCCCCCAACTATCCTCTTTTCAGCTATTGATAAATAGTAGAGTATACTGTGCTTTTAAACTTTTATATGGCAACTGGTCCAGGAGAAGGAAAACGCTGAATTCAAAGCTGTTAAATTCTGCTGTAAAACTGACCTTGTGTCACATTGAAGTCGTGTGGAGGGGATGGGTAAATGCATAATACAATGTCACAGTCCAGTACGTTAGCCACTACGCCACGGAAACTCCTACTCGATCTGATTGATCGATTTTAACGGCATGATATGATGTTGAGCCCTATCTCGGGATTTTTTTTATGCTTAAAGGTTAGGGAATCGCGTTCGTATTTACATTTTTCTGGAGTTGTTTTTTTAAGAAAGTTTTTTTTTTTTGTTCTTTCGAATAATTTAACACAAATCTATTTAAACTTGAGGTGAAATTATATAATAACATTTTATATGCACTAAGATAATTGATGTGTATCCTCTGATTATGTTATAATCATTTACCTTGAAAATCTATCCAAATAAACTTTTAATTTCATTTTCTGAGGCATTTGAAATTGTGTCTTTTTGCATTAATAACTATTATATTCAATTTACCCATCTGATCGCATCATCAATGATCTAATTTATCAACTGTGATGAAAATTTATAATACAGTTATCATCATCCAACAAAATGATACGAAATTTATTCAAATTGCTCAAAGGAAAGTTATTGGTTTAAGATTTTTTCCTATTTCCTCATAAAGATTTTTGCGCCATTTAGGGGAGGTAATAAAAGCTGGTGCGTTTAGTGAAGAGTAAATAGGAATATTTGCCTGAGATTTTATTGTCTAATAAGATCCAAGGCTACAGGAAAATATCAATCGGGTTTAGTTTGGAGATATAAATAATTTTTATGGCACTGTTGCACTTGAAATTAAAATACTTTTGCATTGATTTGATTTTTTTCACCTTTAGAGAAATCATTATTCATATGATTTTTTTTTATCATAATGAAATTTTGGGATCGAATGATTATAACCCTACATGTCTATACCAACTTAACTGAAATTACAAAGAAAAGTTACTGGCTTTGATGTCTCCCCCAAAATCCAGATTTTCTTTTCTTCATTTAGAGGAAGATGTCTAGTATTTTGGCAGTAAGTTTAAAACTAATAGAATTTTACTTTTGGTATCACAGGATCCAGGGCTGCAAAAATACCAAGAAAGTTCAACTAGGGAAGGGGCAGCAATGCGATTCCCTCTTAGCTCGTAGCCTAGTTCTTCTAACTTGTTACTTTTACACATGTCATCAATTATCTATCACTGTAAGACTTTACAAAAAGGAACACAGATTTAATAATAACAAGCTGTCCTTGGCAACTGTCCTTAAAAATAATAAAAAATTACAACTCGGGAAATTCAATTAGAAGAAACATTTGCGTGAACTAAGTGTCAATCTCTCAGTGTTTGTAACTATTAATTTAGCAACGAGGGAGAAGAAAAAAATGATGGCCTGCTGCTACATTGAAAGTTTTATTCAAGAGTCTCCTTTTCCTCGTGGGTTAGCTAATTCGAATCTCTCAGTCTCTTGAATATATGAATTTGAATCCGAATCTCGGCCTGCCCAATCAGCTGCAGCTGAAGAATATTCCGACTGCATATCTGTAGAGGAGTAAGACACCCACCAAAGATTGTCCTAGATATAACACTAAACTGCATCCGATAGTGAGGCTTCATTACTGGAGCTTTGGGGAATGCAGAATATCCTCTTATTGCTATTACTTCCAGGTCCACTCTCACCCGGAGTGATAGTACCTGCTAGGGTGCTAACTAGTAGTCAAATAAAACTGTTACGCCATTTAACTGTGTACAAACAAATTATTAATACTAAATAGAATTGTTCGTGTTAAATAGCAATACTTAAAACCATTTATCGATGTGCAAAAAAAATAAGCTCTGGCTCGTTTAAAAATGTTACCTACAAACTATTTGTTTACAAATCATATATACATTAACTGGACTTGGCATTAAATAACCTACAAGAGTTGATAGGGAATGGACATGGCGACACGAGTTCAAACCCTGGACGAGACTGATTGCATTTCACATAGCACTAATACCCTCGGGAAAGGTATAAATCCAATTATTCTCCCTCCAGCTATGGATAAATAGTAGGGCAGACTAGGTTCTTCAGCCTTGGTGAGGCAACTAGTCTAGGAGAAGGAAAACTCTGAAATCAAACCTGTTAAACTCCGCATAAAAAATTGACCTTGTGTCATATCCTGCCCGAGCGGAGGGGTTGGTAAATATGATAGGCCATAAAACCCAATAAACCAACCGGTTCTGGGAAAGGTTGTATGAAAGACTAGCAGTTACTCATACAGCAGGTCTTCAATCTTCACGATACCGATGCTTATCCTATAAAAAGACAATGTGCGGTTAACTTAGCATCAGTTTCGTTTCATTTCGTTGTTTAAAGGCATATCAAACTTCTTGGGTTAGTTAACGTCAAAGCCATCCTCGTAGAAAGACAGCGGTGGTACTATTTAACCCATACTTGATGTGAATAGAGAAATTCACATCTTTCCCTAAGGTATTAGTCCAAAAATGAACGTAATAGCATGACTGGGGCTCGAACTCGCGTACTATGATATCACAATCCAGCACGTAAGCCACTACGCCGCTGACACTTCCCCTTAGGATCAGTGTTATCAAAGAAATTGCCAGAATGATGTTGAACACAACGAAAGATTTTCTTTTGTTGCTCGATGTTCGTAAAAAGTTGAAACTGCCAAATTCGGCTTGTAAGTTTTATCTTAAAAGTAGCTCTAACTTGGATATTGAGCACTATATATATATATATACAAACACTGACTCCAAATAGATTTAACTCAAAATTTAATGGTACTGCTTTGAATTAAAACTCATAATCACCTAAATAAACAAACCGGCTCATTTGAAACACAATCCTCTCTGGCTTAACATATATCACACAAATGAGAAGCTTGTTTGCCAGATAAAACACCTGGCAAATGAGCTTTTCGTTTGTGTTGTATAGGACAGCAGATATATAAAGGTCATTTAAAGACACTTGGATAACAGAAATTAATTTTCATTCAACAAATGCATATACTACGTCACCAGTGCATTTTTAACTTTTTTTTTCAGAAAAATTTTTCTCCTGACGAAGACCTAAGGTCAACCATAGTTGGGAACAATGAAAAAATAAATGACATAAAAAATAATCTTACTTTTCATATCACTTTTGTTCATCTCTCTCTCTCTCTCTCTATATATATATATATATATATGTGTGTGTGTGTGTGTGTGTGTGTGTGTGTGTGGTTATTTTATGCTAAATTCGGTACTTATGCATTAATGTTACCGCAAAAAAGCCGAACTTTCCCGAGCGTTTCTGGAAAGAATCGGAATATGCCGAAACGCCTAGCTAATCAAATTTAAGATAAAATAATTCAATCAATTTGTTTACTTAGTTACAAACAAGTGTAAACATGAATTTATCGCAGCTATGCGAAAATCTACAATGTGCAGAAATGGTGATCCAATTCTGCCAAGAAAAAAGCCTTATTGGCAAAATTAAAAGTTCCCGGCTTATGAGCATCCTTGCCACCCCTCCTCCTAAAAAAATGAGGAAAAGTTATGCCTGAAGATGCCTTAACATCAAATGTAGGACCTGGATTATTATTAAATTCTTAGGTGAAAGTACAGAATAGTTACAAAACACCCACCTCCCCATGGTACGAATGGATTTCTAAATTAACACGTTATTACTTCTGCACGGTACAATAAGTGCATAAATACGAAAATAATTATTTAAAAAGACAAAAAAATGATACACCCCCCCCGCACCTAATAGATAAAATAAAAATTCAAAATATTTTTTCATATTGACTGTTGATTTATTCTATTCTTTTTCTCCTGAAAAGGTTGGTAACATTATCCATTAAAAATTGTCTTTTTCTCTATTTTTTTTTTTTTTTTTGTCTTCATGCGTTTTGTTAACAAATTGGTTAACTTATTTTATCGAGATATTAAAATAAAATATCAGTAAATCACCGATTTTATCATACAAGGCTTTCCTTTTCATATAATCCAATCGAATACAGGCATTTTTAAACAGATCTATTTGACCCATAGATGGGATGTTAACGGCTTTGATAATTTCACACCAGAGTGGACCTGAAAGTAATAGCAATGAAAAGACATTCTATACTCCCCTGATCTTCAAAACTGGAACCTGATCATCAGATTCAGTTTAGTGTACCCGCGACACTTCATTAGCTTAGTCGAATGTTTTGAAAAATTATCCTGTTAAGGGTCACGTGACTGCGACGTCGCCTTGGGTGTAAATTGTTACTGAGAGTTAGATACACTTTAAGATCCCAATCCCTTCATTCTAAATGTGCGCTGAACGTTCGTATTAAAGTTTAAAAGTTTGATCTAAAGTTATTTGCCACGGGCAATTCCGCTGATATGATGGAAACACTTTAGACAAACTAGGATATTTCTGAGGCGAATATTATACACTGAATTCAAATCAATAGGCGTTATTCTAAATCCTATTAAAGCAGAGTGTGAAACAAATACGCGTTTTAATAATCAGTTTGACAAGGAAATATTATTTCATTTCCAGAAATAAATTTATTACCAATTCAGAAATTCTCAAAGGTGTATTAAACTTTAATGAATAAGAATTTTACGTACAGGACAGTCAGTATTCTAAAATGCCTGTGAACAATTGATTATCAATTGATTTGATTAGGGTAGTATGTAT
>OY757907.1:23646897-23669397 GCA_963585895.1 Sepioteuthis lessoniana
TATAAATGAATAAATAGTTTTAAAAAAAAACAACAGAAGTAACATAATGAGGAAAATTACTTGCATTTGTAAAGAATTTCATTACTTCTTTAAAGCTTATAATTTATTGACTTTAAAGGTTAAATACTCTCACCATTGATTCAATTGATTAGCAAACTAATCTCACAGGTTTTTAATGATTGTATTAAGTTCTGATGAGTGTTTTTGCAGGTCGAACAGTTCTGGTGAATCCATGAGTAGGAGTCAATAGGAGAACGTCGCTTATGAGTTTGTCCTTACTTCCCTGGCAGTCTCATAGGCGCCCCATTTGTACGGCCTTGTATCGCATCTAAGCAAAAAGCTTATTAAATTACCCTTACTTTCCTGGCAGTGCCCAGAATGTCTTGTCAACCTTTCTTGGGTAATTTGCGAGATGAGACGTAAATATTCTAAACTGTTATGTATATCTATTAATTTATGCGTACTAAAACTAAAATAAACTATAAGTGAAATGTATCAAATTAGCCCTATTGTAACACGTTTATTCAAGGGAGTTTTTCATTGATCGAAGCACATCCAAACTTGCTCCTTTGAAAGGGCATGAAGTTGCGCGATATTTGTTTTAATATCTTCAAACGTTACCCTTGTAATGAATTTTCTCAGCATAATCGGCTAGGGCTGTAGAATACGCCGACTGCACCTCTACAGAGAACACCCACCAACGAGTGTCCTGATTATGACACTAAACCAGCTAATGGGGAAGATCTAGTTTTGGAGATCTTGGGAATGTATAGTACCCCTTCAAAGCGATTAATTCCAGACCCATTCTAAAACAGAGTGGTAATATCTGTTATAGTTGCATCTATGAGTCAAATAGAACTATTTGATAATTTACTATACTCGAAACTATTTAACTGTGAACAAACAAATGATAAATATTCAATTGAATTATTTGTATTAGATTATTAGCATAATGGTTAGAGTGTTCGCCAATGGCCCAGGAGACCGGGGTTCAATCCCAGGTTGAGTTATACCAAAAACTCAAAAAATGGTACTTGATGCTACCTTGCTTTGCACTCAGCATTATAAGTTAAGGATCAAGGGTAAAGTGGAGCAATCCAGGGAAAGGAGTAGCACCCTCCCCTACACCTTGGTGTAGTAGCTATCGAAAAGGGAGCCTTCGGGTCACCCTCGACTACGGTCGCCAAATTTACTTACTGTACTTGAAACCTTTGAAGTGTGTCAACAAATGAGCTCTGGTTGAATAAAAAATGTTACCTACAAACTATATATATATATATATAGGATTTGGCATTTGATAACCATTATGGAATAAAACCCAACCAACCAATTGGTCAGAGCGACTTATCAGGTTTGGTGTGATTTGCTTTGTTTGTTTTTTGGGGGAGGGGGTTAATGGTTGGTATTAATGATCTGGCATTAAATAACCCACGAAGGGAGTTATTTAATACCAAAGTAATCCTTCCAGAAGAACAGCAGTATTATTATTTAATCTATAGCTGGGAGAATAACGAGGTTCATAGATTTCCCAAAGGTATTAGTCCGAAAGAGAATGTAATAGTGCTACTGGAGTTCTATTTTGCTTACAACGATGTTGCAGTCCAGCATGTTACCCACTTCACCACGAGGACTTCCCTCGGGTTTCACTTTTAAGTTAATGCCTTTAGGAAAGTATAAATCCATCTCTTCTCTTCCCAATTATGAGTAAATAGCTTTGGTATGGAATCCGATCTAAGACAAGGTAAATTCTTTATTCAAACCACCTCAGCCCTGTCGACTGAGTTAAAAGAATACGCCAACCGTGTCTTTATAGAGGGATAACGATTGTTCTGGATATGACATTAAACCATCTGGTGGTAAAGCTCCAGTCCCGGATTTTTGGAGGATGTGGAGGACCCCTTCATTACCACAACTCCCAGGTTCACACTGACCCCGAGTGATAGTACCGGTTAGAGTTGCATCTATAGATGAGATAAAACTGTTTAATCATTTTCCATACTTGAAACCATTTAACTGTGTGCAAATAAAACTATTTGTGTTAGCTTGCAATACTTGAAACCATTTAACCATTTGTAAACAAATGAATGTTAAATTAAATTATTAGTATTACATAGCAATATCTGGAACCATTTAACATGTGCAAATAAAACTATTTGTGTTAAATTGCAGTACTTGAGATCCTTTTACTGTGCGCTAACGAATGTGCCTTGGCTTGTTTAAGAATTGTTACTTACAAACTATTCGTTTACAAATTTCATATACTTAATATATGTATAAAGAGGATTTGGCATTAAAAGCCAATCAACCAACAAATCTGCTGTATTTTGATTAAAA
The DNA here is from genome assembly GCA_963585895.1 of Sepioteuthis lessoniana. Taxonomy (NCBI): domain Eukaryota; kingdom Metazoa; phylum Mollusca; class Cephalopoda; order Myopsida; family Loliginidae; genus Sepioteuthis; species Sepioteuthis lessoniana. Next base: position 23,649,232 of record OY757907.1, read on the forward strand.
AATGACCCTGTGTTCTGCGTAAAATCCTACCCGTGTCGGAGGTTTTGAGGAATATACACTATCCTATATTTTGCCCAAAAGAGCCATTCAAAAAATATTGAGACTGCGGATCAAAAAGATCGAGACTGCCATTCAAAAAATATGGAGGTTGCTGATCAAAGGAATCAAGAATGCTATTCAAAAAGTATTGAGACTGCTGGTCAAAAGGATCAAGACTGCCATTCAAAAAAGATTGAGACTGCTGGTCAAAAGGATCGAGACTGCCATTCAAAAAGTATTGAGACTGCTGGTCAAAAGGATCAAGACTGACATTCAAAAAGTATTGAGACTGCTGATCGAAAGGATCGAGACTGCTATTCAAAAAACATGGAGGTTGCTGATCAAAAGTATCGAGACTGCTATTCAAAAAATATTGAGACTGCTGATCAAAAGGATCGAGACTGCCATTCAAAAAATATTGAGACTGCTGATCAAAAGGATCGAGACTGCCATTCAAAAAATATTGAGACTGCTGATCAAAAGGATCGAGACTGCCATTCAAAAAATATTGAGACTGCTGATCAAAAGGATCGAGACTGCCATTCAAAAAATATTGAGACTGCTGATCAAAAGGATCGAGACTGCTATTCAAAAAATATTGAGACTGCTGATCAAAAGGATCGAGACTGCCATTCAAAAAATATTGAGACTGCTGATCAAAAGGATCGAGACTGCCATTCAAAAAATATTGAGACTGCTGATCAAAAGGATCGAGACTGCCATTCAAAAAATATTGAGACTGCTGATCAAAAGGATCGAGACCGCCATTCAAAAAATATTGAGACTGCTGATCAAAAGGATCGAGACTGCCATTCAAAAAATATTGAGACTGCTGATCAAAATGATCGAGACTGCCATTCAAAGAATTTTGAGACTGCTGATCAAAAGGATCGAGACTGCTATTAAAAAAATAAAGACTGCTGATCAAAAGGATCAAGGCTGCCATTCATAAAATATTGAGACAGCTGATCAAAAGTACCAAAACTGATCAATAAACATTTGGATTGCCGATCAAAATTATCGATACTGCCGTTTAAAAGTAAGGAGAAATAGTACTGATTCGTCGAAGATGTAAGTAAGTAAGTAAAGTTAGCGACCATAGTCGAGGGTGACCCGAAGGCTCCCTTTTCGATAGCTACTACACCAAGGTGTAGGGGAGGGCGCTACTCCATTCCCTGGATTGCTCCACTTTACCCTTGAACCGTACCTTATAATGCTGAGTGTTAAGCAAGGTGGTATCAAGTTCCATTTTTAAAGTCTTTGGTATGACTCGACCTGGGATTGAACCCAGGTCTCCCGGGCCATTGGCGAACACTCTAACCGCTGGGCCAATGTCCCGACGTCTAAATATTACTTTATTATATAAGTTGTTCAGCTGTACTCACGTTTTTCTTTAAATTTTAAAATTAATGAAATTAGAAAATCATTCTCCATACAAGTCTTATATCTTATTGTATAGTTATCTTAGTTCAAACCTCTGTCTCTCTCTGTCTCTGTCTCTCTCGCTCCTTTTTCTCCATCCCTCTCTCTCTTTTCCTTTCTTTCTTTCTTTCTTTGTATGTGTGCGTTTAGTGTATGTGTGATTCAAATCCTCTTTAAAGTATAATGAATTTTACTTTTCTTTTTTTCTTTTATATTTTTATCCTCCTTGATCTTTTTTTTTTTCGACGTAAAACCTTTCTTTTTTATTTGTTTCTCTTCGTTTTTTGGGGTTTTTTTTTCCTTTTTCTTTTTGTGGCGGGTGGAGAAGATCTTTTCATATTCAATTGCCATTGACCCTCATTTTCTCCCTCACTCGATAATTTAAAACTTCTTTCTCAGAGGTTCTCCTTTACTTTACTGGAAGTTTCTGATTGGTTAATGTCACCACCACCACCAACAACAACAACAACACCACTACCGTTTGATTTCACCCCATCTATTTCTCCTAACAAACAAGAAAGAAGACCTTTTTTTTTCCGAAAAGGAAAATTTCTAAAAGTCTTAAACAAAGAAAGCTAATGTTCCCTTGTATCAATTGATCGCACACACTCACATATAAACAGAAATGAGAAAGAATAATTATTATAATTGCCGTTTCCCTTATTGAATGCAATGTTCCAAGATTGTCATTTACAAATCATTTCCCGATTTAAGATCATTTCGATTCTTAAACATAGTATGTTCTTTTTTTTATGAAGCCTTTATGATAGAAATAACAATAATGGCACAAAATAACGTCACATGAGAAAAAAGCAATAATTGATGATTCAGAGGAGATTAGCAAGTGCATGTTATGTGGTGATAAAGATGAAACAATAAATCACGTAAGTGAATGCAGGCTGAAAATTAGTAAAAAAAAAAAAGGAATTTAAGAATAGAAATGGGGAGGGTGATCCACTAGGAACTGTGCAAAAAATTGAAATTTCATCATACTAACTAATAGTATATGCACAAACTAGAGGCTCTTCTTAAAAATGAAACGCAAACAATTCTCTAGGACTTTGAGATAATAACAAATCCCTCAATTCAGGTCAGACCTTGTTTTCATTAAGAAGAAAAACTTATCATATAATGGATTTGGCCGTACCAGCAGACTGTTATATAGTCATCTACAGCATCATAACGACACAATATTTAAACAGACACACGCAGAAAGACGCAGGAATAAACGACGCAGGAAGACTTCTTTACAAAAATATATACCTCTCACTTTATTGCAATAGTTCGAAAGGGTTGTTCAAGGGTTGCATGTGAGAGGGAGCTGAAGATCGAATATAAACTGTAATATCTTGACCCCAAGGTTATGACCGCCACGTTGTGTCTTTCTTGTTCTCCTGATGCTTGGGTCCACTCCATCGGGGTTTTCGAGGGCCCCCTCGGTCGGGTGTGGCTTTCCCTACCACATCTGGTCTCTAGCTGTCTGGAATTCTACTGGCAACTGCTTCTTGGACTCGAACTCAACTGAGTTAAATAATAATTCAACGCCCACACGATCGCCCACTGGATCTTTGAAATCAAATGTTTAATCGTCATCAAGCGGAAATAACTGTCATGCAGTTCAGAGGTCACTCTCTTCCGGTGCATCAGTCTGTATTGGCACAGTGGGACCTTCACCTTGTCCCATATTATAAGCCTTAATCCGCCCACGCGATCTCTTTCGATTACTGGCCATTGGAATGTGTCACTTCCTTCCGGTGCATCACCTTGGAATAGCATTTTTTTGGGCCGGGTCGAAGGTCAAAACATAACACAGACCACAGAGTGAAAGAAGACGAAAAGTTGGTCAGATACCTGGATCTTGCCAGAGAGCTGGAAAACCTGTCACCTTCATAATGTGACAGTGAAACCAAACGTATTTGGAGCCCTTGGAACAGGCACCAAAAACCTGGAAAAGAAACTCGAATAAATGGTGATTAAAAGAAGAATTTAACTCATCCAGATCACAGCACTATAAAAATCGGTATGGATATTTGGAAGAGTCCTGGAGAGCTGAGGAGACTTTCTGTCTCATAGACTCCAGTTACAATGAGTAAAATAATAATAATAATAATAATAATAATAATAATAATAATAATAATAATAATCTCTTTATACATTAAACGCAATGTGACTTTATAAATATATTGGTTTTACCCGTGAAAATGTCAACCAATACATACACAATAATTGCACGAATTTAAACTCTAAATAACTATGTGAGATAAATCGTTATCGATTTCTATTTCAAATTAATTGAATTAATAACAACACTTATGGAGGGAGTCCCCGTGGCATAATGGTTGAAGAGCTGTACTGCGAGTTCGAACTCACTTTCGAACCAATCCCCTTGGGAAAAGTATAAACTCTCTTTGATGTTTTTTTCTACAATGATGGTGCTGCCATTGAGTAACCCACGAAGGTTGATATGCCATTAAACAAAAATCAACGGAAAAAAACGTTAAGAACAAAGAATTAAAAAAGTAACTTGAATGGGAAGATAGCAGGTTCTATCTTAAGCAGCTCATATTTATCAATAAATAATCTATCTTTTATTTATTTCTTTTTTTTTTCTTAGAAAGATTTGGTTTAGGTAAGTAAAAAGTAAAGTTGGCGACCATAGTCGTGGGTGTCCCAAAGGCTCCCTTTTCGATAGCTACTACACCAAGGTGTAGGGGGGCGCTACTCCTTTCCCAAGATTGACCCACTTTACCTTTGATCCCTACCTTATTATGCTGAGTGTTAAGCAAGGAGGCATCAAGTACCATTTTCTGAGTCTTTGGTATGACTCGACCTGGGATTGAACCCCGGTCTCCCGGGCCATTGGCTAACACTCTAACCATTATGCCAATGTCCGGTTGGTTTTGGTAGCTTTCTTAATTTGGTTTGGTTTGGTTTCTTTGTTTAATGGAATATCAAACTGTAGATTATTTAATGCCAAAGCCATTCTCCTAGAAGAACAGTAGCGGTACTATTTAACCCATAGCTGGGAGGATAAGGGGGTTCATACCTTTCCCAAGGGTATTTACCCAAAAGTGAACGTAATAGTTTCTTAATTTGCAATAAGGCTAACGTTGTCAGTTCACGAGTAGTCCAAAATTGATAACAATTTTATCACATCTGAGAATGATTATAAAATCTATCAAAAAACAATCACTTTATAGGACATTAATAATGAAACATAGTTATTTATTTTCAATCTTATTTTATCGAATAAAATGTTTCATTCTATTTTGTTCTAATGGACATTTTTAAAGCAAAATTAATTATATATAACAGGCTACTTAGAAACTTGTTAGGAATAGGAAGAAGCGGTTGTTTTGGTTACAGAATTTTATGTAGAACCCATAGCAGGACAAATAGACAGACAGGCATACACAAAAGTCTTATTCCCTAGTTATGGATTAAATTGTACCACTACTGTTTTTCAACCAGGGTGTTTATGACATTAAATAACCCACAAAGGTTGATATAACATTAAACAAAAACAAATAAAAAAAGGGGTAAATTATGGGAAATATGCTGGTGATAATGATAATAAAACGCAATAAAACCATTATTATTATTGTTGTTGTTACTTACGATAATACTGGAGGTGATGACAGTGTAACGATTAAGGTCGTAGGAAATAGACACTACGCCCTGAATTCTAATCCATGACGAGGCTGTTTGCATTTCGCATGGCGCTAATACCATTGCGAGAAATATGCATTCTATTATTCTCCGTCCAGTTATGAGTAGGGCAGACTGGGCAATTTAACCTTGGTATGACAGCTGGTATAGGAGAAGGAAAACTCTGAATTCAAATCTGTTTGTAAATTGGCCTTGTGCTTCTTCCTGATCGTGTCGAAAGGGTTGAGTAAATACATATTTATAATAATGGAACCAATGATAAACGTGATCGATGATGATGATTGATGGAGTTCAAAGCTATTGCCAATTTACATATCACACACACACACATATATATACATATACATTTACATATATCATACATATATCATATATATATTTACAGATATCATATATATATCATATATATTTGCATATATATATATATGTATATACATATTTACATATATCATATATATATTTACATATATCATACATATATCATATATATATATATATATATATATATATACATTCACATATATATATATTTACATATATCATACATATATCATATATATATATATACATTCACATATATATATATTTACATATATCATACATATATCATATATATATATTTACATATATTATATGTATGTTAACATTTTTCATATATATATATATATATACATATATATTCATTCTCCTAGACTGGTTGCTTCATCAAAACTAAAGAACCGAGTCTACCCCACTATTTACTCATACCTGGGAGAGAACAAATTAATTCAAACCTTTTAGCGTAAATAGCTTCGTACAGGATTTGAACTTGCATCCCCAATTCCATTTTTCTATGTCGATAACCGTTACGCTAAGCACGCGTCTATATGTGAATATGTATATGTAAGAATAAATATCGGATTATTAACACATTGTGTGTTAGTAGGTATGTAAACTGCCGTATGCGTTTCTCCATAAGTGCGTGTACATAGATTTCTATATTTGTGCGTGAATTGTAGTTCGCAGCTAATTTGATATATTTCATCATTTGATAATAATGCTGAACCGAGTGAGCAAAGTGAGCGCTGTCAATATAAAGAATAGACACATAAATTCAAGTACAGACATGATTGGTTAAGAGGCTAATCTTTTAATGAATGACATAAAAGAACCAGCCATGTCGAGTGTTGTTGTTGTTGTTGTTACTGCTGCAGCTGCTAACATCATCATTATTTATACCCATAGTCCTTATTATGACGGATGGAATTATTTATGTATGGATCAGTATAATCTCTCTCTCTCTCTCTCTCTCTCTCTCTCTCTTTCTCTCTCTCTCTCTTTCTCGCAAACGCCTACTTGAAAGGACCTTGAATACCTAGTCGAGGCGTAAGACCCCCTCAAAAAATAAGGTGTCCAGAGTATTATACTAAACAGCATCCGGTGCAGAGGCCTCATTCCACAAACTTTGGGAAGTGTGAAATTACCCCATCGTTATCATTACTCCCATATCCACTCTGATCCGAAGTAGTGTAGAATGTATTTACCCAGCCCTTCCGACACAAGGTCAATTTTTAAGCGGAGCACAGTTTGTTTAAATACGGAGTTTTCCTTCTCCAAGACTGGTTGCTTAATAAAGTCCAAAGAACCTATGTTGCTCTTCTTTTGACCTGGAGGAGGAAGAGAAAGATTCATGCTTCTCTAACACTAACAGCCTCTTCCAGGATTTGAACTTGGGTTGCTGATTCCACTTCCTACGACGAAAACTGTTATGCAACGGACACCTCCTCTAGGAGTGGTCGTACCTATTAGGATCCCATATGTGGTTCAAACAGATCTGTCCGAAATTGTAAAGTGCTTACCTGTTTCAAATGATTGTAAAAATACTTTTTTTTTACTGTATATGACTGAAGACTATAATTGTTAAAGTGACATTAAAAATAATAAAATAACCCTATAGCTGACATGATGTAAAACTAACTAACCAACCAACCAACCAATCAAACAACCATTCACCAACCTGCAATTTCTCTCTTTCCTTCTCATTTTCTTCTCTTTAATTTTCTTCTCTTTTTCTATCACTATAACTTTCCATACGTCGGATAACGTCTAAGATACGTTCCAAAAATTGGTATCATCATTACCCTCACGTTTCAAGGATTTTTCAGCAAAATACAAGTATTTTACAGTCTTTTCATTTTTGTTTTTTATTTTTAAATTTTTATTTACCCTGTATGTCTCAATGAAAAAGCAAAATATTATCATTATCATTATTATTTTACACGGTGCCAACTATACGGCCACCTACCACCTATCACGAAAACTATACAAGCTAGACGAATTAGACATGCCGGACACTGCTGGAGAAGCAAAGACGAGATCGTAAGTGATGTGCTCCTGTGGACCCCTGCATATGGCCAATAAAAAGCAGGACGACCAGCTCGAACATTCATACAGCAGCGATGTGATGATACGGGATGTAACCCTGAAGACCTGCCGAAGGCGATGAATGATAGGGAGACGTGGAGAGAGAGGGTCAGGGATATCCGTGCTAGCCGCACGTCATGATGATGATGATGATTATTATGATTTTACTCATTTGAGTTTTTCACACCAGCGTTAGCTGATGGTAATTCACTGGAGTTTGAGTGATAGCAAGTCTCCTCAAGTCTCAAGGACTCTTCTCAATATTCTGGTCCTTCTCAATAATGCTGTAGTTTGGATGGTCTCCACTAGTCCTCTTATTTCCAAGTCCTCCAATCAACCAATCCTTTGGGGACTGTACCGAGCGCACCAATTACAATGGTATCACCGTCTCTTTCAACTTCCATTACTTATTATTATTATAATTATTTTACTCTTTGCGAATTTTTCACACCAGCGTGAATTGATGGTCTTTCTCTGGAGTCTGAGTGACAGCAAGTCTCTTCAGGTCTCCAGGGCTCTTTTCACTATTTTAGCCGATCTTAGCAATCCTGTAGTCTGTATTTGTCGTTCGTCCCACCGACCAGACAAGTATGGCATAAAGTCTTTTTTAGGCGGGTCCAGGCGCAGGGCCGTAGCCCAAACACACCCGGTGGCTCCAAAAATGCCTCGGGCCTCAAGTGGCAGGTGATAAACCTCGTCCCTCCAAGGAGGGTTAGAGCCTAAGGGAGTCCCCCACTAAGGCTCGAGTATGCCGATCTTGGCTCGCCTGACATGATTGCCGACCAACCGGAATCCATATCCTACGGCGTTGACCGACTGGCAATGGAGCCAGGACATACCCTACCAGATCCGTGTACCTACCAACACGGCCGACCGAGGTGTGACCCAGCCCAGTTTGTAGTCTGAATGGTTTCGATTCTTCCACTGGTTTCCAATTCCAGCGATCCCTTCACCAGGGAGACCTTTCTGAGAGAGACAACAACAACTGGTATTACCTTGACCTTCATGTTCGACAGTTTTTTCAGTACTTTAGCTAGGTCCAAGTATTTTTCTGTCTTTTTGCTTTCTTTTATTCTCACACTGTGGTTCGCCAGAACGGCAAAATCCATCAACCAGAAAATTCTCTTTTTTTTATTGTTGTGGTTAATTAACTCGAGGTCTGATTTTTGGCTTGTGCATTTAGTTGTATGATCATGTTTCAGTCTCTTGTACATTTTTAGTGGATCACTTTCCCCACCCATCGGGCCTCGTTTTGTGCTAGTTTGCTGCGTCTTCTTATTTTGTGATTAACCATTTCATCTTTATCTCCTCATAACCTACACATACTATCCTGTTACGTATAATCACTTTTCACTTTAAAATAATTGTTCTTTATGGAATTGTTTTGAGTTGTTATTAGAAGAGACTCCGTTTCTCTTTAAGGTTTCCTTTTCGTAGATATGTCCAGGTTTTCTCGTGTGCAATTTCGTTCGTTTGTTACTTGGAGTCTCCATACATTTGTTCTTTCCTATTTCTGTTTTCTAGATTTTTTTTCAACCTGGTCTTATTTTCCATTTCTGTAACTGGCTTCTTTGATTAATCTTTCTTTGTTCTTTCTAATGTAGTCCTCAAGTTCTTGTATTAACGCATCTACACAGTCCTCAATGTTCGTGAGTCCTCTTCCTCTTTCTTTCCTTGTCTATGTCATTTATTATCATCATTATTATTTTCATTATTATTGTGCACATCTGAGAGTTTTTCACACCAGCGTTTGTTAATGGTTTTCCAATGGGATCTGAGAGACAGCAAGTCTTCTCAATTCTTCTCAAGTCTCCAGGACTCTTCTTAGCATTCTGGCCGATCTCAATAATGCAGTAGTTTGGATGGTCTCCTCTCGTCCTCTTATTTCCAAGTCCTCCAGTCCCTGTACCAATCCTTTGGTGACTGTAACGAGTGCGCCATTTACAATAATTATCGTCTCTTTCATGTTCCATAGTTTTTTTGTTTTTTTTTTTTGTTTTGTTTTTTCAGTTCTCTCGCAAGAGCTAGGTGTTTATTTTTATTTTCTCTTTTCTTCAATTTTACTCAGTAGTCAGCTGGAACGGCAAATTCCACTATTCAGCAAGTTCTTTTTTTTTTTCCTTTTTTTTTTTTTTTTTTTTTGGTTGACTATCACTAGGTCTGGTTCTCTTGAGGTATTCATTTTTAATTTATTATTTTCCTCCTTTGAGACTTTTTCACACCAGCATCAGCTGATGGTTTTCCACTGGAGTTTGAGGGACAATAAGACTCCTAAAGTCTCCAAGACTCTTCTCAGTATTCTGGCCGATCTTAATAATGCTGTCGTTTGGATGGTCACCACTCGTGCTCTTATTTCCAATTCTTCCCGTCCCTTTACCAATCCTTTGGTGACTGTTACCGAGCGCACCAATTACAACTGGTATCATCGTCACTTTCATGTGCCATAGTTTTTTTCAGTTTTCTAGCAAGGTCTGAGTACTTATCTCTCTTTTAACTTTCCTTCAATTTTACTCTGTGGTCTGCCGGGACGGCAATTTCCACAGTTCAGCAAGTTCTCTGTTTCTTTATTGACACTCACTAGGTCTGGTCGTCTGGCCGAGATTTGGTAATCCGTTTGTATATCAAAATCCCAGAGAAATTTGTGCGTCTTAATCTCCAGGAGCGATTCCGGGTTGTGCATATACCACTCGTTCGCATTATTATACTCCTGACTAGATTGTGACACCGGTCCTAATCGATGTTTTTTTTTTCTGGTGTGACTACAAGTCTCCTCAGATCTCCAGGACTTTCCTAATCATCCTCGACAATTTTAGAAGTGCTGTGGTCAGGATGATTTCAACTCTTTCTCTAATTTCCAGTTCTTCAAGTCTATTTTCCAGGTTGTAGGAGATTGTTCCAAGAGCCTTGACTAGGATTGATATCACTATCACTTTTACATTTCGTACTTCTTTGGCAAAATCAAATTATTTGTCCAATTTTGCGCTTTCTTTTTCTTTCACTCAGTAGTCTGCTGGTACAGCGAAATCCATTTTATGACAGGTTCTTTTTTTAAAATGAAAACTAAGTCTATTCTTCTGGCCTGGATTGGGTGATCTGTTTGAATCTAAAATTATTTTACTTTTTGCGATTTTCTCTCATCAGCATTGACGGATGGTTTTTCACTGGAGTTTGAATGACAGTAAGTCTCCTCAGATATCCAGGACTCTTCTCAGTATTCGGGCCGATCTTAACAATACTGTAGTTTGGAGGTTTCGATTCGTCCTCCTATTTCCAACACTTCGACTCCCATTATTATTATTATTATCATTATTATTTACTCCTTGCTAGTTTTCCATGCCAACGTTAGCTCGTGGTCTCCCACTGGAGTCTGAGTGATTGCAAGTCTCCTCAGGAACTCAGAAATCTTCTGAGTATTCTAGACGATCAAACACTGCTATGGTTTGGATGGTGCTCGATTCTTCCTCTGATTTTCAGTATTTTTCCAATCCTTTGGAGACCGTTTCAAGTGCACCAGCAATAATTGGTATCACCGTCACCTTCATGTTCCACAGCTGTTTTATTCAAGAATTTGCTATCTTTTTGTTTTCTTTTATTTCCACTCTGAAGTCCACCGGGTCGTAAAATCCATTTGATGGCAAGTTCTTTTTTCTTGTTTATTAACACTTGGTCCAGTCTTCTGGTCGATATTAGGTGATTCGTTTGTATCTCAAAATCCCAGAGAATTTTATGCATCTCAATCTCTACAACAGATTCTGGTTTGTGCATATACCATTTTATGGCATTGTCAAATTTTTATCTTTTGCACAATTCCAAGTGGATCACCTTTCCCAAACAGTCGTGCCTAGCCTTGAACTTCTTTTGTGCTAGTTTGTGGCATTCTTCTTCTTCTTCTTCTTCTTCTTCTTCTTCTTCTTCTTCTTCTTCTGGAGTTTTTCATATCAGTGTTAGCTGATGGTCTTTTACTGGAGTTTGAGTGACAGCAAGTCTCCTCAACTCTCCAGGATTCTTCTCGGTATTCGGGCCGTTATCAATAATGCTGTCGTTTGTATGGTCTCCACTCGTTCGCCAACTTCCAAGTCCTCTAGTCCTTTTAGTAATCCTTTAGTTACTGTTCCAAACGCACCAATCACAATTGGGATAATTGTCACCTGCATGTTCCATAGTTTTTTCAATTCCCTAGCAAGATCGAGGTACTTATCCTTCTTTTCATATTCCTTCAGATTCTGTGGTCCGCCGGGACAGCAAAGTCGACAATTTTGCAAATTCTCTTCTTTTTCTTGATAATTATTAGGTCTGGTCTTCTGGCCGGGATTTGGTGACCCGTTTGTATGTTAAAGTCCCATAGGAGTTTATGCGTGTCATTTTCTAGGAGAGGTGCTGGGTTGTGCATATACCATTTGTTAGTATGGTCAAATTTAAATTTCTTGTACATTTTCCAGTGGATATCATTATTATTATTATTATTGCGAATTTTCCCACTAGTTTGGATTTGTGGGTTTTCTATAAAATCTATTATCATTATTATTATCATTTGGAGCTTATCTCCTCATGATGTGATGACTCAGATTTTGAGGATCGTAAATTCAATTTTTGCTTTTTAAAAATGTAATAAGTTGTAAAGATTTAAAAGTCATTTTATTATTGTTTCTATTTTACTCATTTGAGATATATTTTATAAATTAGTTTTATTTTAATTAGAATTTTTAACATGGACGTTAAGCAGACTGATCCAACAGTCGTTGTAGATTCCGTAAATGATGTGGTCTTTCTGCATATTTACATTGCACATACGAATAATGAGTTTTGTCGGCATTTGAGTGGATACATGTTTTAATTAGTGTATTTTTGCTTGCCAAAGTATAGTAAGGACTTTTATTAATAAACACACAGGTATATGCACAGATATATACAAATATTCTTGCGCGCGTGTGTGTGTGTGTGTGTGTGTGTGTGTGTTTGCATTTACGTTTCCACAAGAGGACAAATATGAGGCTATTTGCTATTCTATCCAATCAAAAGAACCCATCAGCCTTTCTCAGGCACCAAAAATTCTTGAAAATTCTGTCATTCTTGTAATTCCTAAAAGTGCACAGAGGAATCAGAAGCATGAAACGGGTGGGGAGAGTAGGAAACGAATGGAAGACCAAATTTGGTTATTGAGGATCTGGAATTGAGTTTTCCTTTTTGCATATTCCTCGCCGATTTATTTCTTTGTTATTTTGTTTGTTTGTTTATTTGTTTTGTTTTCTTTGTCTATTTCCTATATAGGGCCAGACAAATTATTTAAAAAATAGTGTCACAAAGAATCATTATCAATAAAAATAGATTTTATAATAAAATTGTGCAAATATGTTAAAATATTCTTTTTTAAACATAACTCATAAAATCGGGATCTTTTTTGTATGTTTGTGTTTGCAGACGTGTACATCGAACATTAATATATATATATGTATATGTGTGTGTGTGTGTGTGTGTGTGTGTGAGAGAGAGAGAGAGAGAGAGAGAGAGAGAGAGAAAGAGAAATGTATTCTCGATATGCAAATCCTACACAACATGTTCATTTATTACCATTCATTGTTTTGTTACAAAAAATAAACAAAAAAATATATGCAGGTGTCTTTCTTACTTTGATCGATTTTAATGGCAAGTCAACCTGTGCAGGGTTATCATATGCTTAGAAGTTAGGTATTCGTATTTATTGTACGTTCATATTCACATTTTTATGCGGTTGTTTTTTAAGAGATTGGAGTGGGGCGGTGAGACGTTGCACGAGGTTATGTGATATCAAGCATTCCCATTTGAAACTGATTTATTTGACCCCGGGGGAAGTCCCGTTGGTGTAATGGCTAACTTACTGGTTTGTGACATCCTAGTGAGCGAGTTCGAAATCAGGTAGCGTTATTACGTCCAATTTCGGACTATACCTTTCACAAGGGCATCACCCCCTTATCCCCGAACAATGGGTTAAATTGTTGCACGATTGTTCTTCTACAAGGATGGCTTTGGCATAAAATAACCCAGGTTGATATGCGATTAAACAATTTCTTTGTTAAAGTCAAACCAAATCTAACCGATTTAACCTAGAGATACTCCCACTCCGGGTCAGAGTGGATCCCCAGAACTGAAGCCTCACCATCAGATGTAATTTAGTGTCTTATTCAGGATACCCCCTTTGGGTCTGTGTCTATATTTCTAGCTCCACCGATCGATTGACCTTTTTCTGTGTCCGTTATGTCAAATAGTTTATTGGCTTTTTTAAAGATCGATGTCCTATGACCAAAGAGTGGAATATCAATTTCAATTAGTATACATAACATTAACTGCCTCTTCTTCCTTTTCTCTCTCTCTCTCTCTCTCTCTCTCTCTCTCCCTCCCCGCCTCTCTCTCTCTCTCTCTCTCTCTCTCACACACACACACGCGCGCGCGCACTTATAAAGAAAGAACACGATTCGAAACTCACGCACATTCACAGAAACGTGTCCTCACAGTTGTCATGACAATTTGCAGTTTCTCTGGTCAATAATAATACAGGTTTAAGTGGTCATCTACTTGCTTCTCAACGAGTACAGGTTGAGTTTAAATGGGGACCTACGTGCATATGTGTGAGTACGGGCTCAGTTGCTCGTTTCATTGGTTTTCTTCTCTTGGGAACGCCTCAGGCATCAGGAATTTACCCAAACCCATCCTCTTGAAATGCATTGGAGCTGGGCAGCCTGTAGGGTAGAACAGCGTGATAAGGCTGTATCATATAATTGATATAACCCTTGCATCGGATGACCGGAATTTCTGACGTAGAGGTCAGCGAAAGTTACTTAAAGGCAATCACTTGTTAGGGTCTATTTCTTTTAAAATTGTTTGCAATCTGCTTCGTTGCCAGAGACTTGGTCTGCGCTCTCTATCAACACTGCATAGTATATATTCTTAAGTTTCAAAGCTGAAGAGCTCTCGATTAAAAAAAACTTTTGGTGAGGTGATTAACCAGCGCTTGGTATTGACTTGCCAGGCATCAGTTCTCTTCACTTCTTAGTGAGTTACACTAAAGAATGTCGTGTTATAAAGATCTCCATAAAGCAAACAGTGATTAACTTACAGTTAATTCAGACTAAAATTTGCTGATGGTGGTTGCTATTTGATGTTTTCATTGGTTTTCTTTTTGTTCCTTTTTTCATATTTCATTCTTAAATAAAAGGGCGAAAAAATGTCTTCTTTAAAAAAGAAAAAACCTCTTAAAATTTAAAAAAAATCTAAGACGTTTTTCGTTTTCTTTTTCCTTAAAAGGAAACACTCAGTCCTTCTGGTTACCTTCTTTTGATTATCCTGGTTGCTCTGTCAGTGGGGCTTAGATCGTATCCCCAGCAGAAAAACAAGACATCCCCCCAAAAAAGTGTGTATCCTGGGTAGAGGACAAAACTACATTTGATTGTGAGAATCCATTTTTGGAGATCTAGGGACCGTGGGGTACCCCTTCATTGCTACTACTCCCAGGTCCATTGTGACCCAGAGAGGTAGTATCTGTTACGGTCGTATCAATGATTAGTTATAAAATAATTCGTATTCGATCAGACCATGTGCAAAAAGAAAACTTTTAAAAAACAATTACACAAAAAATGTAATTATAATGAATACGATTTTTTAACCTCTTGGCATAAAATAACTCTTGATGGGGTAAAATAAAAAAATCGATTACCCAGGAGTTGAATATTTGGCGCCTAAGTGTCTAATGCAAAAGAAAATTGCTCACATAGTTTAATATTGATATTGATAATTAAGTTATTCCAAGAGTAAAAGAGACCCAAATTCAGGGGGTGTCCTCTTGGTGTAATGGTTAAAGCGAGTTCGTACTCCAGTCGCGCTATTACGTTCATTTTCGGGCAAATACCCTTGGGAAAGGTATGAACCCCCTTATCCTCCCAGCTATGGGTTAAATAGTACCACTACTGTTCTAGGAGAATAGCATTGGCATTAAATAACCTACAAAGGTTGATATGCCATTAAACAAAGAAACCTTAAACCTTAGACCCAAATACGACTCACAAAAAGTTCTTCCTTTATTTTTATCCCTTATCACTATCTCTGATATGCAATGTTCCTTACAGCTGTAAGAATAACAATTAAAATTAATGAGTTTGATAAAGAAAATACTTGTCAAAATTAATTATAATTATAACGAAAAATGTATCGTTTGTGAAGTCATTAGTTCTCTCATTTTACTCGTTAACTTGACTATTTTGTTTTTGAAATATCCTGGAACCTGTCATTGATCGTAGAGTCACAAGTCATTTAGCATGATTTGAGTATGAATAACCTAACGGAGCCCATCCCAATCCTGGTCTAGAACTGGCTTAAATTCCGAGTTTTCTCCTCGTTTCCATACCAAGTTTAAAGAGCCCAGTCTGCCCAAATATCTACCCATAACTGAAGGAAGATTAGTTGGATTCATATCTTTCCCTAGTGTATTAGCGTTATGTGAAATTCAAACAGTCTCGTTCAGGATTTTTTAACTTGCGTTGCTGTATCTAATACATACGACGATAACCGTTACGCCGGAAGTGACTCCTTACTGTTGAAGACGAAAAAAAAAAGGCAAAAACACTTTCTTGTCAAAATCTATAGGACTACTACCACCATGACAAACATTATCTTCACGGCGTTCTTTTATTTTAAAATTACGGATATTATTACCCAAAACTTGGGGATGTTGGAAAACAGACCATATAATGACTTTTGTTAATTAGGTGCCGCTATAGATCCAAATGCAGAAATGCATTGTCTATTCTTATGTAGTATGTGCATAACTTGAATCGAACTATTCGATATATATATATATATATATATATAAACAGAAAGAGGGAAAGAGAAAGATATCGATTGATGTGTGTGAGTGTGCGTGCATGTGTGGGTGGTCAAAGAGAGAAATAATTTCATTTTTACAATTTTTAGTCTTATGATCCTTGCCATTGATTTTTTTTTCTAATAGAATTTATAGAGGTCTACAATGATATTGATGCTTCTATTTCGAAAAGAGTGAAGAATTCTATTCCGTATTCCATAGTTATCTCCGTTATATCGGAAATTTGGTTGACTAAAAAAATGACATTCAACGTCACGGAGGCATCCACAAAATTATCCGTGAGTAGCAAAGTGGACTGGAAATCACTTTATTCTCTAGGCTGGTGCATTTTAAGTGTATTGCTCAAATAAAAATCTCGCTCTGATGTGCCGTTTTTGGTTGTCTTACGGTCACTTACAGACATAATGAGTATTTTGGTAAGATCGCGATTTGTATTTTCATGTTTTTTATTATTATCATCATTCTTCTTCTTCTTCTTCTTCTTCTTCTTCTTCTTATTATTATTATTATTATTATTATTATTATTATTATTATTATTAGTAGTAGTAGTAGTAGTAGTAGTAGTAGTAGTAGTAGTAACAACTTTTAGTTTCGCTTTCGATTTACACTTTTTTTCCAGTCAGCTGCAAAGGAATTTTATTCGTAATCCCCATTTTTACATATTTCTCACTTATGCATAATTCGATTATCCCCGAACTCAATCGATCAGATTTTACAAGAATTTGAACAAATTTTTAAAAAAAGAGAAATATTTGTTATTCTTTAATCATTTTTTTCTCTATTTTTCTTTGTGTTTAAAATCATTTATTTACTCTTTTTCTTCTTCTACGTTTTATGGAGGGATGATTTTCTGTCATCTTTTTTTTTTCTTTTGATTATACTATTCGTGGCATATTTCACCTTCGATTCGAATTTTCAACATTTTGTTAAATTTGGTGTGTCTGTGTGTTCGTTCGTGTACCTGTGTATGTTGGTGTGTAAATGTCTTTATAATTTCGTGTGTATGTGTGTGTATATTAATGTGTATGTGTATTCTATACCCGTGAGTTTACACGCGTATGAGTGTGTCAGTGTTCCCCAATTTGCATGTGGGTAAGTATGTGTGTGTGTGTGGAGTGTATATATGTGTGTGTTTCTATTTTATGTATATGCATTCACTGATATAAAAGTGTATGCTTGACGGGTATTTTTCGCTGAATTTCTCAAAGGTTGCTGGTGCATGTGCGTGTGCAACCATTTACATTCGATTACGAAAGCGTGTAAGAGCGTTTGACCCCCCCATTCTCTCTCTCTCTCTCTCTCTCTCTCTCTCTCTCTCTCTCTCTCTCTCTCTCTCTCTGTGTGTGTGTGTGTGTGTGTGTGTGTGTGTGTAATTTATCCTATAGCTTTTGATTTGAGGTCGTGAGTAAGCCGCTCACAACTTTTTAATAAGCTTGTTTTCATATATGCTTGAATGTGTGTGTGTGTGTGTGTGTGTGTGTGTGTGTGTGTGTGTGTGTGTGTGTGTGTGTGTGTGTGTGTGTGTGTTTTGTGGAAGTGATTACTGAAAAATGTACGTGATTTTATCTTAAATCAAGCAGAGTCGATTTAAAATCTATGATATCAAAATGGTCAAGTTGTCAAATATTCCCCATAACTCCGATTTTCACGTAAAATAAGCTGTACGATCGGCAAATTGATATCAGTACTATGAATGGTTATTTATACGATTTTTTAACATGGTCTATAACATAGAATTAATCTGTGGGTATTCATAAATGTTTGATTTGTGTGTGCCTATATATATATATATATATATATATATATATATATTCGTTTATGTACCTTGATCTTTTCTTATGAACATAGCACATGTGTGTCTCATACCTCGTGTTCGTGTTCAATACGTCGATTCATTTGGCGCCTTTCATAGTTGACTTCTTGCCATGTCTTCTTTTCTTTTATTTCCCCCTTTGCAGCCTGTCTGTTCCTTAGTTTCCCTCTCAGTCTCTCTCTTTCTCTTTCACATTTTACACATTCTTCTGTAAATTTCATTCTTCGGTATCGTCTTCTTAGATTCGAACCCGCCAACCCAAAATTCTCCTGCCTAATCCTGCATTCTTCTCTTCTCTGTCGCCGTCACAATTACAGTCCTTATCCCCCATTCCCTTTCATTGTCACACAGTAGACGTTACAAACAATTTCTATCTTACCTACCTACTTTCACTTTCATTTTCATTTTCAGATTATTCATAAGCACTGAATGTTTAAGATATACCATCGTGTTTCATGTCATTTTACGTAAAGAACTTAAAATTTTTACTCGTGATAAATTTCTATTATTTTACTGTGTATTTTGATATCTTCAAATCAGAATTATAAGTTAACGAACACATATGCGACACGGCACATTGGTTTGGGATATAATTTACAGGAAATAGAATCTGACGTAACAGCAAGCTAATTTTTTCACAACATAGAATATATAAGCCGCTCATAGTTTACAAAGCTATACATCTATCTGCTTGTCTTGTTCTGTTTCTATCTATCTATCTATCTATCTATCTATCTATGTGTGTCTGGGTGTGTGTGTCGTTCCGTTGATATCTTTGTGTCCATTTTATTCTATCTATCTATCTATCTGTGTGTGTGTGTGTGTGTGTGTGTGTGTGTGTGTGTGTGTGTGTGTGTGTGTCGTTCCGTTGATATATATCTATCTATCTATCTATTGGTCCCATTCTGTTTATATCTATCTATCTATCTATCTATCTATCTATCTAATTCTTTTCATAATTTAGTTAACATATACACTCGTCTACACCCATGCATCATGCATACACATACACATTAACGAGCATGCTCCTTCCATCTGACCATAGATAAATCAATAAATTAATGGTGAAAATAGAATTTATTTTTCATAACAAATGTTTATTTTACAACGTAATCTTCCTCTTTTTCAATATTCTTCATTCAGAAGTGAATAATAATCACATACACCGACCTATTAGAGTGAACATATCATGGATAATTATGTGTTTGTGAGTGTACATTTGTCTGTAGATTCACATTGATATTACTTAACAAAGACAAAAACTAATCGAGATTACTTTATCAAGAAAAGTATTAACAAACTATTAACTGATTACACGTTTAGATAGCAATTGTTAGGTTATAAATTCAATAAAATTACGAAGATTTTATAAAATACGTAGATATCCTTTTCGGTGGATAACCAATTGAACAAACCGGTAGTTCGAATGCGACCTTCAAATTCGAAGTTGTTAAAACTAGCTTAAATGAAAAATGTCGGTAATATTATATTAGGGGTTCAAAAATGTTTATATCATTTGAGATGTACAGGGTGTTTCAGAAATATTGATGTCATTTTATAATCTAATAACTTGACAAATTCCTGTTCAAATAATTTCAAATTTAACAGCACGTGTAGAAACAACTCAAAATTATGTGTTTAATGTTAAAACGCCTTTTAATTTCCAGTGAATTGCATTTTTATGCCCGAAATTTTTAAAAAAAGCATAAAACATAAACAGAATTGTGAGTTTATTCCACTCATGGTGATAAAATTTGATATCATTTGAACGAGAATTGATCAAGTTATCAGATTACGAAATGATATCAATTTTTCTGAAACACATTGTATATGTAGGGTCAAACAAATAAAGAGTTGTTTCATTTTTTTTTATATCAAACTGTTAGTAACTTGAAAATTATGATATTCTTTACTGAATATGTTGCCAAGGAGCCTAACTTACCTAATACAAGTGATTAAAATTACCATG
>OY757907.1:23674397-23706897 GCA_963585895.1 Sepioteuthis lessoniana
GCCATAACTGGAGTTTAATTAGATCAATGACATTTATGAATACGTTGTCTGAGCGTTCGAAATGTGCCAACAGATGAGCCGATCTAGCGGAACAAAAACAATGCAGGTTCATGCAGTGACCTTTGAAATTTGAAATCAATGCCGAATCAGTGAAGGAACCGGATTGGGGGTTGTCGGATTAGTGAAAGTCTATCTGTGGTAGAATTGATCTACTAGATCAGGAGTCTCAAACACTTAGTCCACATACAACTTTTCTATGGCACTCAGCGGATAAATTTTCGAGACTAATATTTTCCTCAAACTTGGTAATTTGTCCCTTGCCTCTTCCATACACTTTTAGTATTGTCGAGATTAATGGTTATCGGATTTTTATTTCGTATCTCCAAACTAGAAACACTTTTATTTTAAAGCTAGTCAGAGATATTCCCGCCGCTAACAATCCACCGAATAAAATAAAGCCGATGTTCATTTAAAAGAATAAACTGGATTACAAGAATCATCAGGCCTTTCATAGGCATGAAAAATAATTTTTAAAAAATCACACGAAGAACAATAAAAAAATTTGTAAATATATAACGTTTCATGTAAAAATAAAATTGTTAGCAATTATTATACATGGAAAGTGTTTGCACGGTGTTTCTTTTTAATGAGTTTGTTTATGATTTGTTTTTGTACTCACTAAGTCTTTTTAGTGGAATCAAAATCTAGTGGATTTGTTATTAGATTGAGCAGGAAGTCCTTTGTTTTTACTTTTGGGTTTTTCTCGTGTTCATATGTCCGGAGTCTAAGCGCAACTCACTTAGCCAAAGTAGGGGAAAATAAAAGATATAAGGGCCAGTGACAGGGGATCATAAATTAAGATTTCCTTCAGAGAATTGTCCGGCACTTTTAGAAAAAGTCAAGTATTTTATATGATAGGCATCACGCGAGATAAGGGTTGTTCTTTGGACGATGGTGCTAATATCCTAGCATTCTATTGGGATAAGGGTTAAGTATTTATTTATGGGAGCCGACCATCCAGTAGTGGAATCGGACCATAGCAGCAGCAGCAGAAGCAGAATTAACTTGACCTATCAACCTAATGCTAACAATCAATTTTAAAATCAACCAGGGTCATACCATTTTTTACCCTAAAGAATGGTTAAATGTACTTTAATATTTCAGTCGCTTTCACTTCAAGATCATAAGCAGAAAAGTAGAAATATGTATAAGATTTTATATACATTTAAAAAAAACTTATAAGAACGTTTGTGAAACCTATATGGGATTATTTCAAGGACTTATTGTGGTGAAGAGGTGAATTAGATTATAGAAAACTAACTTACACAACAGAACATAAGTTTTGCTGTTGTTGTTGTGGTTTTGGGGGGGGGGTCATAACGTGAGAAGGGTTAGATTTGATCTGGTGGGCGTTCTTGAGATTACAGATAGCCAACACGCACAACAGGAAAATTTTGTTTCATAAATCGCAGCCAACCAGCTGTATAGCAGATTAACATTATAACTAGTGGAAATCATCTCACCTTTTGGCCCTTGGTGCCTTTCCCCCCAAGAGTCCATGAGTTTGAGACCCCTGTACAAGAATTGTTGCTTAACCACCCCCCTATGTATATACAACCACCATGATATCAATATTTACTGAGGTCAAAACTACAAATGAAGATCAAATTCATTATATAGGTATTCCTTTACAATTCCAGCGCACAAGGACTTGGACAGTGCTGGACTTGGGAAAAAGCCGAATCACGGAAGGATTAACTCAAAACATTGCCTAACCACCTTATTATCATTTTTAAAATCATTTAAATCATTTGTGGAGTCTGGCAATAAATAATACCTCTCATGATTCGTTTTTTATTGTATATATTTCATGAGAAATAATAAAATCATTTCGTCTTTAGTTTAGAAAAGACTTTTTTTCTAAATTTATCGGATACTGTGTATGAACACCACATAACAAAACAAACACGTTTTAAATATGAATAATTCTGATTAAATTTCTAACAGTTTATTTGTGCACATAATTGTTTTTTCTTTTATATTTTGCGAATATATGGAATCCTATTTAACTAGTTATTTGTGAAAATACAACATGTAGCTGGCCATGTAAAAAACATGGATTTTATGTCACCTGTGCAACATTTTATACATTATACCAAAATCTCTTAATGTAACGTCTATCGTTGTAAGAAATGTAATTGTTGACATGAGTTCAAATCCTGGACAAAGCTGTTTGTATTTCCATTCGTTCAAATGCTCTTGGGAAAAGCATGCATTGATCTGTTATCTCTACCTCTCCAACTATGGGTAAATAATAGGGCAGACTGGTTTCTTTATCCTTGGTAAGATTAACAGTCTGGAAAGAATTTTCTGTATTCAAACCAATTGTACTTCGTTTAAAAATCAACCTTGTGCGACATCTTGCTCATGGCAAAGTCTCTACTTACGTTTGGTCCGAAATGTCCTATTTTGTCATCTGATGTCCCCTTGTAAATTCATGAAACTTGAGATCATAGTCTATATTGAATCTAGAAGTCAAGATGACCTTCCGTTTTATCCTGACATTCGTATTCACAAGCACACACACACACACACACACAAAACTTCGACATAGTAGTAAAGGTAAATGGATATTTACTAACACAAAGCTACAGTATTAGTGGAGATTACAAGGTTACTAAACACAGGAAACAGTCTATGAAACTAGCTTGTTGACCATCTCGTTCAGGGGCTCCTGTAATGTAATTTGTTTATCTATGTTAAAACAGTCGATAATAAACCTTATATATACATATATATATATCAACCGCTCCTAAACGGGCAGAATGGATTTATACCTTTCCTAAGGACATTAGCGCAAAATGCAAACAGCTTCATCCTGGATTTGAACTCGGGTCAACAATTCTATTTTCTAAAATGATTACCGTTATGCTAAGCCCGCCTCCCTAACTGTAAGTGTTGATCTCTTTATAAATATCCTGTGAACCATCTGTTGGATTGATGATGTTGATGAAAAATCATTAACAATTATGTATAGTCTTAATAGAAATTTTTCAATTTGTCCAACACCCTGTTCTGGTCAAACTAGAAACAAAACCGATGAGGCCGAAAGGGCAGAAAAGGATATTTTATGGCCAACTGCGACCAGGTTAACATTGTGACTCATAAAAATGCAACGGTCGACCGAACAAACACAATACGCAACAGAATCGCCATCATCATTATCATGACTGTAAGAGCTATAATAAAATCAATATTATCTGCATTGCTAACAATAGTAATAGTTCTTGAAAATGCTGGTTATTCCGTATTTTATATTTAAGATATTCCTCTAGACCCGGAGTGGTAGTACCTTTTAGGATCACATGTTTAGATCAAACAGACTTGTTTAAAAATTATTCGTATTCGACTTGACTGTATGGAAAAAAAATTATCAGGAAACAACCTCAGAAAAAATGTAAATATGAACGCACAATGAATGCAATTCTCTAACCAAAAGGCATAAAATAACCTTGGACAAGTTAACATGCTATTAAAATCAATCTGTCCATCAAACAACCGCTTGTACTCTGCTTTAATATTGACCTTGTGTCACATCCTGCCTATTGCAAAAGTGTTGGGTACATACATTTATATAAATTAGTTAAACAATCATACACAAAATAAATTAATCCTGAAACTTCATTTTTTTTTTGGTTTTGTTTGGCTTCTTTGTTTTAATCATATTTGCCAACCCCTCCGCTCGGGCAGGATATGACACAAGGTCAATTTTTTATGCGGAGTTTAACCGGTTTGATTTCAGAGTTTTCCTTCTCCTAGACTAGTTGCCTAACCAAGGCTGAAGAACCTAGTCTACCCTACTATTTACCCATAGCTGGAGGGAGAATAATTGGATTCATACCTTTTCCAAGGGTATTAGTGCTATGTGAATTGCAATCTGTCTCGTCCAGGATTTGAACTCGTGTCGCTGTGTCTATTTCCTGCGACGATAACCATTACACCACGGGCAGCTTCTTTGTTTTAATGGTTGATCAACCTTCGAGGGTTATTTCATGCAAAAACTATCACAGTTGAAAGAGAGTAGTGGAACTATTTGACCTATAACTGTAGTTGTTTAGGGAGTTCGTATCCTTGCTAATTAGGCTGAAAGGGAATCGAAGGGCATGATTGGAGTTCGAACTCGCTTACTACAAAGTCGCAGTCCAGCACGTTAGCCACAACGCCACAGAGACTCTTTTCTAAAAATATCTGCAATCATATCACCTGTTTGAACAATCGCATCTTCCTGTTTGCTCACCTGACGAGTTAACTAGGACTATTTTAACTCATGATAAACCGTCTACAATGGTTTAATAATTCAGTTCCTTCGAAAAACAATACGTATTCCAATCAAGAAAAGGAAAAAATATAACATAACCTAAATCGATAACAACTACAAGACAAACTAGATTATGCTAATTTTACTTCCAATTCTGAAACTATTTTTCTTGCCGTTACTTTCTTCTATAAAGGTACAACAAAAACCTATCTGTCATTAATCTATTGAGTAATGATGTTGCAGTTGCCATCCGTGTGTTTCAGTGTTAAGAACCAAGGCAGGAAACGGTAAGAAGATCGATTTTAAACAAAACAAATGTTTATTTTAGCTGGTATATTCGACGAAGGTGCGCTTTGTATAACGGTTATTGACAAAGGGAATTGAATAGTCAACCCGAGTTTAATTCTTAGACGAGACTTCGTTTCACTTTGCTCAAATGGCCTTGAGCAAGGCATGAATGTATCTGTTCTCCTCCTAGCTAAGGGTAAATAGTAAAGCAGAAGAGTTCTTTAGCCTTGATTAGAGAACCAGTCTTGGAGAAGCGAAACTCTAAATTCAAAGTAGTTTTACTCCACTTAAAAATTGACCTTATGCTTCATCCTGCCTGTGGTGGAAGTATCGGGTAAATTACATGCAAAAAATACGTCAGTCACTCGAGTGCCTCGAAAATCAGGGTTCAATTGTGATACTTCAGTGAAGAAAAATAAAAGTAGTAAAGTTAGTGACCTTAGTCGAGGGTGACCCGAAGGCTCCCTTTTGAATAGCTACCACACCAAGGTGTAAGGGCAGGCGCTGCTCCATTCCCTGGATTGCTCTACTTTACCCTTGATCCTTACCTTATAATGCTGAGTGCTAAGCAAGGCGGTATCAAGTACCATTTTTTAAATCTTTGGTATGACTTGACCTGAGATTGAACTCCGGTCTCCCGGACCATTGGTGAACACACTATCAACGTATTATAATAATTAAGCAGGAATTTGAAGAGCACAGAAAATTACTACTGATCTTTCAAATAAATCAGGACACACACAAAAACACACACAAAGACGGAAACACGGAAACTCGGAATGGCTGGAGACTTCAAAACCTTTTTTGAGCCGGGTGGGAAACCTCTTAATCTTAACAGACTAAAAGGCAACATAATTTTTATATTTTAGATTTTATACTTGGTCTCTTATTCACTGAGCACTTTTCACACAACTTTCATTACACGAATTTTTCTCTCCCTCCCCCCTCTCCCTCCCCCCCTCTCTCTCTCTATATATATATGAAAAGGTTCGCAAATTAGTTGAAATTTGGTATTTAATTTTTCATATTAATTCTGTTTATGCATATACTTGCGTGGCACGTGTATTGAACATTCTCTTCATCTTCAGGCGATTAAATCGTTGGTTGTGTATTGAATTTCTTTATAAAAAAGGGAGGGTCACAGATTGTTCTTGGTCCTGGTTCAAACCAGGTTTAATGTCTGAGATTCTTCCATTAGAGTTAATTGTCCGCGAAGATATTTGGTTGTTTTGTTAATTACCTTTTTTATTCTTTCCCCTATTTTTTGCTTCTTGTGTAGAAAACGTGTTTTGTTTTGGGGTTTGTTTTTTTTTTGGTATTTTTTATTATTAATGTGTTTGTGTGTGTGTATATATATATGTATATGTGTTTTCACTTTGTGTTGAGAGGAGTGCCAAATGATATGTGTATCATTTGCATAAACGTGTGCTTTGGTAGCTCTGTGTGTGT
The DNA here is from genome assembly GCA_963585895.1 of Sepioteuthis lessoniana. NCBI lineage: Eukaryota > Metazoa > Mollusca > Cephalopoda > Myopsida > Loliginidae > Sepioteuthis > Sepioteuthis lessoniana. Next base: position 23,680,453 of record OY757907.1, read on the forward strand.
GTGAGAGAGAGAGAGAGAGAGAGAGAGTGAGAGATAGAGTGAAATATTGTGTGTGTGCGTATATATATATATATATATATACACGCAAAAACACGCACTATTTATATATAGCGAGAATAAAGATCAGAATGATGTTAAAAAAAGCCTTAATGTGAAATCACTTTTTATTTTAAAGTTTCATAGAACAGTTTATCAAGGAAAAATAAGGATATAAAGTTAAATTATATAATTCCAAAATATAAAACTGAACAAATTTATTTTGATAAAGTTATAAGAATAATTATACAACATTCGAAAAAATTGATGATCAAAAACATCAGAACGATTAAATAAATCCGTAAAATTTAATAATTATTTTGTATTATTAAAAAATTATTATGGTAAGAATATAAAATAGGGTATTGTTGTATACTCATATGCAGATGTATGCAGAATCATAATGACACAATAATAGTAATTTACGAAGCTCTTTGCTTCGATGTGGCACAAGGCCGAATGATATGGGGCACCCAATGAATAATGACACAATAATAATAGACGAGCGACACTGTCTTTTAGAAAAATATACCTCTCACTTTAATTGAAAGGGTTGTGTGTGAGAGGGAGTTGGAGACCGAACAGAACTGCAACATTTTGACCCTCACTCTATTGGCCACAACCGCGTTTCTTTCCCGTCCTCCTGGGCTGCTCAACCGGGGGGCCTGGGGTCCCACTCTGCTGGGTGCTGGCTTTCTCTACCGCATCTTGTCACCAACGGGTCTGGTCTCCAAACTAACTGACTTCCTGTGTTCACCGAGTTATATAATAGTTCAACGTCCACCTTCTGGTGGGCGTCACAATTTGGCACTCATTCAACCTGTCCACGGTCAAGGCTATAATATCCTGATTATTCCTCGACCGGATGCACCTGTTATTTACACAGGTGCATTTTCTTATTTTGACAGCCCGGCCCGTACAACAGTATTTTACTAAATTACACAAGCTCTTCGCCTGCTCTTGCATTGTAAGTATTGCGAAAAAGTCTGATATCCCTGAAACTTAGAAAACTGATAGTCAAGTTACGAAATGAAGATAAACTCTCGATTGGGTTTATTTCAAAGACTGTAGGGAAATCTAAGTGTTATTCATAGTATTCTAAGAAAACTCGAGGAAACTGGGTTATGTGAAGCCAAGAAACAAGCTAGCGGGCCTAGGCAAACTGCTGCAAGGGAAGACATGGATTGGTAATGAATAAAGAAAGGATCGATTAGCGACAGCAACCGCTGTCTCTAAAAGAGCTAATGCTAACTTCGGCATTAAAATATCAAGGCACACTATTCCTCAAAGACTTCATGAAATAAATTTGAATAGTCGAGTAGCTTCTACGAAGCCTTACATTTCTAAAAAGAACAAAATGAGCCGATTGAAATTTGCCACTAAACATGTCATATGGACTGAAGAACAGTGGGATTGTGTTCATTTCAGCGATGAGTCAAGTTTAACCTGTTCGGTTGTGGCGAGAGAAGGTTCGTTCGACACAGTCTTAAGGAACGATATTCGCTTCAGTACACTAAAGCAACGTGAAATTTGAAGGAGGAAATGTGATGGTGTTGGTATGATTTCTGCTACTGCTGGCACAGAACCTCTTGTCAGGCTACACGGTAAAATTAACGCAACTGTATACAAAGAAATATTGAAGAAACATGTACCTAATTTGAGAACTGCAATCAAACCAGCTATATTTATGAAAGATAACGTTCCGTGTCACACAGCGAAGTCTGTTAAGACATTTCTTTTTGAGGAGGATGTTACTGTTACGGAGTGGCCAGCACAAATCCCAGACATGAATCCTATTGAGAATGTTTGGAAGTTACTTAATGAAAGAGCTAAGGAAAAGAATCCAAGAAACGTCGAAGAACTATGGACTAATTTGAAAGGAGAACGGGAGAAAATATCCGCTGATGAATGCAAGACATTAATTCGCTCGTGTAACAAAAGATGTCAAGCTGTTATTGAAAGTAGAGGTCTACACATCAAGTACTAATGAATTATGAACGTTATTTTCATTTAGATATGATGTATCCATTATAATAGTATAATTTTGTTAATCGTTCTGATGTTTTTGATCATCAATTTTTTTCGAATGTTATATAATTATTCTAGTAACTTTATAGAAATGTTTATTGAGCTTTATATTTTGGAATTATATAATTTGCCTTTATATCCTTATTTTTCCTTGATAAAATGGTCTATGACTTTTCAAAATAAAAAGTTATTTCACGTTTAGACTTTTTCTTAAAATCGTTCTGATCTTTATTCTCGCTAATATATATATATATATATATATATATATATATATGTATGTATGTTCAAGGAAATTGAGTGGATTTAATGTGAGGGAATTTTTTTATCCCCATACAAAGATGTGTTTTTAAGCTTGTCGTTGTGTGTAAAGGAGGGTGTGTAAGTGGAGGTACGCGCACGCGCATGTAGTCAGGCTCTATTAACGTTGGTTTGAATCGATATTTGAATTTTTAAAATTTTATTTGAAATAATGAGTAGTCATTGGTCTGGTGCTTGGGCATAGTTTTAAAGTTTCCGTGGCAACATTCATAAAGGTGTTTTGATATATAAAGTTTTCTCTTGTCTTGTAATTTCACGTTACTTTTATGTTGAAAGACTATTGTTCACGGCTTATGTTCATCCCATGTAGATTTGGTTGTAGTTTGTACATTTGATTATATAGACTAATTTTTTTTTTTTTTTTTGCAGCTTTAATTTCTATTCATTATGAAAGTTTTTTTTTCATGTTTACGAAAGCATATGATTTTCCATCTATGATTATATTATTTACAAATAATCTTTTTTTTTTTTTTCATTTTGAGACCCAATGTGTTGTGTGCTAACCAAATTTAGATGAGGTTAGTTTGTTTTTTAAGATTTTGGGATGTAATTTGTTTTGTGCGATTTTTGTCGTGTATAATATGTATTTAAGTTTTTTAAGTTTCATTGTTTTTAAGTTAATCTTGGTTCGGGAATGTCTCGGTGGCATAATGGTTGGGCTGCTGGACTGCGGTCTAGAAGTAAATATGTTCGAACTCCAGTCAAGATAATACGTTCACATTCGAACCTTTGGGTGCCCCATTCATATGGCCTTGTGCCACATCTGAGCAAAAAGCTTAGTAAATTACAACATTCAAACCCTTGAAAAAGATATGAACTCCCTTATCCTCCAAACTATTGGTTAAAGAGTATCACTGACATTCTTCTATATGGATGGCTTTAGCATTAAATAACCCACGAAGGTTGATATACCATTAAACAAAGAAACCGAAATTGATCTAGGTTCTTTGATATTTTTGTGAATAATTCTAAGTTGTTGTTGTTGTAGCATGTTGAGATATACACAAAGGGTTATTCGTTGCCATGTGTTTTAGGTATTCTTAGTTCTCGTAGAATTTTTTCTGCTAATTTGAATCCCTTATTTATTAATGTTGCGGGATATCCATTCAGAGAGAGAGAGAGAGAGAGAGAGAGAGAGAGAGAGTTACGCGTCGTTCTTCAAGGCAAACGTGTCAGAGGTTTTTGTGAGTAATTATGGTGCAAAGCCTATGTGCTAGTGTGTAAGGGATGAATTTCATGAAAACTTTGAGGTGATGGCTTTTGAAGTCGTGGTATTGTTGGATGTCTGTGAGTTTGAGGTGAATATCTGTGGTAATTTGGCCGTTTTAGTTTTTAATGAGGATCTCAAAACATGATAGTCCTTCTAAATTGTTCTATGGTGAATTATATCTGAGGCTGTAGGTTTTATCTTGTGAATTGCACTGATATTGTCCCATGAACATTTACAAATATGAAGCAGTCATCTTGGTATCTTTTCCATGATCTAACAAATTCTGTTTTTATATTGTTGTAGTATTTTTCTCTATGATTTCATACAGATTTTCCTCCTCAGGGTGGAACGATAAAATAGTCGTCCTAGAGAAAACAACACTACAGCTTTATTTTAAAACTTTTAATGAAAAAATCAATTCAGCTAACTTGATTATGTAGTAGAGCTGACATCTACTGGGTGGAACGATAAAATTGTCGTCCTAAAGAAAACAACAATACAGCTTTATTTTTAAACTTTTATTGAAAAAATCAATTCAGCTAACTTGATTATGTAGTACAACTGACATCTACAGGGTGGAACGATGAAATTGTCGTCATAAAGAAAACAACAATACAGATTTATTTTAAAACTTTTATTGAAAAAATCAATTCAGGTAACTTGATTATGTAGTAGAGCCGACATCTATTTTATGTAGCCGCCTTCAGTCTCAATCACCGCCTCGATACGGATCCGGAACTGGGAGCATGCCTTTTCCACAAGCGCCGGCGGTAGCTCGGCGAATACTCGGCGGATGGCGGTAATCAGGCTGGCCTTGGTGTTGTGGGAGGTCATGTTGGTGATGTTCTCGACGTATGATCAAACGAGGTAGTCCAGCGGGTTCAGGTCGGGGAAGGAGGGGGAGCAATGAGAGAAGGGTACAAAGTCGTAGCACTCCTTCTGAAGCCAAGCCTGAGTCACTTTGGACTTGTGGGCCGGTGGCGAGTCCTGCTGCCAAACTCAAGGTCTGCCACCGGCCACCTGATTGCACAAGGGGATCACCACACTCTTCAGCACACCCAGGTACACTTTGGTGTTGACTTTCAAGCCGACTTCGAAGATGTGAGGTGGCATAATGTGGCTCTCAATTGAAACCACACCAAAGACCATAACCGTAGCCGGAAACTTTGTTTTCATCACCCTGGGCACGTCCCTGTTATTTGTGGCAATCCAGCGATGGTTCTGGCTATCATAACTTGGATCGGTAGAAAGTATGTGTCGTATAGCGGCGCATCTCTGATCTCGCTCGTTGAACATTGTGACACTTTCAGACATGACAGAAGGCTCCTATCGCTCTTGGGATTTGTACACAATTGGCCAACTAGTAGATGGTCTGCAACAAAAAAAGAAAACCAGTTTTCATTTAACGGAAATGGAATCATATCTTTTCAAGGGCGACAATTTTATAGTTCCACCCTGTAGAATATGCCAAGGTTAGAGTGGCGTATGTTTGTGCCATTTTAGTTCCCATTGCTGTTCCTTGGGTTTGTGTGTCATTTTTGTTGTCGAATTGGAAGAATTTATTTAAGATTACTTCTACACCATCTGTGATAAATCTTTTAAATCTTAGGTGTAATCTTCCTGGGTATTTTTCAATTCAAAACGAGATGGCTCGTTTTCCAAATTCATGGGAGATATTACGATATAGGTTGGTGACATCAAATGTTACCATGAGTGTATTAGGATCGATTTTGTGGTATGGCGCTTAAAAAGTGAACATCATCTATAATGTAACATTTTCTCTTATTTAGAATGGTTGTACTAGAATATCCATGTGTCTTCTGAGTCTGTTAGTAGCCCATGCTGGACATGCTACTATTAGTCTAAATTTGAAGTCATTGGGGTTAGGAATTTCTATATATTCTGAATTTTATCTTTCTAGGATAATTTTAATTTCTTCGGATTTGTGGATTTTTGGTAATCCGTAAAAATTGTTAGTTTTTTGGATATGAATTTAGTTTGAAAATATTTTTCATTTTTGGTTTTAGCCTCATTGTGTATCGTGTTGAATTTTCTAATTTTTGGTTTCATCCCTCAATATTTTCTTCATTTTTACTCTACAATATGTTTTATTTCAAATGTTTCCTTTATCGACTTCTTTTATAAATATGTCGTTGTTTTCCTGAATATCTTAAGGCATGTCTTCGTTTTAGTATTTGTTTTTCTTTTAAGTTAATGATCCAGAGTTTTTCGAAGAATATGCTTAAATCATTGTCATTACTTTTTGTCCAGGAAGAATGTGGATTTATTTTTCATTATGGAGTCGTCTGTATCTTATTTTTATTTATTTTTTATTTTTATTTTTTTATTTTTTTATTTTTTTTTTTAGGAATTTTTCTATCAATCTAAATTTTCGTTCAAATTACTTGAGATCTATTTTTAATTTTCCTAGATTTCTTTTTGGGGTGGGTCAAAATTTTAGGCTTCGTTTTAATAAATCAATCTGATTTTTCCATATTTTATATGTTGATAAATAGATTATTTGGGGGTTTATGTTGTTGGTTTTGTTCGGTATTTAAACTGATCTTCTTGTTTGGACTGCACTGCCTAAAAAATAGTTCCTTACTGCATGGTTGCTCTCCCTAAGGTAATTTGCGAGGTATTTTCTTTTGTTATGGGTTGTATTATAATAGATGTCATTTAACTTGTCCTATATTTTTTTGGTGTGCATAGTAGTTGAGACAATGTACGTGTGATGGTATGTATAGGAGTAATTTTCTTTTTATGGCGCTGTTTGCGCGTGTTAATATGTGTTGCGGTTATTATGTGTATTGTATGTGATTTACCGTTTGTGATATTGTGTTTTGATAATTCCTTTTGTTGTGCAGCTATATGAGAGAGAGAGTGTGTGTGTGTGTGTGTGTGTGTGTGTGTGTGTGTGTGTGTGTGTGTGTGTGTGTATTTCTGGGATTTTTTCTATTGTACATTTCTCTTTATGGATGTTGATGGTGGGTGTGGTTTTTGTTCTATGGAGGATGTGAGTTTGTTTTCTGTTGTGTATATCTCGGTTCTTTTTTGTGTGAATTTCTTGTTTTCTTTGACACTGTTTTCTTTTTTTTCTCTGTTATTTTTCTTCTTGGGGTAGAGTTCTCAACCATGCTTTTCTGTCCAAGATCTTGAGGAATTTTTCTTCCTTTTTTTCTTTCTTTTTCCCATAGTTCCAGTAGGAGTTGTCGTGTAATTGTGGGGCAAAGGTCTTTGATTTCAGTCAGCAGTTCTTAGTGAATTTTTAGATATTTTGTTGTATAATGTGTTACTCTGTCTTCTAGTAGTTCTACAAGGTTTTAATTTTGTAAGGTTTAGTTTTGCTTTATTTTATTTGCTCCTTTCTGTCTTGTGGTGTAATTTTTTCTTTAATTTTATTTTTGGCGGCGGAAGGATATGAAAGTTTCATTCATTTGGATGAAAAAAAAGATTTCATTCATTTGGATTTCATTCATTTAGACGAAAAAAAAGATTTCATTCATTTGGATGAAAAAAAAAATTTCATTCATTTGGATTTCATTCACTTGGACGAAAAAAAGATTTTATTCATTTGGAGGAAAAATAAAAAATTAAAAAAAACGGAATTTATTACCTTTTTTTTTTTTTTTTTTTTTTTTAATAGCATCGAAGAATGCAATCGTCCTTTGATTTAGGAAGTTTATCTACATTTTAAGTTTTTGTTTTTTCGTTTTGAAGGCCTCCTCTTACAAGTGGATTTTCTCTAAATTTTGTAGATATCCAGTGAATTTCAAAGTCTTCACATAGGTGTACATAGATATACATATAAGTGTTCACACACACACACACACACACACACGTGCGCGCTCACACGCTCACAATTTATTAAAACACACTCTAATGCAAATAATACGCTTATCCATTGGACACACATTGAATATATTCATATATAGACAAAGAGACATTGATGATAAAAGAAAACCCACATTTACATATATAAGAGTTAAAGAGAGGAAAGAACAAAAAAAGTTCATTAAACAAAATAACGAAAAATCTTCACGGACAATTAACTCCAATAGGAAAGCCACAAACATTAAACCTGGAGTCAACCAGAATCTACCAAAACGATTTCGGAACCTCTCCTACTCGACTATAAAGATATCTCATACACAAACAACAATTCAATGAATGTCCAAAACACGTTTCGAACAACTATATAAATACATGGAATACTACTACTAGTACTACTAATAATAATGATACTAATAATACTAATACTAATAATAATAATAATAATAAATACAAAATTTGAAATCATTTACAGACCTTTTCCTTTTAAAATATTTACTTTTCTCTAGCTGAACCCCTCAGGAGTCGTTATATGTCTTTACTCATTTCCAGTCATAAGGGAAGAGATTATTTACGATCGGCATGTCTGCTTGTCTGTACATTCGAAATGGTGGCATTAGTTGTATTGACAAGTTGAGAACACAGGAGCATCTGTCGACTGAAATTCTTGCAAATCACTCGAGTACATAAAAAGAAAGTAACAAACAAGCAAGCAAGAAAGAAAGTGAAGAGAAAAGTTGTCAAGAAATTGGAAATGTTTTTCTTGTTATGAATATTTTTGAAATAAATTTTTGTAGTAAAAAATAATCTAAGTAAGGAGATAAAGATCCAGGAACTTTTATGTTCATTTAAGATGTGCGAACTTGTTGATAGAAGATTCTCTTCTTATGCAGTTTTCTCGACTTAAGACTGATGTAAATTATGGGTGATTCTAAACTGAGAAAATATGCCAATCTTGCTGACTTTATTAATTATAAAATTTATATGAAAATTTCAATGAGCTCTATCACTATTATATTACAAAATGGGATTAATATATATATATATATATATATATATATATATATATATATATATATATATATATATATATATTATCCATTGGGTCTGAAGAAGTCCTGTATTAATTTTTTTTCTTCAAATTTTTTTTCTTCATAATTTTTTTCTTCATGTTTTTTGGTTCACGCCAGAAACTGAAAATACGGGACCGAAATAAATTTATAATCATGAATTAAGCGGTCTTTGGTTTTTTTCTTAAAGAAAAGATATATATATATATATATATATATATATATATATATATATATATATATATATATATATATATATATATATATGAAAGCAAATATGGATTAAAATCCGACAGTATGAAGGTAGCAGAAAAACACAATCCAAATAGGTGAATTTATTATGATTTAAAGTCAACGTTAACGTTTCAGTTTCAGTAACCATCATCAGGACTTGGATATCAGAATAGTTCACATAGCGATGGATGCTTGCTGAGATGACAGGAACAAATGAGAAATATACAACGAAAAGATACACAAACGTGCACATAGCGTTCATAATTCAAAAATATTAAGAATGTGTCTGGCACGTGGAAACATATTTGAAAATGTTGGATTTCCTAAAGAAATATATATATATATATATATATATATATATATATATATATATAATTAAAAGTTCTTGAAATATCCCGACCTCGAAAAATTCGTGAATCCATGGAAAATTTAACGTATAAACACAGATAACTTTCTTTTTAAAGGAAAGTTATGTGTCTATTTTAAAGAAAAGTTAATAGATTATTATTTTCAAATGAAGAAAACTAATACTTAAACTATTTGATTTGAGGTTTGGTTTGAGCAGGTTGACAATAGACGATTATTTCTCCAAGGATTTTCGAATAGCAAGCAATTTTTGGCGGGATGAGGATTCTCATTTGTTTTATTTGTTTTTGTTTGTTTTTTTTAACTTTTTACAAGTGATTTTTACTCCGGTTTAACAATTATGAAGAGTTATATTTTTTCATTCTTCTGTTCTAATTAGAATGATTGATTGATGGATGGATTTTAACAACATGTCGACCCGTTGAGCATTATTTTATCCAAAAAGGTTAGGGAATCGCGTTCATTATATGTTCATATCAACATTTTTGCGTAGTTGTTTCTTAAGCGGGTATTTTTCCGGGGTTGCACGCGGTCCTTTCAAATACGATTGGTTGGTTGGTTGGGTTTTATGGCATATCAACCTTTGTATGTTATTTAACGCCAAATCCAAGTAGTCAGTTCTATTTCAAACAATTCAGTTTAGAATGAGTACACAGTTTAATTGTGAAAAACATTTCTATTTTAAGCTATTCGGTTTATTCAAACAGTTCTAATTCAGTTCATTCAGTTTAATATAAGTACAGATTTTGTTTACACACAGTTAAACGTCAAAGCAGTTCTATTTTAAACAATTCAGTTTAGCATAAGCACGCAGTTCAAATGTAAGTACAGTTTAATAGTCAAAAGCATTTTCATTTCAAGCTATTCTGTTTAATCAAACGGTTCTAATTCAAACAATTCAGTTTAGCATAAGTATGCAGTTAGTTCTATTTAACCTATAGTATAGGGCTCTGTCAGGTGCGACCATTCCGGGCTAGAGTGAATTTGGGAGCAATAGCAATGAAGGGGTGCTCTGCATTCCCTAAAGCTCCTGCATCACTGGAACCTCACCATCAGATTGTTTAGTGTCAAAATCAGGACACTCGTTGCGGTGGGGGGGTCTTACTCCTCTACAGAGGTGCAGTCAGTGTATTCTACAGCAGTAGATGACTGGATAATACACAGAGTTAATGTCAAAACAGTTTTATTTCAGATAATTCAGTTTAGTACTAGTACACAGTTTAGATGTCAAAACAGTTCTATTTCGAGCAATTCAGTTTAGCATAAGTATGCAGTTTAAATGTTAAAACATTTCTATTTTAAACAATTCAGTTTAGCATAAATACACAGTTTGAATGCAAAAAAACCCTCTTGAAACCGCGGTTTAGTTCTATTTAACCCTTTGATAGGACCCTTATCAGGTGCTACCACTCCGGGCCAGAGTGGACCTGGGAGCCATGGCAATGAAGAGGTACTATGCATTACCCAAAGTACCATCAGATTGTTTAGTGCCATATCCATGACACTCATTAAGGGGTGAGGTCATACCCCTCTGCAGAGAAGCAGTCGGTGTATTCTTCAGCCCAGCAGACTGGACAATTTCAAATACGAATATTTTTTAAATAGATCTATTTGTCCCATAAATGAGACCATAACAAGTACGACCACTACGGATCAGAGTGGAGCTGGAAGTAATGGTAATAAAAGGGTATTCAACACTCCATGGAGTCTTACCATTAGATACAGTTTAGCTTTTTTGTGGAAAAGTCTCTTATCTCTCTGCATATTCTAATCGCTAATGACAGGGAGGTTCATAGATGGAATGAAAAGTGGACTTGACGCTTGGACAATTTCTCTGGTACGAAGTGGTGATTATATTGGAAAATAAAATTGTCTTTTCAAGGAGAAATAAACATACTTCATTTTTATATCAGTTTTAGTATTCTATCAGATTTTAAAATGTTTATAAGACCTTATTTTTCAATGAACCTTTTTATATATACAAATCAGATAATTTGTACCGACATTTTCGGAATTTGTAATACTAGACAGAAAAGTGCATCACACATGTCTTACCCTCTGCAATACCGTAGATTAGAATGAATTACATGGAAACTCGTTATAATGAGAACAAATTACGGCACTATTCAAAGTATATCTATTCACAAAGCAGAGTTTCATTCATACAAGTCTTATGAGAAAACAAAGCTTTATATCTCTTTTTCCTTCAATAGCCAACAACCACGTATATGGTTAATCCTATTCTACTCCACCAACATCAAAAAAATAATCTCTTTGTTCTGACTATATTTCTATAAAAGCGGTCACCAGCATCGTCAATCAATCAGGAAACTCATTGAAACAATCAATAAAAGAAGTAAAACGTACGAAGATTTAAAAATATTTGGTAATCGATTAAAGATTATTATTTCCTGCTCGATACAAATTCTCAGCTAAACAAACTGGATCGGCTGCTTTGTCACTGGATTGGTAAAACGGACGCCGACGATTGATGGTTCATTCAGTGAACTCTATTACCTATTTTTCACTCAAGTTTCTATGAAGACCAATGAAGCTTGGTGATAAGAATATTTGGCGGTCGTACATATTCACTTGCTTTCAATAAGCGCAAAATAAGAGCGAACGAAACAAAAAAGCAAAAAAGCAAAGAATGAAATTCTCCAAATAAACAAAAAACATTTGTGTTCTAATCTGATCGACGCCATGATTAATTGTCTATTCATCATCATCATCATGTCATGCCGCTAGCGTGGATATCCTTGACCCTCTCTTGCCACTTCTCCCTATCGTTCATCGCCTCTGGTGGGTCTTCAGGCCTACATCCCGTATCCTCACATAGCTGCTGTATGTATGTTTGAGCTGGTCGTCCTGCTTTTGCTCGGCCATATGTGGGGGTCCATAGGAGTACATCACTTATGAGCTCGTCCCTGCTTCTCCAGCAGTGTCCTGCATGTCTGGTTCGTCTAACTTGGATAGTTTTCGTGATGGGAGGCAGGTGGTCGTATAGTTGCTGCCTTGTGGTGTTGCTGCCAGGACTTGTTCAATATTGCTCGCAACATTCTTGTTTAATTGCCGTCTAGCTTCTTCTCCAGCCGTTTAGTTAGCGTCCAAGTAGTGCATCCATATAGCAGTATCGATACGACCGCTGCCTGGAAGAAACTGCGTTTCATTTTATCGGTCAGGTCTGATTTCCCTATGATCGATAGCCTATCGATCGTTGTCCATGCCTTCGTTAGCCGCGTGTCGATGTCTTTTTTTTTTTCTTTTTTTTCAGAATTTTCGAAGATGATCCTTCAGCTCTTTGGTGGTCTAATAATGTTGAGCAGAACTATAAATAGTTTAAATTCGACGAATTTGATTAATTTTAATATCATATCAACCCGTTTAGGGCTATTTTATTCCTAAAAGTTTGGGAATCGCGTTCGTTGAACGTTCATATTTACATTTTGTGTAGTTTCTTAAGAATTTATTTATTTATCTTCTTTTTTTCTTTTTTTTTTTTCTTTTTGCACGCAGTCCTACTGAATAGGAATGATTTTTAAACAGTCGAATCATACCAAAGACTCAAAAAATGGTACTTGATGCCGCCTTGCTTAACACTAAGCATTATAAGGTAAGGATTAAGGGTAAAGTGGAGCGATCGAAGGAAAGGAGTAGCACCTTCCCCTACACTTCGGTGTTGTAGCTATTGGAAAGGGAGCCTTCGGGTCACCCTCGACTAAGGTCGCTAACTTTACTTTACTTTACTTGACCCATAGATTAAAGTTTAACAGATCTAGAAGTAAGGGCAATTAAGGGGTAATCAACACTCCCCAGAACTGGAACGTCACTATCAGGTACAGTTTAGTGTCATACACAATATGGCATTAAACTGCATATACCCACTTATATTTTACTGGGAGAGTGTGAGATAAGAAGGGAGATAATCCGTTACATCTATTGTAAGCGCTATATTTGTAAAGCAATCTTGAGAGTGCTTGCCAAACGCTTTGATTAAAAAAAGGGATAATTTAAGGTTGAGTTCAAAATTAATGTAAACTATCGAATGACAGACAGACAGACAAAAAAGAAGACATTTAGTAAATATTGTGGGTGCTAAAATTGAAAGAGTAACGGTTATTGTCGTAGGAAATGGAATCGGCGAACCAAGTTCAAAACCTGGACGAAGCTATTTGCGTTTCACTTTGCGCTAATGTCCTCGAAAAAGGCATGAATCCATCTGCTCTTCCCCCACTTATGGGTTAACAGTGAAGCAGTTGAGGCTCTTTAGCCTTATTGCGGCAAACGGTCAAGAAGAAGGAAAACTTTGAATTCAAACCAGTATTAAGAACTGACCTTGTGACACATCCTGTCCGTATAATTAAATTAAAATATGAATTAATACATTAATATGAACAAAAACTAAAGGGTCGTCTAGAAAACCATTCAGTCCATAGAATATCTTTGGTCCAAAAGAAATGTTTAGAATCCCCAAACATTTTTTCTTCATATATTAAATTCAACACTTACTACGCCCATATTAATTCCAAAAGAAGGAATTGAACTTACTGGGCGTATTTGTGTTTATATTTGATCGCCCAAACACCCTCACACCCATCTAAACACACATAGGAGGATCAGTGAGAAGGAAAGACGAAGAGGAAAAGAGAAGTGTCTTCTGTATACACATCCACGTTCGTTTATTACATACACAAAAACGTTTTACACTGTTATGATATAGCTGGTTACACAAGTGTATAATTGTACTTGAATGCAACAAATTTGTTCTAAGTTTACATTCCAGTTCGTTAACTTCAACTCAGACAAACATTATTTATTTCGATATGACTAGCTAACAATTGGACGTTGTTCACAGACTGCTGCTTTGCGTAGATTATATTATGCATTGAATTTAAAATTATGCAATTCAAATCTACTCTGTCTTTCATAAGAGCTTTTAGCTACACTGCAAACCAAAGCATTCTATCGAAATGTATCTGGAATATTTCCTGATATTTATTCACATCCTCAAGAGACTGAGATTTGAGACAAGGTCAAGTTGAGAATCACATGCGTAGATGTAGCTAGGGATTAGAATTGTTAAACTCCCTCGACACTTAACTTTGAGATGCTTCAGACATCAGGGACTGATTCTGATTCTTCTCTGTTCAGTGGAATAGGAAAGGGCAACCTGAGGAAAAACACTTCATAGGCCATCATCAGGAGTTTTGCAAATGTAAAGAATATTACTTAATCAAACCTGCTATAAATGAAAGACTCCTGCCTCCCCATATATATATATATATATATATATATATATATATATTGAGAGAGAGAGAGAGAGAGAGAGAGAGAGAGAGAGTAGAATAAATAAAACATTTTTTCATGAATTAGAAAAATACTCAATAAAGGCCAGTAGATCAGGATAGAACTAAAAGTGAATTAATGTTTACTCACCTTCTTGTAACAGTCTCATTACAACTCGTTCCATGTATTTTTGCAACAACAAAATATGCAATTATGAAATGAACCATGTCTCTAGCTAACCTTTTCGATTAACAGAAAATGTATTCAAAGAACATCATTCAAATTGTATTTAATATAAAATCAGGGACTATTTTTGATCCTACTGGTTCAGCGGAATTGGAAGTTGCTGCCTGGTGGAAGAACCCTTGAAATTAGGCTTTGTGTTTAATATGCCTCTGGCTACAGATGAGCCGGAGGTTCATACGCCGTTAAAATCAATCAAAATTAGAATCGAGCACATGTATATTATTTATTGGAGTTGAATCCCAAACATTTACAGTTATGAAGTAAAGAGCATAAAAGAGACATTATCACAATCTCTATCCGAGGTGTGATAAAAAAAAATTTCGAGACGAAATGTTTAATTTTTTTTCTTTTTTTTTTCAAATCTAAAATTAAAATGATGATGTGTGCACAGCTGAGTAACTTAATAAAGGGATGATGTCTAGACATTTAGACAGCTGTCAAATCGATTAGACTTAAAATTTGATTTATCTTTAGTGAAGGACACACACGCGCGTGCACACACGCATAAACATGCACGCACACGTTCACACACACACACACACACACACACGCACATACACTTATTGTAAAACATAATGTTCTTAGAGGATAAAACAAGTTCTTGTTTAGTTTTCAAATGAATGATAATTTTGTGGAGCTTGCGTTCTTCATTTACTTAATCCTCCAAATTGATCTTGTGGTCTAATGGTTATCCTCAAAGGAAATAGATATACCGAGCCAAGTTCAAATCCTCGATTAGGATGATCACATAACGCTAATACCCTTGGTATGACGCCAATTATTCCCCCCACCAGCCATGGATAAATAGTAGGACAGACTGACTCTTTAACCTTACTATAGCAACTAGTCTATAAGAATGAAAACTCTGAATTCAAACCGGCTAAAACTTACTTAAAAATTGACCTTGTACCACATCCTGTTCGTGAAGAGAGGTTGGTAAACACATAACAGAGATAGATTTAAAACCCTAATTAGAATGCTTCCCTTTTTCCTAAATAGAAACTTCAACATCTTCATGGACCGCTGTTACAATGAGAACACTATGGGTTTACAGCTTGTCTAGTATTCTCTTAAAAATACAGACCATTATTTTGTGGTCAAATTTTTAGGTTAAATTTGAGTAAAGTCTCATGAAAGCTATTCTAGGAAGAATTGTATTTTGAGTTGACTTATACTCAGGATTAATATTACTTACAACTTTACTGTTCATCATCCAACTTTTTCTTCTCACCTTCTTCTTTATGTCTATGTCTCTTTGCTTTCAACATCTTTGTTCTTGTTCGTAGTTGTAACCCCAGCTGCTTTCTGTTCTTCTGTGTTGAAATGAAGAATAACTCAGACATTTTCTTAAGTGTACATATTACTTTCATTTCTAGGTGAATTCCATTTCATATCATCCGTCCATCTAAAAAGGGAGTCAGGATCAGAGCAGAGATGGAATTCGATCTGTTCTTTTTGGCGATTTTTAACTGACTGAAAATATCTTATTTCTGAACTTATAGCAATATCCGATCATGTGACTTTTCATCAAATCAAAATCAAATCAAAACTATATTTTCAAATTACCTCGGGCTCATCCCACATCAATCAAACTAGATTACCCAATGGTTTTTTGACACCGTTTTAAGTCATTCTACACTACCTGCCAAACAATAGATTCCACCAATCTATTATTTGATAGAATCAAACACAGGATTTTTTATATAGACCAGTAAGACTTGTTATAATGCTGAAATCGAATTAGTACATATTCATTGGGAATCAAATAAAAGATCCAGAAGCCTTTTCCAAAGTATACATCGTGTAGCAGGCAGTAGGAGGCGCTAGTGACATAAGGGTTATCGTTCTAGAAGTTGACTCAGCTACCCGTGTACAAATCCTGAACAATACTGTTTGCATTTCACATAGTGCTGATGCCCTTAGAAAACGTGCGACTACAACTATTCTCCCTCTAGCTATGGGTAAATAATTGAGCAGACTGGTCCATTTAACCTTGATATGGCAACTGGTCTAGGAGAAAGAAAACTCTGAATTCAAACCAGTTGTAGACCCGAAGAGGGGTGGTCCTCGCTAGGCTATTTCTGCCCAGGACACACTATATTAGTAGCACTCCGACAATCCAAACCAGATTACGCGCTATGTCTTAATAAAACGTCATGCATAAGATCCTGCCAGTCGTTTAATGCGTTCACCTTGTCTATTCAACCAGATCTGAAATCCTGCGATCAGAATACACACACACACACACACACACACACACACACAACGTATATATATATATATATATATATATATATATATATATATATATATTATAATGGTCCGAGTTTCTGTAAATATGTTACCGTAAGACAACAGATATAACACCTATAATAGTTTTGAACTTATTTTCAGTATTATGATAATATTGGTGAATGTTCGTTTGTGCTCACTCTATTAATTATGAGTTCTCAAGGGAAATAAATATTAATATAGTCTAAGTATTTATTTACTTTTGATTGTAATATAAAATCTATAAATAGGAAGTGATTCGAGGTTAAGCTTAATTGCTACCGACGGCGCCTTATATATATATATATATATATATATATATATATATATATATTCAAATGAGAAAAGTTTTCAGCAGATTAGGTATACATCCCAGAAAATATCAAATTATGAACACGGAATTTATTATTTTAAGTTTCATGTGATGTCAATAATCAGCAGAAGAAAAGCCGAGTACAAGGAAATTGTTTTCAATTGATTGATTTTAATGGCATATAGGAAATCGCATTTATTATATGTTTATTATATGTTCATATTTACATTTTTTGTGCAGTTGTCTCCTAAGAGTGTTTTATGTACAAGGTCCAATCGAATACGAATAATCTTTAAGATACACTTGACCAATAGATGAGAGCCTAACAGTTTCTACCACTCCAGGTCAGGGTGGGCCTGAGAGCATTGCCAATTAAGAGGTGCTCTACACCCGTCACATCTGAAGAGCAGGAGCCTTACAAACAAATAAAATTAAATGTCACCACCTTTTTAATGTGGAGGTCTTACCCCTTCTACAGAAGATACAGTCAGCGTATTCTAAACCCTCTGCTAACAGTACAGAAAACTCCCAGATAGGTAAATGAACAAATACCAAATACAAATAATAGTTTTCTACCGTTTTTATTTCGGTATTATTTTAACCCCTTAATTTTTCTTAAATTAATTATTTTTTAATCCTTCAACAACTCCTTCAAAATGAAAGGATGGCGTACAAAGAAAGTGATCGCTGCTTAAATGAAGTTTGATAAGGAAAAAAACTATTTCCGATTTAAAAGGTAGCTGGTGGGTTGATTGATTAGATGGTTTTCATGGCATGTCAACACGTCTAGAGTTATTCTATGCCTAGGGGTTAATGAATCGCGTTAATTATATATATATATATATATATATATATATATTTGATTAGAAGGGGTAAGTTTTTTGCACAAGGTCAAATTATTGTTGCACGTAATTAATGCGAATGTTATAAAGAACCGCTCTACTTCTGTTTAATTTTTTTTTTTGTTTCAATATTGCAGTGAAAATCAGCAGATAATGCAAACTAATAATGTCTGAGTAATGAGCATTCTTATGTTTTAACTGTGATTTCCAAAAAGGTTATTCGGAAAATTGCTCCCGTCTCTTTCATTCTTTTTCACAAACAAGAATTGAATGAAATACATTTTACAGTTTGAAATTAGTGGTTTAGCACTTAATAAGAGTGAAGGATTAAATTTGGGGCCAGACTACTGCTGGTATTTAAAGAGTATGCAGTTACCAATTACTTATAAACTAGCTAAAGTACATGTCTACACTGGGTAAAAAAAAAGTCAACACTTGGATTGCAGCTGGCTATAATTACAGTAAAATGATTCCTTCAGGCTGGTAAACTTGTAAGCATTGTTTTTGTTGTTTTTCCGTCAGAGTCAAGTTACTCCTCGATATATATGTTAAGGAACATTCCAAGAATCTTTGCGAAAAATCTTTGTAGACATTCCGTTGACCTATTCAAATAAACAAGCAAAATTCAAAAATTGTTTCTATTAGTTTAATTTTTATAACCAATGTCTATTTTGCAATCTTTGTTATGAATCAATCAGAAATTTACACCAAATGATCTATTGTTAATATAAAAGTTAAATCTATTCAATAGAAAAGAGATTTAACATTTATATTTTTCATATATAGTTAGTACATAGTCCTTCGAGAGCTTTCTTGAAGTTTTTATACAAACAATGTTATAATTTAAGTCAGATTCATTGATCTAAACATTTTTAATTTTTATCCAAACTATAAATAAAAAACATCAAATAATGCAATTTTATATCTCCTGTTGGGAGAAATATCTATAACCCTAATTGGTAACATTTCCTTATATATATATATATATATATATATATATATATATATATATATATATATATATATATATATATATATATATTCTTATATGACCCGAGGAGAAAATCCAAGGGATAGGAGGTTTTGTAAATTAAACAGAATTTAATTATTTTTCCTTATAATTTTAATATTGATAAAACATAATTGTCTCAATGAAAGTAAAATATAAACTTTATTGATTTTTTTAAAAAGAGGCGTACCAAGAATTACTTTTTTCGGGATTATTTTTATTTTTATTTTTTAATGTTTCGTAAGTATTAGGGGTAACATATTTTAGAATATATATATATATATATATATATATATATATATATATATATATATATATATATATATATATATATATGAAAAATAATAAAAGATCTAATATCTTCAACTTTTATCAATTTATTCTTGTTTAATCAATAGATAAAATAAATTATTTTAAAATTAAGAAAAATAAAAATAAAGAATTTTTTTCCAAATTCTATTCTAGCTGGAAGCAATATGAAAACATCTAATTAAAATTTTGAATATCTCATCTGAAGAAGGTTTTTAATAAAAAAAAACCGTTTAAGTTAAAATTATAAGAACTTGTCAGAGAATAAAATAGATTTATAATAATACCAAGAAAGGGAATTCTTTTCTTTTTTTAAATATATATATATATATATATATATATATATATATATTAGTAAGACAAATAATTTATTTTTTTTTTTTTTACGTTTGGAAATTTAAATCCTATACAATTAGTTACGTATCGTAGCGACATAGCTTCTCGATTATTATTACTTATTGTTAGAGACTCTAACTCAATAAAAGCCTTACAACATTTTCCTGTGTGCGATACGTATAAACAGCAAATTGGAGAGCTCTACATCAAATTATTTGGTCGTCTGTAGACGACTGGCATACAAACTATTCCCAATGGACGCCTCGGGCGGTGTAATGGTTAGCAGGCTAGACTAGCAAACCTACACGAATGAGTTTGAATCTCATTGTGTGCCTTATTCATACGGCCTTGTGCCATATCTAAGTAAAAAGCTTCGGAAATTGCTACAAACTATTCCCAATTATTGATATAGTTACCGACTTAGCTAAATACAGTTAATGAATAGAACGAAATGGAGGGGAAAAAGTTTATATTGCGGCAATCTATCAAGTGGCGATGTTTACCCTTTTATGAAATTCAACAGTCAAAATCCGGAGTTCGATGCATCAGACCTTATATCCCAGAGAGATGATGTTGACAAACTATATAAACCATCATTGCTTGAAGGCTGCACGGACTGGCACGTCGCAACCGATTTAAAACATAACTTCATATTTCCAACTGAAATAGCGTTAATGACAAAGCATCCAGATATTGTCATTTGGTCCGTTAAAGCAAAAAAGTTTTCGTTATGGAGTTAACGGTCCCTTTTGAAGAAAATTTCGACTGGGCACATCAGCGTGAGCTGGAAAAATAAGAGGATCTGCGAGAACAATGTGTCAGAAATGGCTGGATAACAAATGTATTTCCAATCGAAGTTGAATGCAGAGGTTTTATTGCCAACTCAACCTCCGTTTTCTTGACTAATCTTGGACTTCATCCATCAGACAAGAGGAAATGCATGGAAAAGATCCGAGATAAAGCTCTAACTGCATCAGCGCGAATCTGGCAATCTCATAGAGCGACAACAATTTGACAAAGTTTGGTGGTGTCGTGAGATATTGCTGGGGCGCTCTGGGATAGTGGTAATGATGCTTCGTCCCCGAAACCACGTCTAAACCCAGAGGTATCATCAGATGAAGGCTTTGTTAGAAGCAATGCTGTTGTATAAACATCAGTTATTGTATGATACCTCCTATGTGAAGAAAAGAAGGAGGAAGAGAACTTATCAGTATTAAAGATAGCGTTAATGCATAAACACAACTACTTGAAGACTACATAGAAAAGCATGGAGGAAGACTGATTACAGCCACCAGAAACAATACTGACAACACGAGGACCAACAGAACGAAAATAACGAGAAAACAAAAATGGGAAGAAAAACAACACTTCCATTCGTTCCATCTTTTTTAATTTACATTTTTTAATATATCTATTCATTTCTTTCAAGCCATTTTTTCACTTCTTTTAAACTATGATTTCATCGTTATTAATGCGGTTGCGTAACCAAATTTTGAAGCGATTAAACTATGCGGAATTCATGGCTCTCATACACACACACACACATACACACACACACACATATATATATATAATATTATATTTACGGCTGAATCTGTCCTTCAAGTCAACTAATAATGATGAGACATAATTATTATTATTGTTATTTCTTAAGAGTTTTTTTCTAACCAGCGTTAGCTAATTGTCTTTCACAGGAGTCTGAATGACAGTAAGCCTCCTCAAGTCTCCAGGACTCTTCTCAGTATACTGACCGCTCCTAATAATCCTGGAATTTGGATGGTCTCCATTCGTCCTCTGATTTCTACCTCTTCCTGTTCCTTTATCAAGCCTTTAGGAATTGTTCCGACAACACCAATTACAATTGGTATCACTGTTGCTTTTATGTTTCAAAGTTTTTTTCAGTTCTCTAGCAATGTCGAAGTACTTATCTTTTTTATCGATATCTTTCAGTTTTACTCTGTGGTCAGCCGGAACTGTAAAGTCTACAATTAGCGAGTTTTCTTTTTTCATTTTTGTTGTTATTGACCATCACTTGGTCTGGTCTTCTGGCCGAGATTAGATGATCCGTTAATATCTCAAAATCCCAGAGGAATTTGTGCGTGTCATTCTCCAGGTTGTGCATATACCATTTGTTTGTATGATTGAGTTTCATTTCCTTGCATAATTCCCCGTGGATCACCTTCCCTATCTTGTCATGTCTAGTCTTGAACTTTTTTGTGTTAATTTGCTGCATTCGCTTATTACGTTGTTGATAGTTTCGTCTCTATTACCACAAAACCTACATTTACTGTTTTATTGCGTCTTACCTATTCTTGCTTTGATATGATTGGTCCGTGTGGCGTTTTTTGTGCTATTAAAAGAGGTTCAATTTCTCTTTTAAGGTTTCCCTTCGTTAGCCACGTCCAAGTTTTCTCGAGTGACGCTTCGATTTTTGGTCGCTTAAAATGTCAATAGTGTTGTTTTTCTTCCCATTTTGTTCTCTCGTAATTTTCGTTCTGTTAGTCCTCGTGTTGTTCGTATTGTTTCTGGTGGCTGTAATCAGTCTTCCTCCACACTTTTTTATGTAATCTTCAAGTTTTTGTATTGATGCATTAAAGCTATCTTCAATGCTGATACGTCATCTTCCTCCTTCTTTTCTTCACATATAAGCAGAGATGAACTCATAAGAGATGTACTCTTATGGATCCCCACACATGGCCGCGCAAAAGCAGGACGACCAGCACGAACGTACATTCAGCAGCTATGTGAGGATACAGGTTGTTGTCCTGAAGACCTGCCTAGGGCGATGAACGATAGGGAGGAGTGGCGAGAGAGGGTCAGGGATATCCGTGCTGCCAGCACGATATGATGATGATGATGATATATTTTGTCAACATCATCTCTCTAGGATGTAAGGCCTGACGCATCGTCATTAGTTTTCTTCTTCTCTGGTCCATTTGTTGAAGTTCTTCTCTGGCCCACTTCAAGAATGGTCCCGAGTATTTTACGTGAGGGATAGCCCAGGTATTTATTTTTTTATTAGGTTCCTGCAATATAGTTTAGTTTCGTGTAGTTTTCTTGTTCTCCTGAGATACTCTTTTTAAATTTTCTCTCATCTCTGATGGTGTCTGCTTCCAAGTATTTGTATGTTTCCTTTTCCTCGTCTGTTATAATTTTTCTTGATTTGATAGTTCCATTCCTTCTGTCATGTGTCTTTTCTCGTTTTTCATTACTAGCATGGCGCATTTTTCTATTCTAAATTCCATCTCTATGCCCTGAGTATATATTCTCACTGCCTGTATTAGGGTTTCCAATTCTTTTTCATTTTTGACAAGCAGTTTGAGGTCATCCATGTACATTAGGTGATTGATCTTTTCTTGCGATTTACTAAGTTTGTATCCGCTTATGCGTTTCTTGAGTATGTGGTTGAGTGGCTTCATCGCTATTACAAATAATAATGGTGATAATGCATCTCCCTGGAATATACCTCTCTGGATCTTTGTCTCAGCTATGTTTTTTCCTCCTGCTGTCAATTCCACTTTCCAGGTTTCCGTGGTTTTCTCGATAAAGTTAATGGCTTCGTCTGATATCTTGAACATTTCAGACAGTTTATCACCCAGCTTTGCAGACCATATCATAAGCCTTTTTATAGTCAATGTATAACACAGTAACATTTTTCTTTTCGTCTTGCTCTCGTTGAGGATATGTTGATCAATGTACAATAGCTCTCCGGTGCCTCTGGTCCGCTTGCGGCACCTTTTCTGTTCCTCAGGGAAAAGTCCGCGGCTTATTAACGAGTAGTAAATCTCCTCCTTTATTTGTGCCGTTGGTATTTTTTACATCACAGGCAGGCACGATATGGGTCTGTAGTTGTTTGGGGCGGTTCCTTTAAAGGGGTCTTTCTGGATCAATGTGGTTTTTCCTTGGGTTATCCATTTGGGTAAGTCTGCTTCTTGTAAGCATCTATTCATTGCGATAGCTAGTCTGTCGTGGATAGAAGTGAATTCTTTCGACCAGACTCCATGTATGCCATCTTGGCTTGAAGTTTTCCAGTTAGGTATTTTTGAGTGTTTATTATTATTATTATTATTATTATTATTATTATTATTATTATTATTATTATTATTCCTTGAGAGTTTTTTACATTAGCGTTGGCTGATGATCTTGCACTGGATTCTGAGTGACAGCAAGTTCCCTCAAGTCTCCAGGACTCTTCTCGGTATTCTGGCCGATCTCAATAATGCAGTAGTTTTATATCCAAGTCCTCCAGTCCCTTTATCAATCCTTTGCTGACTGTATCAAGAGCACCAATTAGAATTGGTATGAACGTCACTTTCATGTTCCACAGTTTTTTAGTTCCCAAGTCAGGTCAATGTATCTATCCTTCTTTTCACTTTCTTTTAATTTTTCTCTGTGGTCAGTCGGGATAGTAAAGTCCACAATTTTGCAAGTTCTCTTTTTGTTGTTGATTATTATAAAATCTGGTCGTCTCGCTGGAATTTGGTGATCCGTTTATATGTCAAAGTCCCGTATGAGTTTGTGTGTCTCATTCTCTAGGACAGATGTTGGGTTGTGCATATACCATTTGTTCGTATGGTCAAATTTAAATTTCTCGCACAATTCCCGGTGGATCACTTTGCCCACCCAGTCGTGTCAAGTCTTATACTCTTTCTGTGCTAATTTGCTGCATTCACTTATGTGATTGATGGTTTCGTCTCTATCACCACATAACCTACATTTGCTGATTTGTTACGTCTTATCTATTCTTGTTCTGATATGATTGGTCCTCATGGTGTTGTTTTGTGCTGCTATCAGGAGAGATTCAGTTTCTCTCTTAAGGTTTCCCTTTCTTAGCCATGTCTATGTTTTCTCGTGTGCGATGTTGCTTATTAGTCGCTTAAAACGTCCATGGAGTTGTTTTTCTTTCCATTTTTGTTTTCTGGTTATTGTTGTTCTGTTGGTTCTCGTGTTGTTCGTATTGTTTCTGGTGGCTATAATCAGTCTTCCTCCACGCTTTTGTATGTAGTCTCCAAGTTGTTGTATTGATGCGTCAACGCTGTCTTCTATGCTGACAAGTCCTCTTCCTCCTTCTTTTCTTGGTACATAGAGTCTGTCAACGTTATCTTTTGGATGTAATGCCTTATGTATGGTCATTTTATTATCATTATTATCATTATTATTATTTACTCATTAGAGTTTTTCACATCAGCGTTAGATGATGGTCTTTTACTGGAGTTTGAGTGACAACAAGTCTCCTCAAGTCTCCAGGACTCTTCTCAGTATTCTTGCCGTTCTCAATAATGCTGTCGTTGGGATGGTCTCCACTCGATCGCCAACTTCCAAGTCCTCCAGTCCCTTTAGTAATCCTTTCGTTACTGTTCCAAACGCACCAATCACAATTGGTATAATTGTCACCAGCATGTTCCATATTTTTTTTCAATTCCCTAACAAGATCGAGGTACTTATCCTTCTTTTTACATTCTTTCAGTTTTATTCTGTGGTCAACTGGGACAGCAAAATCGACAATTTTGCAAGTTTTCTTTTTCTGGTTGATTATTATTAGGTTTCCTTGTGAGTTTTTCACATCAGTTTTAGCTGATGGTTTTTCTCTGAAATCTGAGTTACCCTAAGTGTCCCCAGGTTTCCAGGTCTTTTCTGAGTATCCAAGCCGATACAATAGCGCAGTGGTCTGGATGATCTCAATTCTTGTTTAGACCTTCTGTTTTCTCAGTCAGTTTTTCCAGTTTTTAAGTGATCACCCCAAGAGCACCAGTTATAATTGGTATCATTATCACCGGATGGTATATTTTGTGTTTCAGTATAATTGTTACCCATAATTGCTTTCATAGCTCTATTTGTCAAAAAATATCTTACAATATTACCATTTAATTTTTTGAAACACCAAAGCTTTTCATGTTCACTTGTAAACTATAATGAGATACTGTATCGAATGCCTTGCTAAAATCCAATTATATAATAATCACATTATCCCCTTCCATCCAATATTCAGTCATGATAAAGTAATTTCCAAAATTTTAGTTGATGTTGATTTAACATTGACCAAACCATGTTGATTACAATTCATATCATAAAATTTGATTGTTGATTTCTTATCAATTTTTCAAGTCTTGCACAATATACATATTGGAGAAACTGGTCGGTAATTACTTTTTAAATGAATCAAACCTTCTTTTATGTGATAGTATTACAATTACTGTTTTCTAAATAAATGGAATTATTTCATATTCTATACATTTCTCAATCAATTCACTTATTGTATTGATTAAGATTTCATTTGATAAGTACTTTAATAATCTAGGATGTGTTTCATCAGGTTCCATACTTTTACGAGCATCCGACTCGGATGATAATAATTTTAGCTCGTATTTTCAGTTCATTCATAATTTCTTCTTTTTTTAGGTTTTTTTTTTTTTTGCTCCCCTCCTCACAACAACTTTTCTAAAGTGAACCAAACTATTCCAAAAAATGAACAGATTAAAAAAAACATTGCACGTACATCTGCAATTGCAACTAGTGTGTCCGTTAATTCGCCTGTCTTTTTTTTTTTTTTTTTTTTTTGTTTTGTTTTGTTTTGTTTGTTTTGCTTTGTTTTATTTTTTGTTTTTTTACTGTACTAAAGTGTTTTTGTGCATTTGAATAATCGTTAACAATTGAATCTAAAATTTCTAACAATCTTATTTTCATGTTTCAATTTTTTATTTACTTCTAATTTTTCATATTCATTTTGATAGTTTTCCATA